>RDPX01000221.1:587105-607596 GCA_003991215.1 Morbakka virulenta
GTCAAACAGGTGAAAGTATCCAACACATTGTAAGTGCATGCCAGAAATTAGCTCAGAAGGAGTACAAGAGGCGTCATGATAACGTAGCGAGAAAGATCCATTGGGATATATGCAAGAAAAGAGGACTGGAATGCAGTAAGAAATGGTACGAGCATACCCCTGAAGGAGTTTTGGAGAGTGATGATGTAAAGTTGTTGTGGGATGTAAATATCCAGTGTGATAATGTGATTGAAGCAAGAAGGCCAGATTTAGTCTTGGTAGAAAAGAAGGAACATACGGCAATAATCATTGACATAACAGTACCGGCGGATGCGAACGTGGCAGAGAAGGAGAAAAAAAAAGTAGAAAAGTATCAAGATCTGAAAAGAGAAATAAAAAGACTGTGGAAACTGAAGAAAGTAGAAGTTGTCCCTATTGCTATTGGAGCTCTGGGATCTGTGACCAAAGGAATTAAAAAGTGGGTTGAAAAGCTTGGGATTCACTGTAACTTAGGAGTACTTCAAAAGACAACGTTGTTGGGAACAGCCAGGATTTTGCGAAAAGTACTGGAGTTTTGAGAAAGAAAATGCTGGTAGCCCATGGTCATTTGTTATGACCCGCCTGTCAGCATAGAACTCGGCAATAAAAACAGCCAGACACAAAATGTGAAAAAAGATGATAATAATAATGATAATAATAATGATAATAATAATGATAATAATAATAATGATAATAATAATGATGATAATAATGATAATAATAATGATAATAATGATAATAATAATGATAATAATAATTATAATAATAATGATAATAATAATTATAATAATGATTATAATAATAATTATAATAATAATTATAATTATAATTTTCCCTCTTTTTACCTTCCCCTGTATTCCAGCAACTGAGCTGTTTAGGATACTAATTCTTTCTGCATAGGGTGTATCTTCACAGAATAAGGACAAGAAGTAAACCGGACCAAGGCTAAGTGCCTCTTACGAAACCAAGAACAGCATTGTTGTTCAGTTAAAGAGATTCAGACCCTGTTGGCAGGGTCTCGATGGCATCTCTCGCAACTCTAGCACTTGGCAAAGTTGTTTCCAGCTCCCCTTCTCGAAACTTAACAGCCTTTTCTGCAGACTTGATAGTCCAGTGGAATTTGCCTTCAAACCAATGGCAAAATGCTGAGTACCCTTTAGGAATATTCTATTTATATATTATGAATTATATATANTAATATATAATATATAATATATAATATATAATATTATATTTGAACTCCTGAAAACTGAGCCTTTTCCATTTCAATACTTTTATTAAAATATTTCCATTAAGATCTTCAACTATTGTCTACGGAATTAATGTTTTAATGTGAGTGGTTTGTTGATAATCAGATACCACATTCAAGTCAGGAGCTGCTTTACTTGAGCTAAATTTGTATTATGAGGACTCAATAATCAGTATCCTTTGAGCATTAAAGGCAACAGCGATTGATTCACAATTACCGATATGCCGATATGTCAATGTTAATCTTCCTCTGATTAAGGATAATGACTACGTACCCTTCATCATCAATGAACATCACTATGTGTTTCAAAAGGCCTTAATTATTTAATGAAATAGATAGTCCTGACATACTGAGAATACATTGTAGGATGTACTGCATTTGTGGAGCGTATGTACACTGTATGCTGGCATATTTAGGGATCAAAAATGCTTTTTATAATACATGTATAATAAACACCTTCTAATGTAACTAGCTAGATACGAATACTTGGCACCATCAGCCATTAGTAGTTGGTATTGAGACTGAAATCTGATTTAAGTTAAAGAATAGGGAGGTAGAAATTGAGAAGGCAATTATTAAATAAGAGGGTTTTTAAAAAACATATTTCTGCCTTTTAAGTGATTTAAGAGATAGCGAATTGTACAAAAGGAAAGAGCTCGTAGCTCCATCTGCAATAGAAAAACAGAGGTGGGGATGTAGAAAATGACATGGATGACAAATCCCGACAAAGTAAAAGCTTTTCAAAGTTTCCAGAAAGCTCACCAGTAACTAGTTTGGAAACATGACGCTGGATTCAGTCCAGATGAGTGAGGTTAGAGGTAGGAGCACCTGGCCAGATGTGAAAACAATATTTTTACAGGTTTGGATTGAAGATTTATCAAGGTATAAAATACAATTTAAAGTTATGTATTTCTTCCCCAGTCAGAGGGATGCAACTTTCATAGAAACTGACTGGACAATAATTTCGATATAGAATTTCCAACATAAGTCATGAGGAAGTGAAAGTCCCAAACGCCTATCATCTGAATTGCCATGGAGTTTATTGTTATCCACAGCTGCTAGTGGA
This sequence comes from Morbakka virulenta, assembly GCA_003991215.1. NCBI lineage: Eukaryota > Metazoa > Cnidaria > Cubozoa > Carybdeida > Carukiidae > Morbakka > Morbakka virulenta. The sequence goes on from RDPX01000221.1 coordinate 589,439, forward strand.
AGAAATATGGTTCTGTGAAGGTTGACAAAAAGAAGCTTAGGTTTCTGCGTATTAATAGCAGGCAGCCATTTTCTTCCTCACTTATTGTACATCCAAAGATCATCATCAAAAATACTATCCATTCTAATGTTTCCAAACAGATGTGGTTTGTCCGGTCAAGATTTAACGGTAGTGTCATCGTTAAATGTGCCTAATTCGTAAACGATACGACCAGGTAAATCATTTATAAATAGCAGAATGTTAAGTCGGACCTGAGAACAGAACCTTGAGGAACACCAGCGTCAGTGGAGTAACTACTAGAGAAGAAGCCATCCAAATCAATTTTAATACTGCGATTGCATAAAAAAGATCGTAATAAAATCAGAGTGCGCTCTCAAAATGTCAGTTGCTCGTTTTTCACCTGAAAAGTCAACTATACGGTGAAAACGTTCAGTTATAATGGGAAGGAGGTCAGCGGTAGGCCATGAAGGATGGAAGCTACATCAGTGGTGATAAAGAGACCAACACACTCCCAGACACACAAGGTGAACATTGGCAATAGACTCAACGACTTCGTTCATGTTAGGTAAAAAGATAACAGTTAAATACCCACTAAAATCCAAACGTCCACCAGAGTTTTCAGGTAGTGGAACAATCGGTGTTTTCTTCAAACAGCATGGGAAATATGGCTTATTTTAACAGTCTTTGAAAAATTTTGAGACAACAAAGAAAATTTCCGGACAATAGTTTTGTTGTACAATGACTGGAGTGCCATCAGAATCAGTGGCTTTTGCTTATAAAGGTGACACTTAAAAAACTTATTAATGAACGTGAAAGCTTACTTTTCGACTCCTTGACACCATTAATAGGAAGCAAAGGAGCTTTCTTGCTTACTTTTAAGGATCGACAGCAATGGCAAACGACGTTTTTCTCCAATTAGTCTGTATTTCAAAAACAAAGAGGAAAAACAAAATCAAGTCGGTCAGATAATGTACAAGAAAATCAAGTCTGATAATGTGAAAGAAAATTAAGTCTGTCAGATAATGTAAAAGAAATAATGAAAAAGTATGTCAGATAATCTGTCTGGAATTTCAAAGTTCATGGAATGAATGACACAAGGCAGAAGTCACTAGTCAAACGTCATGAGATGCGCCACGGGTGGTCAGCCTAATGACTATTCCTTTTAAATGAGAGAAAGTTGTCTTGACCTCTTTAGTTCTTCACCTCAGATTTAATTTAAATCTGAGTCAATCTCATAACCAAACTCTTAATAATGCTATGTAATTGTTTAATGGACATTCCAAGGCCAGTCAAATCCTAAATACCAGTTCCATTTTCTGGTTAATTAACGTTGGCAATATTACACACAATACAAGAGACACTAGAAGGTGTTTTTCTGGATAATAATTTCTTTCCTTCGACAACCCGTTCTATGCTCTGTCCTACTCAAAACTGTCTCTGTTGTTTGTCCGAGCGCGTTGTTGTTTCATATTCATAACGGCGGATGAAGACATTACGTCATTGCGTAAATATACAAATATATAACAGGCAAAAGAAGCTTCATCCAATGATAGTGATTCTCCAGTGCACCCCAAGTCCATCACAAAAGAGCATTTGTGTTCTTGTGTCCGTGTGGGAAATTGTACGTATACTCATGCGTGTATCTTAATATCTATGGAGTGTATGTACGTGTATAAAAAAATATATATAATGTATGACAATATGTGAATATGTGTATGCTTGTAACTGTGCATGTGCACAGTGTTTCTCGGTCGTACAAACCAGGCAGAATTTTTTAAATCTGTAGTCACTTGATATTTTTGTCATGTTGGCATCAAAGTCTGTGTTGTCGAGGCTGCAATGCACGTATCGGACTCCTATGAAAATATGAAAATAGGAAGAAGGAAACAGAAGGGATGTTTTATTCATACTTTTTTTGGTACGCACAACTGTCTATTTTTTGACCGACCTAGCGACTGAGCGACCAACCAACAAAAGTAAGCAAAGGAAAGAGCTTCTACCCAGTGGGATTCGAGGTCGCTCCCGCACAGCACCTACTAGCCTAAAAAATGATCAAAGAGATAACTTGTGGTGCTCAACTACTTGGACGATTTCTTTGCTTGACTTGAAGCACAGCTGTAATGTGATATAATAAGCGTTCTGTATCACATTGGATTAAACCTAATAAATTAGAACAGTGCTGTTTTTTCACTTACACCCTAACCAAGGCTAAAAGCCATTTCATTGTGTCGGAGGTTTCGAAAAAAGCTGATAGCGGCAACTGAGAATAGAGCGAAAGATAATTCGACCTGTATCCCATATTTGTTTCTTTCTTTCGATCTTTTCTAATCTAAAGCTACCCCTTTAAATCTCATCAGAGTCCCCAAACGCGTATCTACATATACACGTATCTACATATACGCGTATGTACATATAATGGGAAAACTAGTGATTAACACAGGCCCTAATTCCACAAGGCACTTCACAATTTTTCACACACTGTGAGCACTATAATAAGTACCAGTCTAATACGTTGACACAAGTGCTTTCTCAAGCCATTTGGGCTAGGTAATGTTTGTCGGACCTTCACTTAACATCCATCGCATGACTGGTTGTCTTTTTTGACAGAAATTTCATCAAGTGCCGAAATCCAAATTTACAACTCCAGTTAATTCCGTTTTAAACATGCATTGGTTCCTTGTTACGATGACGATTACGGTATTTACGTTCAATGCTAATTATTAACATAGTGGATGACGACTTTCCTAAGTACAAAGTTAAAGCTCCAATTCTGAAAAGCAAAATAAAAATCTGACAGCTGATCGGCAGAGGCTTCAATCAACAGTCACCAAAGATCTGTTTCCTTTAAACGTAATATTCCAATCTACCCTTGTTTTAGATAAAGGACGAAAGTGTACGAAAATTATACCAGGTTAAACGCCTGTCTCTTTTCATTTGCGGTCATACAATTTTTTGGTATCTGTAAAAGGAAATATTAAAAAAGCCCTTTTTATTAAGTACAAAAAGGTAGTGTTTTCTACCAACCCCTACTTGGTCCTGGTGGGTGCATTTCTGTGTGAAAACTGGTTCTCATCCTTGCTCCTAATTTCACTAGGAAAGAGATGTTTATTTGTATCAGTCCAAGGACATAGGATTTTCAACAAGGGATGGGGGTTTTTGCCCAGGGGTGGGGTCAGAGATTAAAAAAGGATCCTTTTCAGAAAATATGCCTGAAGAAAGTTATCCAGCTAGCAATATTTAATTTGTGTAAGACACTTGCACGTGAAAAGAATGTCATTGAAAAGGGATGAATTCAAAACTGCAATGTTACTTAAAAGGTAAGTTTTTCAAATACTCGGATGAGTATCGTTTTTTTATAGACGAGTTTCCACCTGGTACATGGAATTATGGCAACTGGGCATTCAAGCCTCTGTATTGCTTATTGATGACAGCTACTGTAATTCTAAACGTGTTTATGCATGATCAGTTACATCTTGTGGGAATAACAGAATGAGAAAAGATTAGTGACTCACTGTCACGAAACTACAAAAATTAAATTTCACTGTTGACTACGACTTTAAGGCAACAATGTTAAGATAAATGTTTTTACAGGTCATGTCTTCCACAACAGCGCAAACAAGTTTCAATTACTTGGTGTCATAAGAGGAGCCCTCTGAAAATAATGTTTTCAAACAAAGACTTAATAAGGCTTTGAATGTTAAATACAACATGCATATGAGGCTTACTTGTTAGTTAAAGACATTTCAATTATCAATTAAAATGGTTGATTTTGGTTTGTCTCTCCTTTATAAGTATTAAACCAGTGAAGACATAGCTTAATTGATCTGTTTCACTGGCATCTGATTCTGGATCATTTCAAGCCACAATAAACTACATTCTTCCCAAAATCATGTTGTTGTATTTTGTCACAGCAGCCATGTAACATAAATTGCATTTTTAAATAGACATCTGTCTACTAGACATAATGCGCAATCGACTTTAATACCTACAAATTATGGTTTTGTACAGTTCTTTTTATTTCTTGACAAAACAATTCTTCACGCTATTTCGAAATATTATAAGTTATAACTGGGCTCTACGTGGTCCAATATTGCATAATGACCTCAGAGTACCACCAGGGTGCATGAAAAGGCATTCCCAGTCAACCTCGTCAACCACAACCAAATTTGTTGTCCTTTGTTAAATATGAAGCAAATATACAAGAAAGCTACTCTGTTTAGTTTTTGTCTGACATGCAGAACAATAATTTGGATAGTAGAAAGTGGTAAGACGCAATTAATCTATTGTGGACTTTGTAAGAGTTTAATAAAAATCGTTATTCAATAAATACGATAACATATAGAACACGATATATATATATATATACACATATAAATATACGATAAAATATACGATAACAAATAGATACATACAGAACAATAATTTGGATAGTAGAAAGTGGAAAGACGCAATTAACCTATTGTGGACTTTGTAAGAGTTTAATAAAAATCGTTATTCAATAAATACGATAACATATAGAACACGATATATATATTTATATATATATACATATAAATATACGATAAAATATACGATAACAAATAGATACATACAGAACAATAATTTGGATAGTAGAAAGTGGTAAGACGCAATTAATCTATTGTGGACTTTGTAAGAGTTTAATAAAAATCGTTATTCAATAAATACGATAACATATAGAACACGATATATATATATATATATATACACATATAAATATACGATAAAATATACGATAACAAATAGATACATACAGAACAATAATTTGGATAGTAGAAAGTGGAAAGACGCAATTAACCTATTGTGGACTTTGTAGGAGTTTAATAAAAATCGTTATTCAATAAATACGATAACATATAGAACACGATATATATATATACATATAAATATACGATAAAATATACAATATACACATATAAATACGATAACAGAAGCAGTAAAATATTGATACAATAGAGCAGAAGGAATACTAAACAATTTATCCACTCCTGCTTATATTTCTTTACAAAATGTGTCCTTAATCTCGTGTCCTTTGGTAGTATTCTGATATTACAGCTACCTATTGTATCAGAGCATACGAGAAATTATGACCATCACTGCATGGCTTTCTGCCACAAATCAATTGTGGAACTTTGGTCTCTCCTTCGTCAGGTCTTTAGTGATACGGCTCAATCATGCAGGACAGGTGATCTTGAAATGGTCAAGTTCAGGCTCTAGATCAACCCAAGAGAAAAGGCCTTCACACAGACGGTCCTGGAGGGCAATATGATTTGGTTTTTATGGTGTCTTTCGTGCTTTCTATCCACCTTTCTTTTAATCTGTTGCTTCCTTTCGGGGATTCGAAAGCTGGAATGCGTGAAAGACAAAAATGGCTCCATCGTTAACGAGGGCTGCCATCAACAAAAGACCTTGTGTGTAAGCATTGCACCATTTAACCTTGCTGATAAGTAAAGAGCAATGAAACAGTTGCCAGATTCCTAATTTTTCGACTTTTTCGCGACTGTTGAGACGTTATAATGAACCAAACTTTGTTGATGTTAGCGAAATTAATTTCTCGGTTTGAGAAAGAGACCAGTATGTGAGACACCTTTTTATATTTTGAAAATTTGACTTTATGCACTCAATGGAAGTCAAAGATATAGCAGCATGATCATGTCATGAGTCGTCAGCTTTTTTCTGAGGTACATTTGGAAAGATACTTCTCCCATCACCAGCCGGCGATGGGCGAAGTATCTCTCCAAACGTATTGCTCCAACGTATCAAAAGTGTCCCTCAAAATTCTGGAATCCACAATTGCATAAAATAAATTTGACACTTCCGATTAACCTGACGAGTTTTCTGACATAAAAACACTAGCACGCAACCAGCTTAATCTCTAGTAAGTAAATCAGTTGTTCTGACATTTGGAGATACATATAACGAGGAACAGGATGAAAATCAATCTTTGATCGCCAGCTTGCTGCTTTGTGGGAGAATGAAGAGATTAAAGAATGGTGTAGTTTTCAGTGATTCTCTTTGTATAACGACCTAACGACCTAACGACCTAACGACCCAGCGACCTAGAGACCTAACGACCCAGCGACCTAGCGACCTAACGACCTAAGGACTTAACGACCCAGCGACCTAACGACCTAACGACGTCGTCAAACCTAACATGCGACATGTAACAGCAGCAAAATTTCATAACAGAACAATTGATAATAAATTTCCTGGTACCTGAGTAACCTTCGAAAGTAGAAAGTAAAAGAATATTGACTATCCAACACACTTTTGCTTTGAAATGCGGAAAAATTCTTCAGGAATGACTAATCAGTGCGGGTTTTGAAAGGTATTTAAAGATTACAATAGATCAAGATATAAGATACTGGAATACAACAACCGATCTCTGCAGAGATTAAACAAAGAAAATTTATCCACTGATTTACTAAACTGAATGTGCTTTTTTTAAATAGGATAAGAAANACATAAAAACACTAGCACGCAACCAGCTTAATCTCTAGTAAGTAAATCAGTTGTTCTGACATTTGGAGATACATATAACGAGGAACAGGATGAAAATCAATCTTTGATCGCCAGCTTGCTGCTTTGTGGGAGAATGAAGAGATTAAAGAATGGTGTAGTTTTCAGTGATTCTCTTTGTATAACGACCTAACGACCTAACGACCTAACGACCCAGCGACCTAGCGACCTAACGACCTAACGACTTAACGACCCAGCGACCTAACGACCTAACGACGTCGTCAAACCTAACATGCGACATGTAACAGCAGCAAAATTTCATAACAGAACAATTGATAATAAATTTCCTGGTACCTGAGTAACCTTCGAAAGTAGAAAGTAAAAGAATATTGACTATCCAACACACTTTTGCTTTGAAATGCGGAAAAATTCTTCAGGAATGACAAATCAGTGCGGATTTTGAAAGGTATTTAAAGATTACAATAGATCAAGATATAAGATACTGGAATACAACAACCGATCTCTGCAGAGATTAAACAAAGAAAATTTATCCACTGATTTACTAAACTGAATGTGCTTTTTTTAAATAGGATAAGAAAATAACACAAAGGAGGAAAACAAACATAATTCAACAAATAGAGAAAATATACAATAAATGCCACATAAAATCACAAAGGGATAATAAGATAAACAACATCAGTGGTGCTGTCAAGGGTACCAGAGGAGCCTCTTGCCCCTCAAATGACTTCAAAAACCAACTTTTTATCTGCAAGCACATCGCAAGGGCTCTCCTGTTCTTCAAAACAATACTTTTCTGTTTTTTCTCCTGTGTGGGAAAACAGTTGTAAAACTTTCTGTCAAACAATAGGACCCTGTAGTCAAATAGAGATCGAGCTAAAAATTTAACCTGTCACCCAGTTTGCAATATCGAGCACGTCGTAAGGGTTTTTTGAAACAGTGAAAAACAAAAACTGAATATTTATTGCGCCCAGAAGGAATTGATAGAATGCTATCAAGAAACTGTTTTGCAAGGAAAGTGAAATATTCGGGGATATGGTTAGAAAGTAACAGTATCTTAAAAGAGATTCTAAAGGTAGAGATAGTGAAAGATAAATGGATGGATTAAATGAAATCCAAAAGTGAGAGGTTTATTTGAGGCAGCAAACGAGGGATCAAGATCCAGAGTTATCTACTCCCAGCTTTAGGTGTAATGACGTCGATGATGATGATGATGATGATGATGATGATAATAAAGGTGCTACAGAGTCAATCAACAGTTATTTAAAAGTAAAATAAGCCTTATTTAATATTAATATTTAGTGGTTGAGGGGGTTTAGTTGAGGTAAGTAACTCAAACCTTGGTTTGACGACTGTACCTCACTGCACAGGAGCTTAAACTATTTCCTTACAAGTAATAAAAGAAATAAACTATTCAGAGATTTCATTGAGGAAGATTTAATGGAGCTGGAGGCATGTAGAGCCTAGAATGGATAGAAAGTAAGTTGGTAGTGGATGCAGAAAAAAGTCTGAGTGGCGTGTTGGACCTAGTACATGGTGAATTAATATAGAGATTTAAAGTCATTCTCGCCTTACCTCGGGGATCATACTTAATGAATGATAATGATGATGATGATGATGATGATGACTCCATAATTATATTTCGTAATTTTTGAATAACTTTTGGTTTTATCTGTATAACTCACACTATAACCTCACAACATCATGTGACCTAGACTTCTAAAGTTCTCTGTCCCGTTTCCACGTTCCTCCAGTAATATGATGTCGGCCTCGAGTTTACGTTGCTAAGTATTTCTATGTTGTCTTCTTTCTCGTTTCCTCTACGGATTCCATTTTAATGCCTGCTGGATGTTGTTACTGGCTGGCTTCCTTAGGGTATGCACTATCCACTCACATCCTCTGCACCGGATATCATCTTCGACAGGTAGTTGGTTGGTGTGCTCCCACAGCTCCATGTTGCTGATGGTGTTAAGCTATTGGACCTGTGAGATTCTTTTTTTGTGGTTAGAAAACGGCAACATCTCTCCTGTAAGAATTTTTCTTTATTCTGACTGTATCCGATGAGTCTGGCTGATTCCAAGCAGCATCAGGTTGTACAGCTTCATTTTAACGGTTACGTACGATGTTGTTGCTATCTCATATATGGTCTTTACATTCCATGTATTGATGTGGATAGTCCTTGTTGATAGTAGGGGCATCAAATATGAGGCTTCCGTTGACTCACGAGTTTCACCACCCAGCATCATATTTCCTCTTGATAAAGTTCCTTCCTGGACAGTACTCTTTTGGTTTGTTGTCGGCATTTCTATAGGAAGCAAAGGTTGAGGTTGCCAGCCCCACGCCCAATCCTCCACCTTTCTCATCCAGGGTTGGAATCGGCCATAGCGGAGTTATTGTGACCTAGATTCATGTCTTAAAACCCCGAGATTGTTACAAAGTGGGAATTTTGTTACTCAATAACTAATTAATAAACAATAACAAAACCTTATCCCTACTTTATGTCATCAGATACACCTTTTGACATACAGTCAAAGTTATCAGTGCATAAGAAATATCACCTTTCATTGCTTCCAATGCTATTAAATGAATAATTTATTGAATAGCATTGGAAGTGGAGAACGAGGCAGATTATTGAATCCCTCCTTTAGGCACCTCTAACGTAGAAGCACGTCGAGTTATTTGTAACATTGAATTTTAGTCCCTCTGGAAGGCATGAATCACGGTCAAAATAGTACAAAAATACAACACTAAAATGGTGTCAATACCCTAAAACAAGATACAAGTGTAACAACTTAGCAAAATCACTTAGCATCAGTGACCAAATAACCTGATCTCAAATAAGATTTTATACAACATTTGCAATACCACCCATTTCTTCACAAAAGCGACTCAATGTAAATTATCTATGTTTGGACACATGTTTATCATGCCAAAAACAGTTCTACACAAAAAGCCTTAGAATTCCGCTAATTGGATCCAACAGATACATTAGCTGAAAAAAAAGACACTGGATGAAAGAGTCGATCTCAGAGACAAAGGACTCGAGACAGGAAAAAATAAAGAATTCGGATTAGGAATACAGTGTAAGTGAAATCAAATAAAGACGGACTGGTTGTTACCTGAGGCGTGGTTTGCAGAACATGATACACAGCATGGTCATTATTATCATCATTATTGTTATTATCATCGCATACCACGTATATGCATATATATTATATATAGGAAGAAAAATCGAAACCTCATATGTAACGGATGGTGTATTTTCAGAATTTTATACTGTTATAAGTCACCTTGTTACTGCTACTATAGACACACACACACACACACATATATACACTTAACGGCAACTGTCTACCAAAATCGGTTGTCTACCAAGCAATCGTAATACGCAAAGACAACAACACCACCGAAACATACATAGGACTCACAGAAAACGAATTCAAAACCAGGTACAGGAGTCACATCGCATCTTTTCGACACAAAAAATACAGAAACTCGACGGAACTCAGCAAGTACATCTGGACATTAAAAGACAGAAATATAGACCATACAATGTCTTGGAGAATCCTTTCAACAAACCGACCCTACAATAACACAAGCAAAAGATGCAACCTCTGCATCAAAGAAAAATACCTAATAATCTACCGCCCACAATTAGCCACTTTGAACAAAAGAAACGAACTTGTATCTTCTTGCCGCCATAGAAAAAAACTTTTGTTAATGAACACTTAAGCGTACCAACACCAGTTGTAAATAAGATACATAAAGCGCTACTGGAATATTTTTATTTGTACATTTCCTGACGAGTGAGTAAAATCACGAAACAGGCTTGTAGAAATGGATAGTGTAGTTTTTTGATTCTTTCCAACTCATTATATCTTTTATATATATATATATATATATATATATATATATAAATGTATGTATATATGTGTATATATATGTGTATATATGTGTATATATACACACATAAATATCTATATTAGGAATTTTACCCTAAGCAAGGTTTAAAGCCAATGTTGTGCAGATGGTTAGCTGTCTTATTTGAATGCTTTTCTTTGTACCTTTTAATCCTTTCAAGTTATTGATCTCTTCCATCTCTCAGGGGTTTTTTTTCGAAAGCATTTACAACCTCAGTGGTGTCCCACTTCTGACGAAGAAACAAATTGGGCGCAGTATTTTAGGGAACATGGCCGAGGTTCGAACCTTGAACCTCTTGCATGGTAATGACTTGTTGACTTTACAGCTCGGTCACCACTGTGCTACTACATATATTTAAAAAAGCCCAGTCACGTCTGAGTATTTAAAGTTGTAGCATGGTAAAAAAAAGCTTCAGTAATCAGTGGCCTGATCCATATATTTTATCACATTCAAAAAACTGGGCATCCAGTTTTGCCACCTTTTAATTCGACATTTGATCAGATTTATCAACAAGTGAAAAATTTATGCTTTTGTCTTTTCCAACACTATTTTGGCACTAGCCAAACGATGTGACCAACTTGTTTTGGACCGAGGGAGATAAAATATCTGTTTTCTAATCCTGATCTGCTTCTACCTAACTTATGGAGTGAAGCATCGATCTTTTGAAAATTCTCTGTTACAACAGCTTACATCAAAGAGAAAGGCAAATGTTAAGACAAAATTCAACTAGTAATTAATTCAAATTTTACCTATTACCGACTGCATAAAGCTTTTAGACCAAACTGAGGTGTGAATACGCACTACAATGAGAGAGAGGTTTGTGTTGTCTCAGGTCTTTGAATAAAGAGTGGGCGCTAATAACAACGATCTTCTGTAGCTGAATTGGCTTCATAACGGAATATCCCCTATAAACGTTTTCTATTGTCAGTACCGAGTCTTTCTTACACCCCAATTTGAAAGAAAAGGATTCTCTTCTATTTCGCAATTTATGAAATTTGTATCGCACCTTCTGTATCGCAAATTTCAAAATCTGTATTGAGCCTTTTATATCGCAATTTATAAAATCCGCATTGAGCCTTTTAATCGTAATTTATAAAATGTGTACCAAACCCTTTATGTCGCGATTCAGAAAATGTGTACCAAGCCTTCCATATCGCAATTTGTAAAATCGGTATCGAGTTTTTTCTTTATCGCAATTAGAAAATTGTAAATCGAGTCTGTTCACGGACATCATCAAGAACATTATCAAGAACAATATCACCCAATGATACTATGTGACATCAACCAGTACAAGTGACCAGGGTCAATGCAAACGTCTAAAAAGAGATAATGGGACAGCTAAAAGACAAACTAGAAGTCAAACCATCAACCAGGTTAGATAGTTTGGTACCTACACAGTAAAAGTAGTGACCAATGCCTGGCTATAGCCAAGATATTACAAAAGGGAGCCTGGAACTAAAATAACGATTCTCTTCTCGTTTCTTTTTTTTTGATAAAATTTCATTTCAATTCTTTTTTGAATCAGAATATGTCTGTTGATTGTTAATAGGGGTAAGGGTAGTCCCTTTCTCCTGGAGGTAGTCATCAATATACTGGTGCCACTTCTTTCGGGGTCTCTCTGTTGGTCTTACAGCGTCCATTGTGTACCTCATGGCCTCTCGTAACACATTATCAGTCTCCCTTCTCATTATTGTCCTTCAGTAATCGGAAGAGACACCCAACATTCTGTGACAATTGACTGAGTCTCCTTGTGATTTCTATGCCTGTCAAACCATTCTAGCCCACTGTACTGCCAAGATATTTTAACGTTGTTACTTGTTTTAACTCAACATCATGTAGTACTATCCTGCAGTTGACAGGTGAGCGACTCAAGGCCAGCACTTCAGTCTTCTTCATATTGAGTTTTGGACAGTATGTGGAGAAAGTGTTATCCGATTTCAACATTATAGCTTGTAGTTCTTCTTTGCTTTAGGCTAGTTGCGCTGTGTTATCTGCGTAAGCTAATTTGTTCATAGCTGGTTGGTTTTCTGCTACTTCTTTGATTGCCATGTCAAGATACAGTATTAAAATAAGTGCCGAGAGAACTGTCGTAGGCCTGATGTTATGTCAAACCACATCTCTTCGTCACTTCCGGTGGCCACTATGTTCTGATTAAGTTCATATAGACTGGTAAATGCTCTGAGCAGATGTTGGTATCGCATTCCTTTCCATTACTTCTCAAAGATCTTTCCTAGGCACTTAATCGAACGCCTTCTCAAGATCTAAAAAGGCAGAGTACAGTGGTCAATTGAACTCCCAGCGTTTGTCATCTTTGACAGCTTAATTGATGTTACTAAGTATGTTCTTCTATTCTGATTCTACATCAACCTGTCCATCCAATGTTTCCATTGTGCCCTTTTCAAGTTTGTCCAAAAACCTTCTGTTCGACTCGCATTTCTCTACTGTTTATCTATTTCACTTTGAGTATGGGTCTTACTTTCAATGGTTCTATTCTGGCTTTCAGGATTACAAGACGATGGTCCGCATACATGGATTCTGTTGGCATACCCTTGACATCATTTACAAATGCATGATTTGTTCTTATATGTATAAGTTTGATGTTCACTATTCCACCCATATAAGGTATATTTGTGACTGTCTTGGTGTTCAAAATGCGCGTTCATAACTTACATGCTATTTTTTGCTGCAGAAATCAAGCAAGTGAGAGCCTTCTTCATTTTTAATATCTCTTGAAGATCCGTGGGTCTTCGATGCGCGGTTCAGATAGAGAAACAAATAAAACTCCAATCTGGAGGACTGCATACCAATCTTTTCATCAATAACCATTCAATAAAACACTAATGAGCCAAATTATACAGACTCATTACAATCAAAAGCAGTGAAGCGCGTAACCAGTGAAACACTGATACAATCTTGATACTATCTTGAAGATTCTAAACGATCTTAGAGAATCTTGTAAGTTTTCCAGTTACTTATACTCCCAAGTTTCCCACGTGACTCATCTAGAATCAGCATGTATTTACAATATTCACAGTTAAAAAATACCTAAAGTTACACACCCAAATCTTTATAATTTTCTAATCCCTTATTCATGATCAAAATGTTTTACAAACAATAGTAAATCTAAATTATCTACATAAATAAGTCACGTAGCACGACCACCATCGTGCTGTTCCCGGTGACTCACGTCGATCAGCCTATTTTCGGTAAATAGCCATTCCCCTACTGATGCATACCGATAATTATCTCAAACAGCGTAGAAAAAATATGGATAATTCCCCAACAATATCTACTCCAAAATGCCCTGTGCACTCTTCATATCCTTCCCTGCTGGTGCCTACATGTGCATTCAGATCACCCATAATTATGATCTCCTCTTCAGCATTACAGCTATCTCTCACGTCCTGTAGCAAAAAACCCTGCTCTTTCACTTCTATTGGCTTGCCTTGTTGTGAGGCGTAAACTTGTAAAATTGCCAGTTTCTGAACACTTGTTTTGATGCATATTCTTAGTATTCTTTAAGAGGCCTGTTCGAAGTGTGTGATGTCTTTTCCAAGTTGTTCATTTACAAAAAGTGCAACATCGTGTCTCCCTGAGGACTTGTCACTTCCCACAAAGATGTAATTATTGTGTAATGTTGCTCGTCGATTTTGCTTTTCCTTAATTTCTGATAGTCCAATTATGTGTAAGTGTAACAATTACTTCTTCTTTACCATTCATGGTGCCAATGTTAATTATTACAATTCGTAGTTCATTTCGTTTCCGGGTCGATTTCCTGTTGGTCAGTCCGTTTATTTGTGCTTCTGTCTGAGTATTTGTAGCGATTTGTACTTGGCCAGTGGCTTGCTGGGCTTATATTGGATGGTACTAGAGCCTTCGTTAGCCGGCGAGCCGTTACCCACTCCACACCACGGGGAGGTGAAGCTTGGTTATATATATATATATATGTGTGTGTGTGTGTGTGTGTGTGTGTGTGTTGAACAGAAAACGTGTCTCCAGGTAATTGAACTTAGACAAAACACACGAAAACGACTTCCCCAGCACATTCTGTTACTGGAGGTGGGTAGGTAAGTACTAACTGAAACATGCAAAACCCTTTTGAAAACTTGAAAAGGAATGTTACCCTGACATCCATTTTTCACACTATAAGTACTTTACGTATGATAAAATGTTTGTCAATTTTATTCTACATATTTTATCTTATTTTCATTTCATCATTAAGTTTTCTTTGGGGTCTTTTCCTAGAACCATACAAGACAAAGGTCACTAAATGTATGAAACTGTGAGGGAAAGACAACAGCAGACCAAGGGCCAACTGTCTGGGAGAGGTACGTGGATGATGTCTTTGGAATCACCAGAAGGATCACCTTCAAGGTTTTTCTGAGCACATCAACAGCCTACACCCAAATATCATATTCACCTTGGAGAAAGAAGAAAGTGAAATGCCTTTCTTGGATGTCCTAGTAAAGAGACAAGTAGATTGCAGCATTTCTATTACCATCTACAGGAAATGAACTCATGCTGACCAGTAAACCAATAATGCATCACACCATCCAGTCTGAGCTCTTAACAGTGTCATCACCACTATGATTGGAAAAGCGAGAAGCATTTTTTCCAATTCATATGACCTTAGAAAAGAAAAAAGACACTTCCAGAAGGTTCTCTTATCCAATGGATACCATGCTAAGGATGTCCAGAGAGCCTTACACAGAACCACTGCGTCACACACCGTGTATTGTGAGACCTTAGTTATCCTAACAGTAGTCCTTAAAGACTAAAGGTATAACTTCAGATAGCACAAACACAGAAAGTTCACTCAATTCCTTGACGCACCTCAACTGATCTGATCCCCTAAATCTATCTTTACGTGCTCCACATATACTATATATCAGGATAATTATAGAAATAGAATAACATGTCTAAGATTTACTAACAGCATAAAATACGTAAAAGTGCTACGTGAAAACATGGGAAAGGAACGGAAGGGCTGAATAGGTATGCTAAAATAAGCTAAATAAAATAAACTAAGCAATACATACGTAAATGTTAAAAGAGATACAAAATAAACAACGATAACTAAGCTTAGCATTACGCCATAAAAATGCCGACAAAAGGGGATCCTTGGAGGCTCGTGACAACTGGACGTAACCCTGAAGATAAAGAACCTCTGAAACGTATAAGTCTGCTTCAGGTGAAGAACACCAGTGAATACGTAAGACGAACTCTCCAACAACACAACATTCAATGCTCCTTCTTTACTACATCCACCATAAAGAAGGTTCTGTTCAAACCAAAGGGCCCAGTCCCACTTGAAGAGAGGAACAACATATGGAAAAATACGAGAGGAGCGACAATGTAGAGACCGTCCTGCCGTCTACATTGGGTCAAAGGGAAAAAGAAGACAAGAGAGCAGTTCAAAAAGGTGACACCAAGAATCATGAAATAGCAAAACACTGTTGGACACAGGATCACACATTTGACTAAGAAAATAAAAGGATTTCAGACAAGGAAATCAACACAACAAGAAGAAAAATAAAAGAAACAATCCATTCCTTACAGCACGGCAATTACATCAAGAGTATATCCTACACCCTTTCAGAAATATGGCTTCCAGCACTAAAAAAAGAAACACAACATAGGTATGGCACCACTCCTCGAAACAACTCGATCCCTGTCCACAAGTAGGTCCGCATTACCAAGGTATAAAAAGAACCGTATTTGATCATTTCAGTATCCTGACGATGGGAAAAGTATCTCTCGAAATGCAGCTCAGAAAAAGCTCACGAATCATCCCATGATAAACCTCTCTCTCCAAGCCCATAAAGTTCAGAAATTCCCACTTTTTATAACTCATTTTCGTTCCCTTGGGAGGGAAGTCATTGAAGCCAACAAATGGGAGATCACATACAAAATTGGAATCTGATATTTTTTTGGTCTAAAACAGAATATTTGTGGTGTAAAATTAATGGCAAGTGAGCGTATCTTGTTTTTGAGATTTTAAGGGCTATGTGATAATTATTTTGTGGTCTCAAGTTAGGTTCCTGTGTGATGTAATTAAAGGAGAAACTCATTATGAGATTTTGAGAGGAATTGAAAGGAAAGACGATTTTGTATATGAGTTAAATTCTGTTGAGAGAGGTATTCCAAAACACTGTTGTCGGTAAAAAGCAAGAAAAGTCGATCACTAAGGCTTTTAAAATTCGCCAACCTTTTGTGGGTCTGTCATAAAAAAACGAGTTCCTCCGGGGTTTTTTTTCTTTCTTTCTTCATTTATTTAGTGTTCTGCTCTTTTACTGATGATGTGTCCATTGCATGCCACTTCTAGCGACAAATAGTCTTCTTTCCCTCTATCAAACTCTGCATTCTACACTCGGAGGTGGTTTGTCAATGAAGACGTTTTAATTCCGCTTCCTCTATTCTCTCAAAATCTCCCTATGATAGCGAACATCAGTATGTTTCCTGGACGTCAAACACTCTTGGAAGTCACTCTTGGTGCGGCATAATTCTCTTGACCATATTGTTCTTCTGTTCTTTACAAAATGCCTTGATTTGATAGATGCCACATACATGTTACTTACTCTTATCCAATTTTCTCCAGGAGCTTATTTCTAGTTTATCATTATTGTCATGCTCACTTTTCTTATCTGCAAGCTTCACAGACAAAGCTGTGCTAAAGACAAAGCTACTTGGCCTTTGATTCTCTGACCTGAGTAACTTAAGAACAGACAGACATTTATGCTCAAGAATTTTGCTTCAGCCTTGTCTGTCTCAAATCTTGTTTCCTTTTCACAGCTGCCATCTGTTATCGTCGATCTCAGATAACAGAATGTAAACTTTTCCATGTTTTTTCTCACTGTTTGTTGTTATTTTAAGTGATCTGTTAAGAGTTCCGTTATTGGCTGTTTGTGTGTTTTTTCTATTAACCATCAGACAACGCTATTTCCTGACATCTCTGAAATCATTCCGTTGTTGGCACCAGCTCAGTTCGCAACAATTATTTTCACAGTTCTCGATGATCAATTTATGATGGTTATTATTATTGCGATGATGACGTTGACCTTGATGATGATAATGATTAAGCTGATGATAATAATAATGATAATAATAATTATTATTATTAATATTATTGATAATTGCTATCAATAGTGTTATTATCTTGCGTTTTTACTTTTTAATTTTGTAAAACCTCTTTTTACTCTAACCAAGTGTGAAAGTCACATTAGTTCAGACTGTGAAGTTTCTGATTTGCAGTTTTGATTTAACTTTATATTCTTCCTACTTCTTAATCTTTTTGTTCATTGCCTTCCTTCCCTCTCCTAACTCTATTTCCGAAAACATGTATAAACAAAGTACGATGCGACTTATAAAGGAGAAACCAAACAGGCACAGCATTAAGTCTCATACCGAGAACTCATGGCATGGTAAACTGTTGATTTCACCACCCGCGTAATAAATACTGTGTATTATTATTATTATTATTATTATTACTATTTTTATTTTTATTGGTAGTAGCAGTAGTAGTAGTAGTAGTAGTACTAGTAGTAGAGGTAGTAATAGTAGTAATAGTAGTAATATTCGAAATAGTCGAAATAGTGGTAATAGTGGTAATAGTAGTAATAGCGGTAATAGTGGTAATAGTGATAATAGTGATAATGTTGGTAATAGTGGTAATAGTGGTAATAGTTGTAATAGTAGTAATAGTAGTAATAGTAGTAATAGTAGTACAAATAATAAAAATAGTA
>RDPX01000221.1:614762-630262 GCA_003991215.1 Morbakka virulenta
CAATCCCTTTGTATATAATGTTTAGTGTCTGATCTGCTATCCCATAGACAAAGGAAACACATGTGTTTTGTGTAGCCTTGTTGCAATCCAAGAAGCAAAGAGATTACCTTTAGGTCTCCACAGATGTTCCATTGATGGATCTTATAGTCAACTGCAGACAACAGTGTCTTCATAGTTTCATAACTTTCACTCATTCCATGGGCGTGAGCAATTGGAACAGAAGGTAATTCGTTACCATTATGGAGAAGGACTGCCTTCAATGTATCCTTTCCAGAATCAATAAATAACCTCCACTCATCTTTTTCATAAGCACGAGACTTACAACAATGTTCCATTAGTGACACAACATCATATTATTATTATCATCATTATTTTTATTATGATGATTATTATTATCATTATTTTAATTATGATTATGATTATTATTATCATCATTATTTTTATTATGATGATTATGATTATCATTATTTTTATTATGATTATCATTATCATTATTTTATTATGATAATTATTATTATTATTTTTTTTTATTATGATTATTATCATTATTTTTATTATGATGATGATTATTATCATTATTTTATTATTATGATTATTATTATCATTATTTTATTATTATGATGATTATTATCATTATTTTATTATTATGATTATTATTATCATTATTTTATTATGATGGTTACTATTATCATTATTTTATTATTATGATTATTATTATCATTATTTTATTATGATGGTTATTATTATCATTATTTTATTATGATTATTATTATCATTACTTTATTATTATGATTATTATCATTATTATTATGAAAAGAAACATTTTGCAAACTAAGTCTTTCGTTGTAACAAAAGCACACTGTTATTCTAGGCGTCGGCTCAAATTAATAGGTTAAAATAAAATAATTCAAATAAGCTATCTTAAAAGAATGCTGTTAACGAAGAGGTGTAATTTTAAATGTTGCTTCAATATTTTCATTAAAAAAATATAAAAAAAAATTAAATATTTAAACATCAAAAGGGTTTAAATAAATATTTATAATTTTTACGTCTGTCAACTTTTCGAAAGGATCTCTTTGTGAGGAGCTTGCTTAATGGCGATAGAAAGATGGCTCAACACACTTTCCTTGTTACCCTAATTGCTCTGTGATAGGAAACAGGTGCCTCCAAATGTAGTCAGATGTTAAAATAATCAGATCCTGAGCATGATAGGCCACTATGGCAACATTATCATTTTTGTTGTCTTTCTTATTATCATTACTGTAATCAACACCATTAACTTCATCAATTTGTATTCACCCGCATTTTTTATCATTTTTTACTATGAGATTTTTATTTGCGGCTCTCGTGCTAATCCACTCAAAGCACACACCAACAGATTAGTTGTATTTTATCTGCAAAGCTCCAATAAAGGTTGACTTCCGATAACATGATTTCGTGTTGCTAATCTTTGTTTCAATATGGTTGTCGTATACAGATAATGTCTAGGCTTTTCTAACAAAGACAGTTATAATTAATTCAAAGTTTGATTTAAGAAAGAATGAAGTTTGCCAAGGTCTTCATGAGCTCAGGATCGCATCCTTTAACACTAAGAAAAGATATTCAAATATCTGTGTAGCCAGGTGTTAGGGAACATAGGAACTAAATCCCTTTTCTAATCCTGTGGCCATTTCTGACCTTAAGCGCCCTGGAATGCTTTCGTCTCTCAGACTATTACTAATCATCGTTAATCTTGTCATCTTTCAGACTTAAAATTGTGAAGGAATTCTTTCCAGCTTCTTCAGACACGCAAAATTTCCATGCTCAGGTTTCCAAAAATCTTTAGAAGTTGCAACCTGACCACTGAAGAAGATACAAAATTGATCTTCTCTGTTTAACCTAACGAGTTGCACATTTTTTTCGCCTGAGATCTCATCAAAAGTGGTAACTTTTTTTTAAAAAAAAAGGCTAAGATATCATCCCTTTTACATAAGTCCTCAAGTAAATAAATTTTAACACCTTTTTGTAAAAGGCAATGTGGTTTTCTTCAGATAAAATATAATGAAGTGTCAACTGTTGAGAACGTGTAATCGTCACAAGGTTCTTGGGATGTGCAAACAAGCTTGTAAAAAACAGAAAGCATCCTCAATCAACATTTCTTGATTGTTATTTAATGTTGATCCTTTTTCAAAGAAGGCAGGGTTTCTTCTTTTAACTTCACAAGGTGTCAGCTGTTTTCCTTGCGCAATGACAAGCTGAGTGAGGTCTTCGAAAAATACTCTTGGCTATTTTTGGTTTGACATTGGCCCCCAGCCCACACAAAATCAATTGTCCTCCAGGATAAGAGGTCTTGCATTGTTAAGCAAAACCCCCCACTTAAACAGCCTCGTTTTATTAGCTTCGTTTTCAGATTTTTTCTTTCACTCCCATAATTTGCTTTATCTTAAATTATATATATGCTTTATTTATTTACCCATTTACATCAAACATAAAATTACATAATTATAAGTACGTTTTTCTGTTCATTTTAGACTCTTCCTTTTCCTCAATGTAACGGCCAACGTTAAAAACATTATAGGTCTACAAAGAATTCTAATAATAAATATATATATATATATATTCGACACAGGAAATATGCCAAACCAACACTGACAAACTCCTTCAGCTAATAACAATAATATTTGACACAGGAAATGTGAAAGAAAAGTTGAAAAAGAAAAGTTTTGGATTGGCTCCATTTGCACTATCCACAAGGGACTTAACGGTTTTCATGATTGGAGACGTACTAAACGGGTACAGAAATTTAAAATCGGAGACTGGTAGTTTTTAAAACATTTTTCTCTCTTTCTGTCACTGTCACGTCATTTTTTATCTCACGTGCCTTGTGTCCGTTGAGAAGTGTGTTTTCATTGAAAATAGAATTCTTTTTGTTCACTTCACAGCTCCCCAGTAACAATTAATTTTTGTTGCATGGCAATAAATTGTCACTTAGCAACTTGTTTGCAGTCTTATCACGTATACGTTTTTTGCTTGTCAGTTTCTTGATAAAGTCTGTTGTAGACAGACGAAAATTTGAAATAATAAATAAATATTTGATTTACTCAAGTAAATGTTGGCATACTTTCTTTAGTCATTTCCTGTGTCAAATATATATATATATATATATATATATATATATATATATATATGTATATATCGTTTATCTTTATCAGTATTCAGTTTAGTTCAGTGGAGCAGTACACTTGGGGCTTGTAAAAGGCTAAATTGTACAATATTTGATTCATGACTGGGAAAATTTTTCACTCTTGGATGTAACTATGAGCATTTTGGCGGAAACTGTGCTTCGATGTTTTACCGTTATTTAAACAAATTCACAGATTGAAACACAATAATTGTTGCTGGCTGTCTTACTTTTATTGGAAACAAACTCAAAGCTTAACTTGACTGCTTGAATCTATACGAAGTCTACATTTTTCTTTTATCTGTATGTGAACTGGTCGGTGCTAAGGTATGGATGTGAGTCTTGAACCATAAGCAAAGCCATGAAAAAGTGTTCAATGAGTCCTCAAAAATGGTATTTCTCAAAAATGTTTGTATTTTAGGCTATTAAATAGAGTCTTTTTACCACATAAACCAGTAAAAGATATTTACAGTTGCTCGAAACATTGTCCATTTCTGTCTACCCTCTAAAACCTTTTAAATCAGACCTAGGTTGATGTGTAGTGGGGAAAAGGTTGTGTCTTTGAACTAACTGCTCATTTATGACAATTTTGCCTCACAAATTTAAAGACATACTTTGAGTTGTTCCTTCTGCAACCACTTATTAACGATTCCAAAAATTGACCATTTTAAACTCCACATATACGACTCGTCGTAGTTTATTAGACAGCACTTCCTTGGCTTTTGTGTATTTTTCTTTTGCATGAATGGAATGTTTCAGTGGATTTGTAACGTAAAAATACTTTTTTGCCTTTAGTTATTACAGTGTACGACTTCTCTCATTAAAGACTGTTCATTGACTTAACGTAACAAAACATTAAGTGTGTTTTGCTACGCGACTGAAGCTTTTTAACTTCCATATCACCCTGAGTATAAAAGAGAACATCATGCTTTATTTTGCTTTATTATCCTTCATTATGCTTGATTATGCTTTATTATGCGTCATTATGCTTTATTATTGTTTATTATCCTTCATTATGCTTGATTATGCTTTATTATGCGTCATTATGCTTTATTATTGTTTATTATCCTTCATTATGCTAGATTATGCTTTATTATGCGTCATTATGCTTTATTATGCTTGTGGCAATGTGACAGACTTATCCTCTTCAAAGAGAAACAGCGGTCTGTTGCATGGTTGCAGGAGCCTCTCCATGTCATTGAAATACCAGAAGCCATTGATTTCTTTTACCGTCCACTCAGGTCAATTTGTGTGACAAATATTACAGATTCTGTTAGGTTCCCATGTTTTGTGTTGATCACTAAGACGGGCAATGAAATGAGAAATATTGACTTTTTTCACCGAGTCAGCTATTGTTCGTTGTTGTGCCTTCAAAGTGAACTTTATATAAATGTACCAAAAACGTTTTGGACAATTAGCACACGCAGTGACTAGTTATGTTCAACAAATCGTGATTCGTGAAATGTTCATGCAAGCGTTTGAAGCCACATTATTATCTACAGCAGACCAAGGGCCAACTCTCTGGGAAAGATAGTTGAAAGTTGACGATGTTTTTGCAATTATTAGAGAAGATCATCTACAAGGTTTATGTGAGCATCAACCGTCTTCACTCAAACATCGTGTTGACCATGCAGAAAGATGAAGAAACAGAAGAAACACAGTTGCAATTGCACGTCCTTGATTTCCTAATGAAGAGATACGTAGATGGCAATATTTCTGTTACTATCTAAATCAACTCAAACTGACCAGTACCTTAAAAACGCATCACACCTTCCAGTTTAAGCTCGTTAGTGTTGTCATCACTCTGTTTGTGTTAAGAAGGGCAAGAAGCAACATTTCCAACTCATTTTACCTTAGAAAGGAAGAAAGACACCTTTAAAATGCTCTCTTATTTTATGGATGGCTTACTGGGGATGTCCAGAGATCATTACAAAAAAAACCAGCAGACCTATTCATGAAGAAGAAAAAAAAAGTATAAGACAAACATCTTTACCCTATGTCAGGAACATCAGTGAGCAGTTAAGACGAACTTTGCGAAAGATAAAATCCAGTGTTATTTTTCATAACATCCTCCCTTAGGACGATACTCTCACAGCCAAAGGACCCAGTTCAACTTGATGAAAGAAAAAATATAGTTTACAGATTACAATGTAAGGGCTGACCTGTCTTTTGCATTGGAGAATCAGTTTCTTGGGTCAAAAAGAAAAAGAACACAACAGAGTTGTTCCAAAAAGTGGCAGCAAGAATCATGAAATAGCGGAGCACTGCAAGACATCTTTAACTAGAAAAATAAAAAAAATTTGAACAAGGAAATAAATACTACAGCAAGAAAAATAAAAGAAACAACCCTCTCCCTACGGTACAGCAAACACATCAACAGCTTATCTTGCACTCTTCCAGAAATATGGCTCTTAGCGTTAAAGAAAAAAAAAATCACAGCAAACACAATATAGATATGGTACCATTCCTCAAAACAATTCAATCTCTGTCACCAAGCACATTGGCAATATCAAAGTGCAAAATAGCTATGCCTAATTAGTGAGTCGTAAATTCCTAATTACTGCAGTAGCCTAAAGATGCCAGTCGTGTATCTCGAAACGTAGCTTAGAAAAAGGTTACGACTCGCGACATAGTAAATATCCTAAATCACATTGTGAAGACTATTGTCATTTAAATGAAGATTTGTATGGGAAAACAATTCCTTGTTCTAATGTTTCACAAATAAAAAATTATCTAGTTACATTATAACATCCATTCCTGTTGTATGTATAAGCTTATGAGTTAATGCCTTTATAAACATGCGATCACAGCCCAAAGCATAACTTGCCACATTTTGAGCATTTTTCGGAATATTAATTGGTTTTATAACTTGATACATTTGTGCATGTTTTGCAATCATAACGTGTAAGATAGCTTCTTAACTTTTAGGCATATTGCGCAATTACAATTTATTACCTTGACCTGTTATAGAAGTTGGGAGTATTCCTTTTAAATCATTCACCTCAAGAAACTGTTTGAAGCCACTTTGGCGCAGAGGGTTACTTGTCTTATTCGATAAATTCTTTTCATTTCTACTTTTGAATCCTTTTAATTTATCAATTTTTTTCTCTCCCAATATTCGAAGACATGTACAAACTCTGTAGTATACCACTTATAACATAGAAACAAATTGGGTGAAGTACATTCAGAGTTTCCACGTAGCAGGTATTCCAGTTGCAAACCTCTTCCATGTTTATATATATATAATTTACATATATATAAATAAACATATATATATATAAACACATATATATATAAACATATATATATATATAAACACATATATATATAAACATATATATATAAACATATATATACATATATATACATATATATACATACATACATATACATATATATACATGCATATACATATATATACATGCATATACATATATATACATGCATATACATATATATATACATGCATATACATATATATATATATGCATGCATATACATATATATACACATGCATATACATATAAATACATCCATTTACATATATATACATACATATACATATATATACATACATATACATATATACATACATATAGGATAGGATAACTTGGAAGTCAATTTCAAGAAATCGTCCAACACATGCTAGCATGTAAAACGGACGTTAAACCGAATATGATGATGATGATGATGATATACATAAATATACCTGCATATACATATATATACATACATATACATATATATACAGATACATACACATATATACACATATATACACATTTATACACATATATACATATATATACACATATATACACATATATACACATATATACACATATATACACATATATACACATATATACACATATATACACATATATACACATATATACACATATATACACATATATACACATATATACACATATATACACATATATACACATATATACACATATATACACATATATACACATATATACACATATATACACATATATACACATATATACACATATATACACATATATACACATATATACACATATATACACATATATACACATATATACACATATATACACATATATACACATATATACATATATATACACATATATACACATATATACATATATATACATGCATATACATATATATATGCATGCATATACATATATATACACATTCATACACATATAAACACATATATACACATATATACACATATATACATATATATACACATATATACATATATATACACATATATACATATATATACATATATATACATATATATACACATATATACATATATATACACATATATACATATATATACACATATATACATATATATACACATATATACATATATATATATATACCAGTATCGAAGTAATTA
This sequence comes from Morbakka virulenta, assembly GCA_003991215.1. NCBI lineage: Eukaryota > Metazoa > Cnidaria > Cubozoa > Carybdeida > Carukiidae > Morbakka > Morbakka virulenta. Next base: position 622,337 of record RDPX01000221.1, read on the forward strand.
TTTGCTATCGGCAGTGCTCAATAATATAATAATATTAAAGCTATCATAGGGTGAACGACAAAAAATCAACAAAACTGGCAGTTTAAAACCAAGTTTATTTATTTTTTTGTCGTTCACCGTATATATATATAGTCTTTAGAGTCTTCCTAGGCATATTAGAGTAGGTTTTTATGTAGGAAAAAATGACGAAGTTGAGAAAATGTTTTTATTGTCTTCTGTAAAATATTGTATACCCCTAAAAAGACTTAACACCTTAAATCATGCAGGACAAGGAAAAAAATTTTTGAAGCTTGTGTAAACTTTTATGAATGTTTCAGTATAAAAGTGGTTTCTAATCATGAAAAGTTGAGCTGTGATCGAGGAAAATGAATACTATTATCAGAATAAGAAGAATATTATATATCCTTTTTTTTTACCTACTGGAGAGTCACGACACATCAAGGCTAAAAGCCACTCGAGGATGAGGGTTAATGAGATGGATAGACTGACAGGTGGATGATGATAAGTATTGTGAAAGAGACGAAAGATAGAAATGAATGAATAAAATTTGATGACTTATAAGGAAGGTTTTGACAAGTGTTTATTGACATTTAGTTTGAAGATGTCCATGTTGTAGTCCTCCTGAAAGCAATCTTTTGGCAAAGTGTTCCACAGATTGGAGGTTCTTGGAAAAGCTTGACTTGGATCAAAAAAATTTGTTGACGTGTTTTATTTAAAAAATTATATTCATGTAAGACTACGAACTACAGTGGGGATTATATTTGCCATTGGCATTGAATGCGTTAAAAATATTGATCACAAAGTGTAATGCTCGTGCAAGAAGAGCAACCAGAAATATTCATGGTTACCATAATTGTGCAAATGAGGAGGAGGACTGAAATAAAATGCTAACGTTTCAGGGGTATAATGTCTATTACTTTTGATCATATCACCAAGGCAGTTAGATATTTAAAATAACCATACCTTAGATGTAAGAGTTTCATCATGTCATGAGTTGTAAGCTTTTTTTCTGAGCTATGTTTCGAGAGATACTTCTCCCAGCCTGGCGATGGGAGAAGTATCTCTCGAAACGTTGCTTTGATTTTCAAATTAGATGGAAACCAGGCCTATCTAGGGTCATTATGAGGCATGCAGTGAATTAAAGAAGCCTTCTTTACAGGATTTTGAAAACGTAGTATGTAGTGAGTTAAAGAAATATTCTATTTTTGTTTTGAAAACGGAGTCAACTTATGTTGGTGTAGTTCATCTATGTATTGCTAATGTAACCTTGATTCAAAATAATGTACTTAATTTTATCTATTTCTTCAGATAATTTATTAGGAAAGAAAATATCGACTGCATAATGTTTAAAGGGTGCCTTGCGAATCACTGTTGTTTCTCAACGCATCCATCAATATGGCAAATAAATGAAAGTGAAAAAGAAATTAATTACTAAAGAGATACTTTGTATCAAGAGATTATTACGATTTTGTTTAACTCTTTCGTAAGTAAATCAATCTGCATTGAACACTAACGTCGCTAAAAACTGAAACAAGCATACGTTAATATGAAAAATATGAATTTTTAACTTAAAAACCCTAGAAATGTAAAAAACGGTCCTGGGAGTAGGTGCCAAGACCGTGCATTTAAGAACGTAGGTTTTTTCAAATGAAGAGGTAATTATCTTGGAATCTAAAATGTTATTCCGTGCATCAAGATTAGTCTTTAAAAGAAAGAGCGAAAACGCTAGACAAACAAAGGTTTATAACTTCATAAAACCACTGCTTGTTCGTGAGTCTCCAACGATTTTGAAGCACACATTGCAATGTTTACATTTTCAATAAGCCTGTACTCTGATGCTCTTCTTGTGGCTACATTTGTGGAGAAAGAGGAGACTCCATAGAATCGTTTTACATTTAAACAGCTTTTAGTGATCAATTTTCATCATCTCCTGATATATACTTATTTTCTCTTTGTTTGATTTTCTTCTACAAGGCGAACTTTTAAAAGATATAACAAATCGTAACTAAGTATATATTTACGCAAATTTTGGTGTTGATTTATGTAACAAGGAGATGGCTTGGGAATATACCCATGCAAATTAATGTAACTACATCTATAGTGTAAAGAATTAATTCATAACCGCTAAATTAACTAGAAGTGTTACACACTCGTACAGAAAAGACCATACGAGGTCAGCCCCAGCTGCAAGGATCTGTGATGTAATCTAACTGCAGGGCTGAAAAAAGCCGACAAAGTCGCAAGTTTATTTTAAAGTTTTTGCGCTCTAACTTTACAGTCATGTATTCAATTATTTTCACTTAACATCATGACCTTTTCAGTTTTGTTGAGTTTCCATTGTCCTGGACGACGTACGAAAAGGAGAGATGCAGACCGAAAGGCTAGTTAGTACTAAGGGTCTGGTAATTGTCAGCATCGACCATTGTCTGTATTGAGACAGCAAACGTAGGTGATTACCGACCAAAGCTAAAGAGGTGCTCACCTGCATTCAAGACAAAGGCATCCACTCGCTGGAAAGAGACTTAATATCACCAGGCTTTAGACAATATATTCAAACACCGACAACTAATCCTCCTCGCTGTCATATCAACCTCAATTAGTGGGTACTACTGAAAATACTGCTTTCTGGTTATTCACATTTTAATTTGTAAAATACATTGTTGAATCATGACTTGCAATTTCGTATGAATATATATAATATAATATAATATAATATAATATAATATAATATAATATAATATAATATAATATAATATAATATAGTATAATATGATATAATATGATATAATATAATATAATATAATATAATATAGTATAATATGATATAATATGATATAATATAATATAATATAGTATAATATAGTATAATATAATATAATATAGTATAATATAATATAATGTAATATAATATAATATAATATAAAATAATATAATATAATATAATATAATATAATATAATATAATATAATATAATATAATATAATATAATATAATATAATAAAAACTTCAAAACTAAGTAACCCCTTTTTATAAGACAATGCGTGTCCGTTTTTTCTTTTTGCTATGAATTCGAGTTATTGTCCCATTTTATGTTTTGTCCAATTTCTTGTACCTGATTTTCAAGTGCAGAGTTTTCCTCTGCCAGGCAGAATGTTCTATTGTTCTCAGGAGCAAGTTCAGCTTTTAGTTCTACTTCGTTGCAGTTAATGTTAGAAAACACCCAAACGACATTGAACCTGTCAGTAAGAGCCTATAAATATCATGGGGTCTGGGAGCGTCGTAAGCCTCTCAGAAGAGGCAACCGACAGTGCTGGAAAATGTGGTAGTGCAAGTAGTAAAAAAGGGAAAGTCGTTAAAGACATTTCTGACGGTGTGCACTAAGAGAAAATGTTACTTTGTTGAACTGACTTGTACGTTAGTCAGTACCCTAGAGTACCGTAAGGGTTAAGAACTTATGTATGTATATTTATGTATGTTTGGACTGTAAAGTCTCTTCATTATTTACCCAAAGAGCAGACACCACCGCATCCAAACACATGGGAAAAATGGGAAAAAGAGCATCTAAAAAAATTTGGCTCTATATTATTTCTTTGCGCCAAAGCAAGAGCCAATCAAATGCTGTAATTTCAGTACTTCCAACAATAAAAAAAGACAGGTCTTGCATTTTTCGCACTTCATTCCGGGTTTTTAAACCAATAAAATTACTGAGATTTAGGGGTTTTTTCCAATAAGAATGCAATGAGAACCAACCAGCTCGTCGCAACATCCCAGCAGGGATTTGGGATTTTATCTCGAGATCTTAGGAATTTTAAATATTGATGGGATTGAAGAGATTTCACGCTGGTAAACCTGGGTTCATGTTTTCGTGCTTATGGGCCTATTCACACGCGTTTCGTATTTCTAATTTCAGAGGGCACATATTGCGAGAGCCTCGAAAATGCTTTGCGAAAATATTCTCCTTCCTTACGCAGCGACGTTGACCTGGACTGTACCTTTCCTGCGTTTTATCTTGTAGCCGTTTTGGTACTTTTTCTAGGCATGTATTTCGTAAAACCCTTATATTGTTTTCCCTCTTTCGTAGCAAAAGGAATGACAAACAACCACTACTTTATAAAAAAATGTTACTTTTTCGTGTTCGTATATGCCTAGCTAATTTCCTTAATTTAAAGAAATCAGCAGATTTGTTACCCCCCTAATTAAATACCTCCAAATAAGAATTCACCCAATTTGTTTGCCACCCCAAAATTAGATAATCAAACTGTGGGTGTCCAGGAGTGAGTCGGGGTCTACGCTATGAGGGGGGGGGGCAGGGAATGGAACATTGAAAATTTATTAACCTGTCATATCAAATTAGGTGCGTGCCGGAGAGGAAAAAGTAAATCATTAAGCCCGCCGGCACTTTTGTTTACGTACAGTATAAGAGATTAGTCTTTTTACCATGAAAGGTCGGTTCAGTTTGGTTTACCTTGGCTGAGATTAGCAGAAACAGTTTTTATTATCACGCAGTGGTGTGTTATACATAATTCTTTACCAACATTTCCTGTTGGTAATTGGGTTAAAACAGACTGAGTGGTATGTATGGAATTTGCTAGCGACAGGTCATACAAAGTTGTTCAATTCTCATCTTGGATGTTGTACCAGAATGAAACAAATGCACGATATCTTTTTAATGAAACTCTTTTTGAAACCAACAGTAATTTGGCTTGTCATTGATATTAAGATGTACTAAAACTAAAAACGAAAGTAATTAAAGAACAAGCTATAGTGGAAATAAAAAAGAGGGTAGGTGTCGCGAAATCTGGGTTTCAAAAAAGGAAAAGTATGCTAACAAATCTAAAATTAGACATAAAAACAAGATTAAGGGCCCTGAAAACCTATGTATAAGTCGATCCTGACATATGATTATGAAACATGGAACATAAATAAAGAAGCACAAGAAAGAATTGAAGCATTTACAATGTGGACTCCCAGACAAATGCAGAAAAGCCTATGGAGAGCAAGAAAAACAAACACGCAGAAAGAAATAACGAAACAATAAATACAAGGCAATTAAAGTTCATGAGACATGTCACAAGGAAAAAGAAAATAGAAGATTTCAGTATAACTGGGAAATAAAAGGAAAGAGGGCGAGAGGAAGACAGAGTCACAAACTGATAGACAGAATGATAGAGCGCAACAAAGTCAACTGCAGATCAACGCAACTAATACAACTGGCTGAAGACAGATGACGGTGGAGGGATATGACCGTCCAAGTCTCTCGACATGGCACCACGGTAAAGGTATCCAAATTTCTTTCACTTTTCGCAAAAGCTGAAAACCTGTGTATGAACATCAAAGGCGCCGAAAGCAATTTAAGGGGACCTCACAAATGATCAGCTACTGTGTGATTACAAAACGTTTGGAAATAAGCTTCAATACCTTGAAGGTATTGAAATAACACTATGCCTGATACAATCAATATTTATGGTGTGACAACAAATCTAACTTGAATCGTAAGAACAGCAAAAGTGCACAAAATGCTGCAGAATTTTCTGCTGGCAAGAGGGACGGAATGCAACTCCCTAAGCTGTTACCGAGTTTCCGGGGACGATGATGACAATTTTGCTTTTCATTGCAAAGGTCAAGACAAAATTGATGAAGTATTTTATCTTGTTTTTTAGGGCTGTATGTTTACCGCTTCTCGGCCTTTTGGCTAAGATCAAGTGTAGAGCTCTGGTTTCTCCTTGGTCGGGAGCTTCGGCTACAGCGGCCAATCATGCGAGACAGGTGGTCTCGACATGCATGAGTTCTGGGTGAAGACTAATCCAAGAGGAAGGGCCTTCTCACGGAGGGTCCTGGAGGGGCAATCCTTATGTCTTGCATTTTATGTTGTCTTGCGTGCTTTCTGTCCTACTTTTTTTTTATCTATTGCTTCCTTTCGAGTCTTTCAAAGATGGGATTCTGTGAAAGGCAAAAATGGTCCACTGTTTACCACATGTTCTATCAATGAGAGACCCTGTATGTTTATCATTTTTGATTGAAGTAAAACAGCCTCGCAAAAACCTGATCTTTTACGAATTTCATAATAAAGGAAAGGCTCCAGGATCATGCTGTCATTCAAGCATTTTACCATAACCTAGAGATTCTCAAAACACGAAGTGAGAATTCGTGTACAAGACAGCTGCTTTGATAGGAAATTAAGTATTCCCTGTAGGAGTCAATAGTCTAGAAAACCTTGACTTAGCTCGTCACTTTATAACGACGGTTCCCTTTACCCCAAACCACTTGCATTACATAACTGTCAATTGTAGTCTTATCTCATTCTCATGACTATGTCAATAGGGATTGACGAGACGTTAAGACAGAATTTATAAAGTATTTTATCATCTTTGATGTAGTTTTTTTGTTAGTTTTTATTTAATTGAAGTAGCCAAACAGGAAACCGTCTTGTGACTTAATGTAAGAAGATTTAAATTATAGGTTTACGGAGCGAAGGGCCAATACCTAGCTGAGAACGACAAATTTTACCTGGCACGAAGTTAACACAACTTGCTATTAGGCAAGTAAATAGCCGAAACTTGATGGCAGGCAGCAAACAAATCTGGGAAAGGGGCTGAGGATTCACAAACACACACATCCAACCCACGCCAACACACCCCACATACACACGCATATACGAATAAAAACCTTTTTTAAGCATGCACAAAAAGGATTGAAAAAAGGGTTGATAAACTTTATAATTTCACAGAAACAGACTAGAATCGAATGTAGCAAATACCATTGAAGTCAAACGTTATTAAACTAATATATTATTTATATACAATATATATATATATACATATATATAGCATTAGAGTGAAACACTCAGAGCCAAAGATGGTATTTCCTAAATTAATAACCATGAGGAAAGGACACATAGATGAACAAGCAGCAAAACAATACGAAAGACAACACAACGAGCAAAACACAGACATACACACACACACACACACACGCACACACACACGTTTGCAGATAAATGACAAAAGAAAATAAGAATGATTGTCATAGAAAGAGATAAATGGCAAGAAGAATGACAAAAAAGAGTAATAAAAGTGTGATAGATTAAACTAAAAGAATGAGTAATGGTCTGGTGGTAATTACAGAAATCATGGATCATCAGTCGATGACCAAGTCAACCATTTCGGGCATTTAAAATCGAAATGATTTACGCGACATGGCTGTCAAGCAGCACTGATCAGATGTCACCTCCATGATGACTGCAGAGAACAAGAAATGAAGTATGATAGGGACATCAGTGAAGATAGCAGCAACAGCGTGAAAAGAGAGAAAGATGAGGGTAGAGAGGAGAATACAAAGATATAAAAAGAGAAGAAATTTAGAGCATAGAGGTATCATAGATGTTTTGTCAAGTCATATTGTAGGTTATTTATGTCTTTGTGGAACGAAGAAAGTGCATAACCATGAATAATATGCATCTTACCGAATTTTCGCTTCATCTTTTTAGGGCAAGCACCTTGTTTAACCATTGTCAAACTCAGTTCTTGACCTTTGAAAAGAAAACCATAGTACTGTAGAGTTGCGCGGGCTACGCGTAGTAGTTCAGATGATATTGAACCATAATATATATGCTCTGGACGATTTCCAGAAATTTTATAAATATATATATATCTATGGGACCTCCTTTCCTGATCAAACAGCCGAACACCTATTTACCCAATTGGAATGTAAATCACACTTTAATTTTAAAACGTATCCACATGGAAGAAAATCTATTTATGAACGAAAGTAAAACTGAGTTTACACACATATATCTTGCCGAAATATCTGAAACTGATCCAGAAGGAACACCTATCCGAGGCTGCGAAAACTGGCGTAAGTGTAAAACGTTAGGGTCCCTGCTATGTAGTTCAGCAGACATCTCTGCCAGATGCATCCAAGGCAACA
>RDPX01000221.1:651535-684720 GCA_003991215.1 Morbakka virulenta
ATTGGTCAAAGAGCAATTTTCTCCCTGTATCACTCAATGATTTGTTGTTTTTGTGGTTCTTTCATGTATAAATACACTATAATTATTATACTTCTAGGTAGCAAATTTCAAAATAATACTAACATATTTTGATAAATGATAAAAGTCTTTACAATTCTCTGATCTCTCCTTTTGAACAAATAGATCGGTATCAAAAAAGAACTAGTAAAATATATATAGAGAGTATATATAGAGTAATACAGCTGTTGAAAGTAAAGGTAGGGGAATTAAGAAAGGAATTATTTACAAGCGACTTCTTAATATCAAGAAAATAATCTTTGCTTAGCCGTGCAATTACAGTTTATTTCGGTAAATTCTTAGTATTGAGTTGAATTATTTTGTCCATTACCCTTCACGTCAAAAAATTATTCAGGTCATAGCAAAGTAAATGGTATTCTACTGTGTCCTGCTTTAGAAGTACTTTCAGGGAGTAATTTTTATTTCCACGTGTTATATTTGGTTCGTGCGTCTTTTGATAATTGAAAATCTTGGATTCAATTTTCAGAAACAGTTTTCAAATTTAACTTAATAGAGGTAGAGTAGTTTTAGGGGTTTTTTCAATATATAAATCACAACCAGTTAGACATTTTGCAGCAGGGGTTATAGGAAGACACTGTTTTCGAAGCAACGAAAAGAAGTACATTTAATTGCTGTTTTTATATATTTTGTCCAAAATTTGTACTCCTGAGTACTGAAAAGTGAGATATCAGTGCATTGCATTTCTAAGAATTACAATCTCCAGAATCTTGAATAAAGAAATTTGAAAATATGAAAAAAGTTCCAATTAATCTTAATTACGTAAAAAACCCTGAGTAGTCTGTTGCGACATTAAAAATTGTGACTTTTTTCACTTAGTTAGTAAGGTATGCAAAATATTCTTGCTTCCTTTGTTTCTAGAAGAATCCTAATGAGCAAAAACTTAGGGTAAAAAAAGACTGACTTATCAGGTATATATTGGTAAGCACAATGTTATTAATGAGCCTTTAACAACAAAGACAAAATCATATTCCCTCCATTACGCATAGAATTGAGGATTTTGATGGTCTTCAAATATAAAATCTTATAAAGATCAGTTGACTTTATTCAAACCATGAATGAGCTTGAACGTGGCGCATAGCAATCAGTTGTACAGATTTTCAAGAATGACCTTGAGGCTTTGAGGTCCTTTAATATTTTTCATAGCAAATGAAATTAGGGATAATATAAAAATCAAGGTTTATTTTCTAGATAACCATTAAACTAGATCCCAAATTCATTAAAAATAATGAACAAATAACAGGGTTGGCTCAGAAGAAGCAATGTCGAAATTAGAGACATGACAAACTTTACCTAGTTACCTAATGGAAATCGAGTTCAAGGTTTTGAATCAAGTGCTGTGAAATATGGTACGACCACAACACTACAAACTTAGTCAAAACTATTAAATCAGCTGTCAGATATTAAAATTTAGACAGAAAAAGTCCCTGAACGTTGTCAATCTAATATTGTATGGTCCAACAAAGACGAAATAAAGCTTTTAATCATAGTTGTGGCATGTCCATTGCATCAGGTTAGAGATAGAGGGGGAGAGAGGGAGAGGGAGAGAGAGGAGAGAGAGAGAGAGAGAGAGAGAGAGAGAGAGAGAGAGAGAGAGAAAGGAAGAGAAAGAGAGGAGGCTAAAACATTAAATGATATCAAAACATAGACTTCGTGTTCCAACGCAAAGTTCAAGTTTCACTCGATCTCCTTTCCTTGGTTTACACTTCCTTCTCTTCAGTCTTTTTGATGTTTCAATAACCTTCCATAACGTTGTTAACAGAAAACGAAAACAAAAACATCAGTTATATTTAATGGATGTCAAAACGTCAGTAGAAGTCTGAAGAGGTTGAAACGTAAAAGCCAATAAAATTCTATTTTATTTAATCTATCGTAAATTCCTGCATAATTGGCACGCAGAAATATAAAAAAATGTTTACCAAGTTTGTTTTGTGGCCTTCAGACGCAATTCAAATTTTTTTTGCTAATTTTCTTTCATTAAATCTAAAATTAGAGTCCTAAGTAGAATATTATGGTTCCAAAGGTATTGTTCCTTCAGATAAAAAATATTAAATTATCAGGTGTCTGTGTCATGCAAAGAGCTTTCGAAAGACGTTACTCTCTAAGATGAGTTAGATTCCTTGGAATCTTTCTTTTTTCCTAGCTGTGAAAATCAAGCGCCATTTCATAGCACTTGATATTGTTCACTCATGTTGTTGGGGTTTACGACTGTGCTTAGAAAAGAACAATACAAGACGTTTTCTAAACTAAGTATCGGTATATTGTCATGTATATGATGCTTTGGGTAAGCTGAGAAAAGCATTATAGAATATTACATAACTGCCGCACCAAGTGATGTCTATTGTACTGTTGCATATATGAGTCCATTTAAGGAGGTGCGTAGTGAATTATTGGAAGAACAATACCATTCTAATCCTATACATGCTTTTCTTTTTATAAGAATAGTAAAATTTCGTTGAGGGTGAAGTATTCTTATGATTTGACAAAATACAAGGGTGAAATATTCTTAATATATTCTTATATTCTATTTTTTATTTTTTTCCAAACAGCTTGAAGATTCATTGAATAATCACGTCACAATTCGAACGTCAACATTCGAACGTGACATTCTATTCGATGACGTTGTTGAAAGTGTATATTTTGTCATGAGAAAATTCTTTTCTCGTAGAGTTGTGCAAGAGAAGTGTTAAAGTATCAGTGTGATGGCTACCCCAGTGAAGAAACAAAAAACTCTTCCGGCATTTTGGCTTGACAAAGTCAATCAAACATAGAGGAATATAATTTTTTTTAAAATTCTTATTTTACTATATTTTAAAGTTTTTAAAAAATGTGTAGTTTTTTTTGACACCCGATAAATATCATGAACTATGTTCAGAAAGATTTCAGACTTGTCTTATTTCAATTCCCATAATATTTCTGTTTTACTAAAATTTTATTTTTATGAAACTCACCCTGGAAATATTCTTAAGATATTCTTATAAATTAGGCAATTTTCACCCTGATATTCTTATAGAAGCTATTCTTATAAAAAGAAAAGCGTGTATACCTTTGATCTCTGGTACGAAGTTACGGCACAGCAAACAGCACAGTTAATCATGGTATTCCGTGCAGTTCATTCTCATTCTACCTGGACGAGTAGCCAATCCTTTGCAACAAGAACGCCGGAAAAAACATCCATAACGACCAGGGTTTAAAAAAAATTCAAATCCAAAATAATTTATCTCAGCTTTCAAACTATAGAATAATACTAGTTACAAAACTTTAAATTTTATAAATTGAAAAACTACAAAAAATGGGAAACACTATAATTGACTGTGGATAAAAAAAACCCACAAAGATTATTGCGACAAGTACTCGAATAATAAATTTTTACAACTGTTTTTAAAAGATCAAGATATGCAAAATAATAACTTATTTTTGTGGTTCTTTTCAAGTTTAGTTTTTTTTTCTCTGGAGAATAAGATAAAAACACTAAAACTAGCTGTCTCGATCTATTAAAGACGGAGGAAAGCCAGAAAATATAATTATTTGCTTTCTCATGGAAAGAAATATATATATTTTACATATCCACCTGTATGACAAAGATGATTTTTGAATATTTTTTTCAGAAATACGTGCAGTATATTTATCTATTTTTCTAAGAAGTGCAACTTACGAAGTTTCTATTAGTGTATAACTTGAAAAAGAAGAGAACCTTTTCCAAGAATTATGCACAAAATGCACTATTTCCAGCATGTATGGTTTAACAACCCATTTGGGGAACCCCTGCTCTTTCGGCTCCCCCCTACGTAGCAATAAGAGAGAGCAAAAGTTGGGGAAGAGATTTGGTATCGTAATAAAGGTAACGAGATAAAAATCTAAATCCCCAAGGTAACCTTACTTTTTATAACCCCGGTAATCTTAGTCGTTGATTAAAAAGTCTAAAGCTCGCTCTGCGTCTGGGCAGCTGTGTTCTCATTTCAACTTAAAACCTAATCCGTGATTGGAGAGGGCTGAGGAGGAAAACCTCACCCTTGCTTATGTTAAATATAAGTCCAATTTTGCCGCTCTAGACAAGAGGTAATAGGCGTGATATTGAGCGTTTCAAGTGAAGGTAATATAATTTTGTTCGAGATTATTAATCTGCCAAAAAAACGGAAAACCACATGTTAACAGCTCAATAATATGTGCATCCTGCTGTTCTGTTGAAAACTGACCCGAGACAGATTATTACAGGAAACATTTGAGTCAAAAACTGTGCTGAGGAGTCAGGGAAATTGCTCGATGCAGGAGAATTAAGTCATGATACCATTAAACTATCCACAGAAAAAAATTAATTAAAAGAAATTTTCTTTCCTGTTTTTTTCTCTTAAAACCAGTTTTTTTAATGTATGTCACTTTTCATTTAAAAAATCGGAATTAATTACTTAAAATATTGTTCCCCATCAAAAATTAATTAAAAGAAATTTTCTTTCCTGTTTTTTTCTCTTAAAACCGGTTTTTTTAATGTATGTCACTTTTCATTTAAAAAATCGGAATTAATTACTTAAAATATTGTTCCCCATCAAAAATTAATTAAAAGAAATTTTCTTTCCTGTTTTTTTCTCTTAAAACCGGTTTTTTTAATGTATGTCACTTTTCATTTAAAAAATCGGAATTAATTACTTAAAATATTGTTCCCCATCAAAAATTAATTAAAAGAAATTTTCTTTCCTGTTTTTTTCTCTTAAAACCGGTTTTTTTAATGTATGTCACTTTTTCATTTAAAAAATCGGAATTAATTACTTAAAATATTGTTCCCCATCAAAAATTAATTAAAAGAAATTTTCTTTCCTGTTTTTTTCTCTTAAAACCGGTTTTTTTAATGTATGTCACTTTTTTATTTAAAAAATCGGAATTAATTACTTAAAATATTGTTCCCCATCCTCTATGCATCATTTGTCTTTAACCTCTATCAAGCTTTCCTTCTTCATTAAATGCCTTACTTCTGTAAAAACATTCCATAACTATTTTATTTACTTATTTTTCCACGTTGTTATTGCAGTAGTGGAATGACGACATGCTGCATTGCCACGGGACACCTGCCGGGCAAATCACTTGTAGCCGTGTTGCCTCCAGCACCATTCACACAATTACTCCTATCTTTCAGATCAGTGGTCCCCAATCTTTTGTGTGTCAAGGACCGGTTTCAAAGTTTAAGTACTTTTCAATGAACGGTGCATGGATAAGCGGCAAATTTACAAATTAAAACTTAAACATTAGGTCTCTAAGTCGTTATTTTTGAAATAGTTTAGCTTTTCACAAAATATATACATCAATAAAAGTTAAAAGAAAATCCAGAAACACGAAAATTTATTAAAATGTTAACACCAAAAAAATTATTCTGTCATTCCACGGCCCGGTGGTTGGGGACCCCTGTTCTAGATTACTCATATCACTTACAATGAGGGCTGTGGTGATTTTTATTGAGACACCATCTCTATTAGGGTTGCCAAGCAAGGCTGGAGGCCCTCCCCACACGAGGCAGACTTGACCCCGCCGGATGCCAAATCGGTATTTTGAGGTCTCGGGGTAGGCTAACAGGTGCTACACCTTGCCACGGGTGACCGGAAGGTAGTTGTGGCAAGGGGTAACCTTTTCCGCCCAACTCAAAACTCCACAACTGGATGCAGTCTTTTGTCAATACCCTGGATTTAACTTTTATTATTATTATTGAGTGGTGGAGCAATACGAGCCCATGGGGGACTCAGGGGTAGAAACCCCAGCAAACCCATCCGATTCCCAGCCCGGTATGGGTTAGCTGGGTGCATTCATCACACCCAAATGTGTGCGATGTTGATGTAAATTGAAACAGTACATGACCTTGCAGCTGGGGCTTGTTTGGGTTTCCCAGTTTAGGTGACCCATTCTGGTTAAAACGGTCTCTGTAGCGAGGCTTCGCCCAAGACCTCAGGACTAAGTAACAAGTGCCAACTCGGTACTCAGCCCTTCAGAACATGAGGTCCACGCTCTTGACACCTTGATATGATGCTTGCCCAATACTGCTGCCCATTCAACAGAGATGCGTCATGTGTCAGCCCTTTCGGGACATGCATAACTGCTTAAGGTCATGAAACTGACTGGCAAGTCTGCGGTTTGAGCGAGAATGTTTGATCAAGCCCACACATAATTACCAGGAAAAACTAGTTCGTGTACCCCACCAATCAATGGAGATCAGAGGTCATACGTCTTACGACGCTACGCCACTGGCTGACAATAATCGTCAGTGCCTGGTATAATTATCAGGGCAATTTGACTACACAAGGCAGGGGGGGGGGGTCAATGTCCTTTTCCAGCAGTACTAGGCAGTACCAAGTTAAGCCGGCCAATTAAGGCAAGTTCAACTTTTCCCACTGTTGGCGCCAGGTTTAACCCAGCTCGACTAGGGCAGGGGCGCTGCTCCCTAAGGAATTCCCAGGCGACCTGCTGGTCTGGGCACTTCCTGTCTACCCTTTATTATTATTATTGTTTTATTATTATTATTATTATGATTATTATTTCTTATAAATGTTAGCTCAATTAATTCGCATGCCCCGTGTTTTCACGAGTAAACGGTGTGAAATTGTAATGAAATGTTTGAATTGAAATTGACGACATGTAAAACAAAAAACAAAAAAAAATGTTCTGTTCTTTTTTGGGCATATTAGTAAGTACAAGGATACGGGGTGACTTCTGTTGTCGCATTTTTACACCACGTTAATGCGGATGTTCCCCAAGGGACATAGGTGTGGGTAGGAAACATAATGTCGTAACAGACGCGGCATGGGCAAGGGTGACCAGCGCGGTAAAAACCAGTGCTTGCAATCCTCACCCAAGTAGAGTCGCTGAGTATACTGATCTGGCTGGGGAGCCTTTTAACCGCCATGAAGAAAGAAAAGGTAGTTCTAGCTCATGAGCATTCGTAGCAGTGAAGGTTGGGCATTGTTGCAATCACCCTATTGCGGAAAAACGAATCAATCATACTTTGGATAGAACACTCAAACGAATCCATCACACCTTCAACAGAACACTCACTCATACGACGAATCCATCACACCTTGGATAGAACACTCAAACGAAGAATAAATCACACCTTCGATAGAACACTCAAACGACGAATGCATCACACCTTCGATAGAACACTCAATCGACGAATCCATCACACCTTGAAAGAACACTCAATCGACGAATCCATCACACCTTCGATAGAACACTCAAACGAATCCATCACACCTTCGATAGAACACTCAAACGAATCCATCATACCATGGATAGGCAATGAATCCTAAACTGGAAAAGGAAGAAGGAGGCCTGGCCGCAAGGAAGCTCATGGGTTGATTTTACTACTAGTGAAACCAAGGTCCAAATTTTCAATTGGTCGCTGGAATAAAAATCATGAACGACCTTGTGAATGCCGCCTTGGTTCCTAGGGCGATCCCGAAATCCGGGGTTGAGATACCAGGTCTCAGTCAGAGCAGATGGAGCAGTTTTGGAAGAACCATGCCAGCTGCCGGAGAGACCTGTATTCACGCAAATATGATAATGTTCACAGGCTTGGAGTCGCTATCATGATGTCAAGAAGTGCAACTATCTCCCATCGATTGGTCGCAAGCCAAATAGAGGGTCATAAAGGCAAGACCAAATCAAGTGTCACTCATGAAGCTGACAATACCGACACAGACAACTTCTGTGAAGCATTTACTGAAACGGTGGAGCAAACGCATAGACACGACATGCTAGCCGTAACAGGTGACTTCAGTGGCCAAAGATAGCAGCGATCCGGAGCCACACAATGAAGTGGTGTGCAGCCACGGTGTTGGAGAACGGAATGAGGACGGTGAAAGGCTCTGTGGGTTGTCGGTTCAAAAATGAGCTAGTCATCACAAGAACGCTCTCCCTACACAAGACGATCCATAAGCTGAAATGAGTTTCACCAGACGGTAACATATGTGACCAGATTGACCACACGTTCATAAGAAGGACGTTTAGGTCGTCAGGCCTAGCCACCAGAGTTTACAGAGATGGAGACATAGATAGCTACCATTACCTAGTGAAAACCACTATCAGACTGAAACCGAAGAGGGCACCAAAAATTGAGCATTATCAGGCGACGTATGACATCGAGGTGAAAAGGGAGGAAATCAAGAGACCATTTGGCTTAAAACTATGCAACCGACATTAGGCAATCCAAATGGAAGCACCAGAACAACAAGAATACAACAATACTATCGAGGCACTGAATGCCAGAAAGGAAAATGCATAAAATGACACTGCCAAAGAGGTACTAGGGTAAAGAAGAAAAGGAATAAAGCCCTGGATCATCCAGGAAGCCTGGTATCTGATGGATCAGAGGAATGAGACACACTTCAGGATTGATGGAACCAGGTCAGAAACACTGAAGAAGAGATACAGGAAAGAATACAGAGAAAAGGATAAACAGGTGAAGAAACTGATCAACGGGTAAAACAGAGTGATTGGAGAACATTGCACAAAAAGCTGAAGAAGCAGAAAGATGTCAGCACATGAACACATTGTAAGGTCTCACTAGAGTAATAAGCAATCGAAGACCACGGCAAAGAGCAACAAATAAAGATAAAAACGGGGGCATCGTCACCAACAATTAAAGACCGAAAAGAATGATAAAATGAGCATATCAGGTAAGTTCTCAATCGCGCAGAGCCACCAAGCCCTATAATAAAGAAAGACACAGTGAAGCATTAAATTGCTGATATCAAAACAGACCCACCTACATTCACAGAAATCCGGCACATCATTAAAAAACTGAAGAACGGCAAAGAGGCAGATGACTCTACACAGGCAGAACTACTACAGGTTGTGATTAACGTTCCAGAAAAAAAAAGAAGGCAAAACAAGTCTCAGACAAATTCCAGTGTAAAATGAATGAATACCAAGAAGATGGAGGAGAGACATCGACTTTGTTGATGACATTGCACTACGTTCATCAACAAAAGTGCAGGTTCAAGAGGTTGGTGGAGAATGGTGAGCGACCAAGTCGGTAACCAAAGCACAAGCTGCCTTCGTACGTCTTCGGAACATCTAGAGTCACAAAACATCAGCTACAACACCAAGTTAATGGTGTTCAGAACAATAAAAAAGACTGTCCTGGTATATGGCTGCGAAACATGGAAAATGACCAAATCAGACAAGATACTAGACGTCTTCCGGACCAAATTCCATGGACAAATTCCGAGAGTGCGCTCGTAGGGAAACACAAGAAACAAGATCGTATTGGTGAAAACTGAGATAGAAAGCATGAGCAGCGAAGTTATGCGAAGCAGGTGCAAGTACATCGGCCACATTCCGAGGAGAGATAAAAACGACAGCTGTAAAACAGCCTTGACCTGAACACCTGAGGGAGAGTTAAAACGAGGAAGAGCAAAAAAAAAACAACCTCGAGTAGAACTGTTGAGAAAGGAAAAAAGGGTGGTTTACCAATAACCTGGAAAGAGACTCCTTCTACAGCAATCAATACCGTGCAGTTTGGCGACTTCATGTGTCGCTTGTCATGACGAGGATAGGTTAGCTAGGGTAAAATAAAAAAAATGGAAGATAAAATCTTTGTAAGTAATAGTAGCTTTTCCACAAAAACTATTTAAGAGAAGAATTATTTGTTTTCGTCCGTGACATATATATATTTTTTATAACATAATTCTAAATTCACTGTCCTCATTTTTTCTTTTTTTTCTTTTTCTTGATTCGTTGTCCGATTCCCATCGTATTTGAAGATGCTATGTTTTGTGAAGATATTTCAAGTGAAGCAAGAGCGCTTGCTGTTGTCTCGCATTCCATAGCAGTAACCTTAGAGGAAAATAAATGTACTTTATCAGCCAGTTCAAAGAACGCAACTACCCCTAAACAACAAAAACAAAACAAACAAACAAAAAGAAAAGAAAAAATAACAATGGTGAAATATTACTTGGAAGTTATGGTAAAATTGTATTAGTGGAGAAAGCATTCAGGGCACACACTTTCTTCAACAAAGGATAAAGTAATCATTCGAGTAACAAGAGAATCAATATTAAGTAATTTAATGGTCGAGGGACAAGCTTTGTGATTACTCTGTTGATCGATTTTATGATCGACGAATCGAATAATAAAAAACAAGTGGGTGAATAAGTAATTGTTACGTTTTGGCAAAGTAATCGATTGATAAACTTACTGACTGATCCACAATTTACATAGGTGTCATTTGTGAGTCCCATCTAACAACGTTGCTGCCTAGCTCGACTCTTGCTCCAATAATGATTTTCAAAGCTCTAAGTATTTCGTGGCAAATGTTCAAGAACACTTTCCTACTGGCCTTTTAATTTGGTATCCTCGAATTTTCTGATTGATTCTAATGTTATGCTCTGAGTTGTATGCTCGAATAGTATACGATTTTCCTTCGCTTCTCGTATTTCGATGTTATTTTGCTTGACTAAGTATTGATCATATCGCGTAGATCATTTCTTTATTCCGTTGCGGAATGCAACTTGGGACTGCGTGTAGATAGTCGACGGCACTCCGTAGTAGTATTAGTGGTAGTAGTAATAGTAGCAGTACTAGCAGTGGTAGTACTAGTAGTAGTTGTAGTAGTAATAGTAGCAGTACTAGCAGTGGTAGTACTAGTAGTAGTTGTAGTAGTAATAGTAGAAATAGTAGTAGTAACAGTAGTAGTAATAGTAGCAGTACTAGCAGTGGTAGTGGTAGTAGTAGTAGTAGTAGTAGTAGTGGTAGTAGTAGTAGTAATAGCAGTGGTAGTAGTATTAGTAGTAGTGGTAGTATTAGTAGTAGTAGTAGTAGTAGTAGTAGTAGTAGTAGTAGTTTAGTAGTAGTAGTAGTAATAGTAGTAGTAGTAGTAGTAGTAGTAGTAGTAGTAGTAGTAGTAGTAGTAGTAGTAGTAGTAGTAGTAATAGTAGTAGTAGTAGTAGTAGTAGTAGTAGTAGTAGTAGTAGCAGTAGCAGTAGAAAAAGTGCAAGAAAAGCTCCCGTATAAGAGACTGACACAAAAACCATAGATTTCATACAAAAATCAATTGATCAATTGTATTTGTAAATCTGGCAGACGCTGCTATTAGAGACATGAACATTGACAAGTGGCATGACAAATAGCTTTTGTTTGCTTGCTTTCTTAACAAAACTTCCCATTCCTTCATTTTCTTTTGTCACAAACCCCATTTTTCACTTCAATCTGGTGGAACCACGTACCAAACGCCTGGAGAGTGCTGTCCCGGTTTGGTCTGAGACGCAAGAATAATTATATATAGAAGCCCAAGTGGAGAGATTTGGACTTTCATAAACTTTTTCAGGGGCTGTTTTATCTCGGCGTTTTACCACTAACATTCAAGCTACTCACAGTCACTATAAATATAACGGTACGATGTCTGTCCACACCACCACTACGGAATGGAGAAAAGCTACAATTAACCAATAAAAAGTCCCACCAATAAACCCTTTAAAACAACAACAGTTACCAAGCAAATAAACAGGGCCCTCGCCAGGTCGGGAAAGTAGCTACAATGCTAATAAAATAGAAAAAAAATTTGTTCGCTCACAAGTATACTGTTGAAACAGCCAATGTGAAAAAGAAAAGCTTTTGAAAGGCAAAACATGTTATTCAACTTTTGCCAATTAAATAAAGAGTATGAACATCAGAAATAGTCACAGTGCAGGCGAGGGATTGAATTAGGGAATGATTTCAGTATTCGTTTATTCGTTGAAGTCCTAAAAGTATGACTTACAAATACGACAAGGAATTGACTTATTGCCTTCTTTTGATCAAGGAACTGTGTATCATCTTTCTTTTAAGCAAGGAATTATATTCCTCACTCCTCTTGGTTCAGCATTTCTGTTATTAGCCCTACCGCACTCCCTTAACTTTCTATTAAGCATGTATTTAATTTATTGGTCTTCAGAACCTTACCCAAGGCAGAGAAAATAGTTGGAAGACAACAATGAACTGGATGATTTAACAACAGCCAAATGAACCATGTGGCGCTATTAAACTGTTGTCTTTGTCTGCAATGTGATGAGATAATCGTCGTTATTGTTGCCGTTCACTATTCCATATTATGTGACAGAGCGTCTTTTCATTGTGACTTACTAATTGAATCGTATCTCAGCCTACGCCATTTCGCATTTCTACTCATGCAGAAATGCAAAAGAAAGATAAATACGACTTCTACACGACCTTGTGTGAGCAGACTTGCAGCAAACTAGGAACTTCTTTGGACCAAGTTATAGATATTATCTTACCATCAATAAGAGAGGCGGTTTCTTACGCCTGGTAGAACAGTGTGCTTCCTAAACAAGTTTAGACCATTGATGTAGGATATTTATCATTTCGTGAGTTGTACGCTTTTTCTGAACTACGATTCGCGAGATAAAGTCTCTCATCGTCAACCTACTAAAGTTATTAGGTTAATAGGTAAATACCTTCATTGAATAATGCCAAGGGCAGTGCTTGATACAGAGATTCGTAGAACGAAGTTATATATATATATATATATATATATATATATGTACGAATTTCATCTTTAATTCTTTCATTAAAGTTAGCTGCAACGATTTCGACTGAATCAATACTTTTTGCTTATAACAATGGGTAAGTATCCACATCTTGCCTCCTGCCCTCACGAGGTGCCAAAATGACAAATGTTAATTAGTTAAACGGAAAATAAATAAAGCAAAATATCTAATTTATTTCATTTCCTGCTACCAAATCTCAAAAAAGCGCTTTGGGAACTCGTTGAATTATCAAGGCTGTATGAAGATTAATCAAATGGGGAAAGGCTCAATCGAGGGGGATGCTCCATCGAGGGGATGCTCAATCGGGACGCTCAATCAAGGGGATACCCAGTCGAGGGGATACCCAGTCGAGTGGATACTCTTCTAGAGACTCATTGGCAGAGGATCTTATCCAAAAGGATGTCACTTTAGGTAGCCTCTATTCACGGGGTTCTCTCTAATGTAGGCTGCTCAATTCAGGCATGGTCATTTTAAGGGGTATTCATTTAAGGAGCAAACAATTTTCTACTCAAAACATTTTCGACGCAGGGGTTCTTATTTGCGCAAACACGTATCCCATTTGGGCGGAGGCAATCATATACCTCCTCTCATTCTCTTCATCAAAATTCTTACAAAATTCTTGGGCAATTTGTTAAGCTGACTACCTTTCTTAATATCTGTTCAAGGCCTATGTAAAGTTGGATATGGTTTGTACGTAGTTTTTTATAGCTTTTGCATTTTTTTTCACGGTATGAGATAAGAGTCTAGGTTAGGGCTGTCTATATTTCATACATCATTATCAACACCTAACGTATTTATTTGTTTCTCGATTCTACTATATCTAGTCCTAACAAAAACAATATGAATCTATAAGATAAAGCAAACCTTTTGTGGTATTCTGATATAGCAAGTAACTTTTCGGCAAACATTTTGTTCAGCAAATAACTTTAACTAACAATCACTCAGTTAATGTTACCCATATTTTTCCGTGTACACTAATTTATTGTTAAATAATTATGATTAATAATAACAAATGATACGTGTTTTTAAAGATGACCACCTGAAGGTTTTTGTGTATTTACATCTGATGGATAAAAGCCACTGATTTTTATACAACTGCAGTGTTGTCTTTCAACTGAGCTAAACAAAATACATATTTGTCAAAACAACGATTACTTTCATTCATAAATAATTAACACAGACTGTTGTGGTCATGAAGCGATTAGACAAAAGGAGAGAATATATGTTGACACAAATATTGCTATTGAGAAATTATAGGGGGAGAAATTATACAGCTTGTGTATGGCAATGGATGACCAAGTCCCACTGCTTACATAATAAACAAATAAAAACATAAACATAAACAAATGCAGCTACTCTGATACCTCATGGGCCTGCAAAATTATGCGAAGTGATTAGGAGCTGCAGTTGGTTGCACAATAGTTCAAGAATCGTTTTGCTTGACCAATACTCTGATAGAAAGTGGTACCACGTGATAAGCTTTAACAATCTTTAAACAACACCAGCTTGCATTAAATTTCATTCAATAGACCTAGTCTCCAAGGAAACCACTTATAATTTTATAAGCAGCAGCTTAGTAATTGATAATTTAGTGTTCAGACAAACAGTTTGCAGTACAAAACTTCAATAATGCAATTAAAACTAGATTCGTCTTGGTTTCTGCTGACACTCGACTGGACCAAAATGCCAAAATGCCAAAATGCCAAAACACAAATTGTGCTGATTTTCAATAATGCGCAATACAAACTAAAGGATCAGTTTTTCAGCCCGTCACTTTTGTGATTGGCTGAACAAACTAAAAAGAATTTATGAAAGTCCACACTTTTTGTGAATGGCTGTCTAAAGGAATCAAAGAATATAAGCAAATTATGTCTGTATGAACCACAGGTGATCAATTTGATAATTTAACAAATAATACATGTTACATATTCCAAACACCAAAATAAGCTCTTTAACTTATCTTCAACGTCTGATTTACTTTTAATTTTTAATTATAATTACGGTTTTCAAATTAAGGTTCAATTACAACCTAAGAAAATTAAATAAAACAAGGCTGAGTGTATAATATTATAACAATAATAATAATAATAATAATAATAATAATAATAATACAATGTCAAAATGCACCCAGTTATCCAGTTGTGAAGTTTTGATGTGGGTGAATGTGGTTACCCTTTCCCACAACTACCTCCAGGTCACCCTTAGGGAAAGTGTAAAACTGTCACCCTATGCCAAGACCTTTAAATACATGGTTGGCATCTGTTGTTGTTGGTTGTTGTTGTTGTTGTTGTTGTCTGTTTCATGGGTGAGAGCTCTTTAGCCTGGCAGACCCCTAAGTGATGGTGTCACAATAAAAACACTGGTGGTTGTGTCACTTATCACCACTACCTTTCAAGAGTGAAATGTCTCAAAGAAATAATCTAAACAATGATGCAAATAGGAGTGGAACCTTAGGTGAAGCTGTCGTGCATAGTAGGGGTTCAGGTGCAATGCAAGGTTACCCAGATTATCGTTAAGTTACTGTGGATTGTGGGAAGAGAGTCCGGTGAACAAAAGAAATGAACAGGCTNTAGTATTAGTAGTAGTAGTTGTAGTAGGAGTAGTAGGAGTAGTAGTAGTAGTAGTAGTAACAGTAGTAGTAGTAGCAGTAGTAGTAGTAGTAGTAATAGTATTAACAGTAGTAGTAGTAGTAGTAGTAGTAGTAGTAGTAGTAGTAGTAGTAGTTCTAGCAGTGGTAGTAGTAGTAATAGTAGTAGTAATAGTAGCAGTACTAGCAGTGGTAGTAGTCGTAGCAATAGTAGTGGTAATAGTAGTAGTACTAGAAGTGGTAGTAGTAGTAGTAGTAATTGTAGTAGTAAATGTAGTAGTAATTGTAGTAGTAGTAATAGTAGTTACAGAAGTAATAATAGTAGTAATAATAATAGCAGTAGTAGTAGTAACAGTAGTCGTAGTAGTAGTAGTAGTAGTAGTAGTAGTAGTAGTAGTAGTAGTAGTAGTAGTAGTAGTAGTAGCAGCAGCAGTAGTAATGGATTGTGTACTAGCTATGGTTGTCAGAGATGTGTACCTGATGACTGCAAGGTAGCTTGCAACCAATATTAAAGGAGTTGCAGCTTCTTGAGCAGCAATGTTTTAATATGATGAAGGGGCCTGCGTTCTTTCTCAAGGGTCAAAATTTTGTAATCTTCTTATATTTCTTGAGGCTGGGAAGTGAAAGTGGCCAAGAAATTTTTCACGATTGCATTTACATTTTTCTGGGAGTACCACCTTATCAACAGTAGTTTCTGGTACAAATTGTACATCTTAGGAAAAATAACGCAAAGTTATGGAAATTTAGTATAATTTGTTAAGAAAACAGTTAAATTACAACACTAATTAACCTCTTCCTCTTTCCTTGTGTTTGTTCCTTCTTCGTCTGCCTTGAAACTGCGTTCATTTTTCTTTCCCTTTGCATTGGATGCAGTGACAGTATAAACAGGTTGTCTACAACTAAAATACTCTCCCGCTAAAACGATAGAATTAAAATTAGAATTGTACATGTAAAAAAAGTAAAAAAGGAAAACGTGAACACATATATGATACGATGTATATTACACAGCGCAACAACTATTTTCGAAATCTCAGTTGCATGAATATTCTTTTCTGTTTCTAACTATTTTTGATCTGCTGACTTTAAATCTGAAAAGGGGTTGGTTCTATATGATCTTGTCTTTATGCAATTTTAAGTCTTGCATTCTAACCGTTTGCTGCTAAATTAATTACTTAGACGCTCATGTTATCAACTGGGAAATAAAAATTGATCTGTTTTCTTTCAGATCTGATCATGGTAACAAAAAGGCATAAACGTGAGAACAATCCTGACGGATACTGCTACATTTAATGGTTCATGCTTATTCATCAAAGGCGTAATATAGTATCGTTTGTGAGGGACACATAAACCTCACTTCGGTCTTACACTTGGAAACCAAGGCAAGAAATTCGCATCATATCTCAAATATTAAAACCATTTGTGGGTCGAAGGTAACGAAATGTAACTTGACATCAGCAAAAAAGGCGATCTCAAAAGCAGACCAGGCACCAAGAAGAGTAAAAGTCCTTTGTAGGAAATGGCAAGCTGGACGAAACGTTCTACTTAATCCAGAAAGAAAAGGCCCGAAAACATAATCCAAGTTAAGAAAAATGATGAGAAGAATGAAAAGATCAAGCTTTTATGTCCAGTAACTGAGCCTAAAGATGTTCTCAAAATTGATCTCGTGGAGATTGCTAGAAGAGTGATTGCTAACGTGTTTAGGTTTACAAAAAAGGCTTCAAGGCAAGGCAATCAAAAGGTACAGAACAAATGCAACGAGCTGGAAGTTCAGAACAGCTTCTAATCAAGACTGCCCAAGCATCCTTGACAGACAAATTGAAAGGAAGAGAGCCAAATGGCTTAACTCTATTCACAGACAAAAAAGGAATCATGAATGTTGGTGGATGTAAAACTGAAGCACAACTGCCATATAACAAATGCCATCCAGTATTGCTACCATACGAAATTCGCATCAGGCTAGCAAACATCAGGTTACAGGGCTTCAGGCCTCCATTCTGCAACACTGGAGTCAATTATTTTGGACCAATTACTGTGAAAACTGGAGGGTGCAGAGAGAAGTGATATGGAGTCCCATTCACTTGTGTGAATACCCGTTCCATCCATCTGGAAGTAGCTTCGGACATGTCAATATCTTCCTTCAAGCTTTAAGACGTTTTATTTCAAGACATGGTCAGCCGGGGTTCCTGATATCCGACAATGGGTCCAATTTCGTGGGAGGCGAAAGGGAATTATAAGACATGGTTTAAGAATTCAAGGAAGAAACTCTCAAAGAATTTTCTGCTGATAAACTGATAACATGGAGATTCCACATTCCACAAGCGCAGCATCATGGTGGAGTTTTTAAGTCAATGGTAAAGCTGGCCGAAAAGGCAATGCGAGTTGTCATTGGTGAACACATACTTACACTGGAGGAATTAGGCATCTATTTTGAGGGATTAAAGATGTGGTAAATTCTCCCCCACTAGGACCAATGTCCAAATAATGGTACATACATTACCCCAAACCACTACTTCCTCAGAAAACCTAGTAAAAATGTGATCCAAGGGCCGTATGATGTCCGGTGTAACCTAAAGCTTTGTTTCAAATTTATTAGTGAACCTCTTTTGCAAAAAAATGTATACGCAACTAGTTACGGGCACTAATGAATCGTAAGAAGTAGGCAGCACGATGAAACCAAATTAACATTGCAGACAACGTACTATTAGTTGATGAGGACCGAACATGAGAAGGGAGGCAAGTGACTACAATTATCGATGAATTTCCTGGAAATGATGATCTTGTACGTAGTGCCAAGACAAAAACAGAAACGGGAATTTATGTTTGACCAATTCCAAAACGATGTATGTTGTTGCCTGTAGAACAGGATGAAAATGGATGAAAGCAGCATGTCGGCCGCCTTCATGGGCGAGAGAATGTTACAAACAACTTAAATATTAAAAGCACTTGTTGATCGAAGGTGAAAATATGCTGGGTGACTACGCAAAAGAGAAGTATAACGATTTTTCTTTCAGTATTCCCAAGACATGGACTAAATCAATAGGAAGCACAAAAGACTTCTTTTTGACTGGTCAGTATAAAGAGTATTGGTAAGAAAAACTGACATAAAATCTCATATCCTGGTATCCCTTTAGCAATCCAACCTACTTTGCACTCCGATGAGTTACCAGCTCCAGTTTCTAAAAGATTGCCTCCATCCGAGGGTAAGGGTATTGACCAAAAGCAAAAGGCTAATAGTTAAACGTGGTTGCCCTGAAGCAGTCTTTAAACGCAAGAGCTTCAAGCGGAAATGCATGCCTCATTTAACTTTCCCTCCTAAATAAACCAATGTTTTTGCTATCAATCAGTTTTAAATAAACTTTAATTTTTGTTTATGAGAAAAGTTTTAAATATTGTGTATTTGAATAAATTTAGACTATGTTGTATTTTCAAAACCTCTATTTGGCCACAATAGTTAAGTATACTGGGTCAAAGCAAGTCAGTACGTCAGTTAAATGACCTAATTGAAAGCTACTGACGCACGGAAGGGGAAAGGAAGGGGGAGGGAGGGGGGGCAGAGAAAACTAAATAGATTAATATTTAATGTAAAATGTCCTCTGGCATTTTCGTCATAACAGCTTTCAACAACGAGCAGGATTTATTGCAACAACTGTCTCTTATCACAGGATATCTTGCCGACTTTTATAGCAACAAAAATACCGATGACGAAATACTATCACTTTGTTATTTCAGAAAGACTGACCTTCGGAGGTTTCCATAATGTTGAAGATATTGGGTGACTTCTTTTCTCCAACTACGGCGAATGTATACCCATGATCTGGGCATGCGCTAACACCATGCAATCGACCCTAAATCACGTGAAAAATGAACATCGTCAAATAAATAACTCAGTTAAAACTCGATACAATAAGGGTTTTGAAGATTTAAAAATTAAATACGGCTACTTCAAAATAAATCCAAAATCCCCCCATTTTACTTTATTGCCAAACTCAATTTCTACTTTCACCGTGCCAATGACCCCGTTGTTAATCAAAACGCGGAGTCTTGAGTGGTTGAAAAGGGACAGTAGACGAAATGGCTCACTGCAATTTCTGCGGGACAGTGGACACGTAAGAACAATAATATAATTGGTCTGAAAATCATTGCAAAGGTATCAGGGGAAAATTGAATTTCCCTTAATGGTGATCACATTAAAGAATCGTCAAAATAAGAAACGGGTAATAATTTTGAGGAATAGAATGTTATTCTATTTTACGCTCCGAAGCAGGCAAGCGATGATAATTTATGGAGAAAGAAATACCCGATATTCCATTTTCCTGGGAAAAGTAAAATTCATGCCACTAGTAAAAAACGATTTAGGAACTATGCACAGCCAAATGAATCGGGCAAAGCGAAAAGTAAGAAGAAGCCAGAATGACTGGCAAAGATTTCCTATGTTAACCAAAATTACTTCTATTAAAGATCTATTAAAATGAGATCGCGATAAGGTTGGAATACAAAAAACTATAATGAAAACGTCCACTTTCTAAAATCTCGAATACAAATTTCCATTGGCTTGTTGACGGTGGGGTAGATGTATTGAAGAGACTAATACCCTTAATTGCGCTGCAGCTAAAGGGTATTGGGATTTTGTAAGTAGTCTTTTTCTTTACCTTTTTTTGTCTTCTCGCTCTACTTCCTTTCCGTTATTATTTCTTTTCTCTTATTTCCTGTTCTTTGCCTCTCCGTGTCTATATCTTTTTAAGTCTCTCTATTGTTGTTGGTCTGTCAGTCTACCTGCCTATTTGCCTCTGTTTTTCTGTCTGTTTGTCTCCCTTACATTACTTTTGCCATCTCATGGCTCTTCATACTGTACAGCTAAACATACTTACACGTAACAAAAATGGTAAAGTAAATATGAACATAAGCATAGAAAACAAAGTAAACATAACTATAACCATAAAAACATCCTAAACAAAGCAAACATAAACATAAGAAATAAGAAAAAATAAACATAAACGTAGGAAACAAAGTAGAAAAAAAAAATAATAAAAAAAGTAAACATTGTGTATGAAAAGAAAGAAAATCGAAGTTTTCCATATACAAACCATATTCATCGGCCTTGCCATTACAAATTTTGGTGATTCCGGTGCAATGTCCCAAACCTTAAGTGATTTATCAGCGGACACTGTTACAAGACAACCTGGTATTTGAGAACTAAATGCCAAACCTTAAAAAGAAATAAAATAAAATAATATTTAAGTCTACAAGCGTTGTAGCATACATACACAAAAACAGATTTAAAACAAACTAACAGCAGAGTTAATTTCCTCCATAGGGACTTTGATTTGGCAGTGTGGAATTTCTTGGCCGGACGCCCTTACTGACGCCAAACAATGACTTTTTCTTTTGTGAAGTTCCAAAGTCGCCCGCTCGGGGAATCGAACCCGGAATCCCTGGTTACGGTACAGTTGCACTAACCATTAAGCCACAGCTCCAATTTTTACTTCTTACTTTATAAACTAAAAATTACAAAAATTGGGAAAAATGCTTCTCGTACAATGGGTGAGTAGGTACAGGGGAAATGTTTGAAGGAAAAAAAGGTTAGAAAGCGGGTTGGTTGGGCAGAGGCAGGAAGGGTGGCTGTAAGAAAGATAGATGAGTTTCAGATAGAAATAATCCACCTCAAAACGAAGCAAGAACGCAGGGCTATTTCCACGTTAAAAATGATACAACTTCTCTTCAACACTCCTTGGTAAAGAAAGCGTTAGACTCTCACCAAATGACTGAGGGAAAAACTAAAAATACGGAACGAGGACTACAAGGTTTGAAGACCGTTCGGCCTTTTTTATCTTGTTTGTACTCTTGTTCACAACAGCAACGCAGATATGATAGCATTTAAAACCACCTTATTCTTTTTAAAAAATAACACTTTCCCGGGATTTCTGGCACTTTCCCTGCGCTTTATCTGATTTATTTGATATATGTATGTTGTAGCTGGGGTCTTGAGAACCTCTTGTGATTGGGAGTACCGCAGATTCTGTTTAGAGAAGAAATGTTGCCTTATAGTTACACAGCCTTTTGTGAAAAGAAGCCATTTAAAATAAAACTTTGAAGAGTCTGTTTCCTAAACCCATGCTTAAATAAGTTAAAAACATTTTTATTCAAGTCCGCGTTTTTGTAAAAACATTTTTTGCACGAAATATCTGAATAATAAAGCTTTTAAAAGGTGGATGAAGTAATTCAGATTATGCATTTGTCATCGTAGGTAGATACTTAATAAGAATAAAATCACAATATCCTAATTATCCTAATTTATTGATAACAACAACAATAATAATAACAATAATAATAAATGCCCTTTGGCACACATAATAACTTGGCTTTTTATGCCTATTTATTTTTCTTTTGTCACCAAACAGGGCAATAACAGATATCCAGTCTGAATTTAATGCTGCAATGCCAGACCAAGACGTATTAGTACTAAGATATCTTTCCATGTATTGTCAGCTATCAGGCTAGGAGTGGGGAGTACTGTAGTCATGAGTTGTTGTCATACAACAACAACCGCTTGAGCAATGTGCCTTTCCTCACTGGTTGTGAGGCGCCACGTGCAAAGTTGAAGTGATGTTGCCATTTTAATTTGGTTTTCTACTTCATCTCACTCTTGTGGCTAAAGTACATGTGCCTGCATTCAACTTTCCTGGCTTGTTGTTGGGCGCTGAATGTGGGTTTTTCACCCATCCATCACTAGATGCTGTTTAACCACTCGATAATAATAATAATAATAATAATAATAATAATAATAATAATAATAATAATAATAATAATAATAATTTAGACGAGGACGAAATATACAAGCTCTTTGGAATAGACCAAGCAGGTGGGATAAGAACCAAGAAAGTGTCGGAGTGGGTTAAAGTCACAAAGAAAATCCGCATGCTGATCAGCACCAAATTGAATGATGTCAACCTGGTGTGTGCAATTAATGCAAAAGTAATTCCAGTGGCAGCGTACGTAACAAATGTGTGCAAGTTAAACACTGGAGAGTTAAAATACCTAGATTAAAAAGTTTAAAGGAAAATGAGAGTAAATCATAGATTGGGCAAGTACGCAAGTGACGAAAGATTGTACATGACGAGAGAGTACGTTGCGCATGGGGTGAAGTCCATGTGGGATGTTATCCAGAAAATGAGAGTAAGAGTTGCTTGCTTTATCGCTTGCTCGAAAAATAATTGGATTAAAGCTGCATTGACGAGAGAAATGTTGAAGGAGGTGAATTCAATTGTGACCTAAGCAATAAAGACAGAGGATATTGGAGTAAGAATCCATTTTCAGGCAGAGAAAATATCGAATGAAGGGAAAGTAATTCAAGGAGGACGGAAGCCTGGAAGAAGTTGAAAAGCAAGTCGAGGACGGGTGTTAAAGGAAGAAGATTCGCGCTCTAAGAAACAAAAGAACACCAAAGCTTAGTCTAGGAATGTCATTTGTGGTTATCCCAGAACCTCATTCGGAGAAAGACAGCGGCTATAATTATGATGCTGGAGCAGATGGTTAAGACTAGATCTTGGAAACCGATAAAAGGACGAGTGGAGAACGGGAGATGTGGATTATGCTTCCAACATAGCGAAACAGTGGAACAACTAGTAGCTGGATGTCAGAAGCTAGCTAATAGTGAATACTTGTCCAGAAACAAACGAGCAATGATGAAAGTAGCGGTTTCATGATCAAATGAGTACAATTTAATTGGCCAAGACATTGTTTGGTATGAACAGCGACGGGACAGAGGAAATACTCTTGAAAATGTAAGGGCAAAGCTGGTGTAGGAATTTTAATTCCACCTGCACAAGACGATGTCCGCGAAACGACCGGATAAGTTCCTTGAAATGAAAGCAGAGAGAAAAAAATTGATTTGCGATATAGCGTCCCCGCAGCAAAAGAATATTGATGCGAAGAAAATGAAAAAATTAACATGATATAAACAATTGGAGTTCAAAAGAAGAGTGGGGCATCCTGATTACAATATTACTGTGATCCTTGTGATAATCGATGCACTGGGAGGTGGAATGAAAGAGTTAAGGCTTATTCTTAAAACAATGTTTGAAAATCATGAGGTTATGAACAAAGTTGCAAGCAAAATGCAAAGGACGGTGTTGATGGAGAGCGAAAATATTGTTCGTAGGGTCATTCCTGGTCTTATACAAAGCCAGGGAAATGACTAATTCATATATTTTTGTGGTTTTAGTTACCTAGCAAAATTAGTAGTTAACTTTTCTTTACCTGATTGTATGTATTCAATTAACTACTGAAAATAATGATGATGATTATAATAATAAATAATAGTAATAATAACTAATTTAAAGAAACGAAAATACGTAGTTGGTACAGAGACTTGGAAGATTAAAAAACATCAATATATTGTCTTTAAAATCGCAAGAATTCACAGCGCTTCTGTTGAGGTTGTGCCTATTGTAATCGGATGTTTGTGACATAGTCCCAAAGAAGGTTGTACGTTATCATGAGCTAATTGAAATCCCTACCATCTTGTGAATCAAACAGATAGCAGCACTTCTAGGAAGCATGCGCATTCTGAGGAAAGTGCTATGTCTCTGAGACGCATGAAGGGGCTGAGATGTGGCAGTATATACTATGTGGACCTTAAAACTCTAACCAGTATTCATAGTAATAATAATTCCGATTGTGATTGGAGTCCTTTAAACGAGAATCAAGTAACTTTCTTCGCAACTCGATAAAGATGGGTTTGATACTGCCATCAAAGATGTGCAGACAAAAAAATGCACAGAGCTAGAATTCTCTATAAAATATCTGATGTTTAAGAGGTCTTATTGACACCGAGGCTGAAATATACAAAATGCTATCACAAAGGACAAGGTCCGACGGTTAAAGTTGCATGGAAGTGTAAGGAACTGTGAAAAAGAGACAGAAAAACATTTAGGGCCAAAAGATTTCAATTGACCTTAAATAAATACACCCAACATATATGTCGGTAGAAAGCGCACTGAAGTCAAAGAGTTTCAAAATCTGGCGCCCGAAGAAAAAACCTACAATAATCGAGTGGTATATATGCCGACAAGGGCCAACAACTGGATGAAGACGATGGCGTCAAGAGAAAAAAGGCATACGAGATGCAAAAAACGAACCTGGTACCTCCGACAAACTATCATTAAAGCACTACCCCAGAAAATATCTAGAGAAGAGGCACACATCGTCTACGAAACCCAAATTCATGAAAGAAATATTCTTCCCATCACAGAATATAACGGTTGGTCAATACTTCCTATGGAATCACTTTGTGACATAGATATATCTGTCTAGTCAAGCATTAAAAATACATATTAAAAAGGCTTGTGTATGGGTGAATGGGTTCCATTCTGTTACACGTTTCCCCCTTAGTTATACTATTATATAATTTTGTGGTTGTTGTGTTTTATTCTATTACAAAGGCAACATATTCTGTGTTTAAAGTGTGTTGTGAAGCATGGTAAATTCAACCGCGGCCAACAATTGTCAAAACTTTCGTCTTCAGTATATCATAGATGCTCATATGGATATTAGATACCAGGAGGCTATTTATTTTCTGACATCAGGTACTTTTAAAAAAAGGTTTGCTATTTCACCACCTATTAACTTGTAAAAAAGATGTGATTTTCATATTTTTCAATTTTCCACAGAAAAGTAGCCTGACACCTTCAATTCAATTCACCCCTGAATAAGTCACCACCTTTGCCTACATTTTCAATACGAGTCACTGAACTCGAATTAGTCCCTCATCCCCACCCTAGGTTAGTATTAGGAAAGCAGAAATTTCAATTAAAGTCTAATACATTTTTGAACAAGCTAAAATAAAATTTTCCGTAAACAAAAATCAATCATTTCTTATTTCAAAAAAATATAATTCTACATTTCAAAGTGCATTTGTTCTATTGGTTCTAAATATAGAATATACTGATTATGCACTCACGAAGGTGCATTGATATGTGCATTGATATGTGCATTTTGATGCTTAAAAGACTCATACTACTCATACTTACTAATATTTTCCAAGGGCATCGAGGTTATTCTGGAAAGTTTTAGAATAAACTTTTAAAACGTTTTTCAATTAGGAAATATTTTCTAGAATTTTCTTCGCCTTTGTAAAAACTAATTTAATAATTCTAAAAAGTCTCTAGACTCTTCAATAACTAAAGAATATTATTACACAGTTGTTACGCAAAGTAAAGTTCTTCGGGAACAAACCATTAATGGCGTCACTCGAGCACCAGTGATCTTTGGCAGCGTTGCAACGTTAGGAGTTACCTTTCCGGGTTCAATTATACCCAAGGACTAAATTGTTGTCCCAAGAGTCTGCCCACTGCCCCGCAACTATCACAGGGTCAAACAAACAAACGAACAATCGTCCGAAATATAAAAATAGATTACCCAAATAACAAACAAAAACCAGGATCAAAATCAGTACAAAACTTGACAAGGTAAAGGTAATGATCTGACACAAAACCAAAATAAGGGAGGTATGGGCAATAGTTTGTGCTGGCACTCACTACCCAGGAGGTTGGTAGACATAACATTCTCATGTATAAAGTTCTGTACACAATATGTATTGTCATCAATACTTAACAATGCGTGCTTGACGTACCTTCAATGGATTTGGTATGGGCTGAAATGTTGTATATTGGTGAGTCTTTTCTGACATCACAATAATTTAAATCACCTGATGAAGATCCAGTCTAAACATTAAAAAAATGTGAAAAATCATTGGTCAGATCACTTTATATACAATTAAACCTTTTTAAAAAGTAACTCTTAGAACTTGTGACTTTGCACTAATGACCATATATTGAGTCTTCAATCAAAATCCCTACTAATTAAGACAAATACTGGGACCAGCCTGTATCTAAGGCGACCTACCAGTTAATGTAATGTATATATATATATACTCAATCTGCAGACAGTACCGTTTCGCCCTTTCTGGGCTCATCAGTGCAGCACAGAGCTTCTGAAACATAACTCTCTGGCCGTGTTTCGGGAGCAAACACAGCCTAAAAAGTTACTGTGGGATCCTGTCAGAGTGCTCAAACTACGCAAGCGCAGTGAGCTCCGCATACGCATAAATAAATAAAATAGGTGGAGCAACAAAAAAATAAAAATTGCAGGTAGAAACGTATCACAATGCGTTAATATTCCCAGAAAGCAAGAAAGAAAGGAAGAAAGAAAGAAAGTCCCATGTGGATACGGTTAAAAATTACTAAAGAATGATTTACTTTCAAATTGGGTTAATAGGTAAATAGTTCTTATTTTTCGTGTTTTACCTTATGTATTTTGCTCTGCTATATGCATTGAGCACNCTCAATCTGCAGACAGTACCGTTTCGCCCTTTCTGGGCTCATCAGTGCAGCACAGAGCTTCTGAAACATAACTCTCTGGCCGTGTTTCGGGAGCAAACACAGCCTAAAAAGTTACTGTGGGATCCTGTCAGAGTGCTCAAACTACGCAAGCGCAGTGAGCTCCGCATACGCATAAATAAATAAAATAGGTGGAGCAACAAAAAAATAAAAATTGCAGGTAGAAACGTATCACAATGCGTTAATATTCCCAGAAAGCAAGAAAGAAAGGAAGAAAGAAAGAAAGTCCCATGTGGATACGGTTAAAAATTACTAAAGAATGATTTACTTTCAAATTGGGTTAATAGGTAAATAGTTCTTATTTTTCGTGTTTTACCTTATGTATTTTGCTCTGCTATATGCATTGAGCACTTTTTCATACAAATAAACAAGATTACACAAATATATGTTATAATATATATGGTATGACATTAAACTCCATTCGGTGACGAGGCTTTAGTTTGGGAGTTCTGAATTTTTGGGAGTGTGGAGTCACCCCTTAATTGTCATTACTCCCAAGTCCACTCTGGCCCGGAGTGGTAGTACTTGTCAGGGTCCCATCTACGGGTTAAATAGATCAACTGGTGAGGTCTGGTGGCTAGACACAGGAGGGCGGAAGAGCTCTTTTTCAGCCAACGGCCATCTAGCTAAAGGTGCCAATTTCCCGGATTAAAAAAAGTTGGTTGGCGTCAGTAAGGGCATACGGCAAAAAAAGGATATATGCTCCAATCAGACCAATGAGGAGAACAATGTAAGAACAGGCATCTGCCAGCCTGCAGGCAGACGTGGGGTCCTGTGTCCTCCTTCGATAAAGCAAGTGGCACAGACCCTCAGAAAGACATGAGAGAACATGCTTCTCATTATGACTGCTCAATAAAAGTCTGATGGTCATGTTGTACTGAGGTTTGCCAGCTGGAATGTAGGAAGTTTGATTGGAAGAGGAGCTGAAGTATTGGTTGAATTAGCAAAAAGAAAGGTTGATCTTTCTTGTGTGCAGGAGACCAAATAGAGAGGAAGTGGAGTGAAGACGATTTGACTAAGATACATGAGATACAAATTGTTTTGCTCAGGCAGTGAGGAAAACCAACATGGAGTAGGAATATTTGTGAAGGAGGATTTGATTAAAAATGTGATTGAGGTTAGAAGAGTGAGTGATAGGGTGGTTGTACTTGTGCTGATTGCTAAAAATTTGATGTTCAGAGCTGTCAGTGCATATGCCCCACAATGTAATCTTGAAATTGAGCATAAGGAAAAATTTTATGACCTGATAAATGAAGTGGAAATAAAAGGATCAAGATACGTTGTGCTGATCGGGGGTGATTTTAATGGTCAAATTGGAAAGCAAAACTGGTGGCTTTGAAGTGGCTCATGGAGGATTTGGAGTGGAAAGAAGAAATGATAATGGTAGACAGTGATGACTATTGTGAATACATAGTTTGTAAAGAAGAAAAAGGTTACGTTCAGGTCAGTTGGAAATGAAAGTGAGGTTGACTCTTTTGTAATCAGCACATCAGACAGGAAGAAGATTAAAGACATTCGTGTTATACCAACTCAGCTTCAGCATAGCCTTGGTGACAATTGACATGTTTAAAGGAACATTAGAGAAAGAAAGTAAAAAAAGAATGCATGAATGGGTGAAAATCTGGAAACCGAGAGAAGAAGTATACGAAGAAAAGTTTCCAGCTAAGATGGATGAATATATTAGTCAATTTGATGATATGAGTGTATTAAGCACAGAATGTGTGCTCAAAAGGCAGCTGCAGAGGTTAACAAAGTTAAAAGACAGCAAGGTGAGACATGGTGGTGGAACAGTGAGGTACAGGAAGCTGTGAAAATGAAAAGAACTTGCTATGAAAAATGGCAGAGGCTGAAAGCTGATGAAAGTAGAGAAGAGTACAGAAAGTCCAACAAAATCAGAAAGAAAGTGGTAGCAAAAGCAATGAAGAAAGCAGCTGAGAAAGAGGTACACAGGATTAGACGGAACCCAACCTATTGTACCGGAAGATGAAGATGGCCAAACAAGAATAATGTGATGTGATTGGAGGAGCATGTCTGAAAAATAAAAATGGAAGACTTTTTTTGATGAGAAAGAGCAGAGGGTGTTTAAAGATTACTTGGAAGAAATCATGAATGTGGAAAATGAATGGTGTGATAATTTAGTAGCTGATGAACTTGTAGGTCCTGTGAAATAAGTAACAGAAGGCGAAGTGATAAATGCACTGAAGAGTATAAAGAATGGTAAAGCTGGTGGGTCTTCAGGGATTGTGAAGGAGCACTTGATGGCATCTAAACATGGTCAGGTAATTCTTACTCAAATCACAAACAAAATTCTTATTGATGGAAGATCAATGCCAGTAGACTGGAAGACAAATGTTCTTGTACCCATGTATAAAAAGAAGTGTGATGTGATGGATTTTAGGTCATACAGGGGTACATGTATTAAGCTGTTAGAACATGGTATGAAAGTGACAGTAAGGGTGAAAGAAATAGTGAGCATAGATTGTATGCAGTTTGGATACATGCCTGGAAGGGGAATGTTGATGCGGATTTTATAGTTAGACAGCTGCAAGAAAGTTATATATATATATAAGAAAAAAAATTGTACATGTTTTTTGTCAATTTAGAGAAAGCGTTTGACAGAGTTCAAAGAAAGGTGATTGAATGGGCGCTAAGAAAGAAAGAAGTACCAGAGATGTTGGTGAGAGCAATTATGAAAATGTATGAAGATGTGAAGACAAAGGTGAAAATTGTTGGTGGATACTCAGATGAGTTTCCTGTTAGAGCTGGAGTACATCAAGGCTCAGTGATATCAGCATTTATTTTTACAATTGTTCTGGATGCCCTGACTGAAAATTGCAGAAAAGGACTGTTGTATGAGTTGCTCTGTGCTAATGACTTGGTTTTGATGGTCGTAAGCATGAATGAGTTGGAAGAACAATTTAGAGCCTGGAAGGAAGCATTAAGAAGTGGAGGGTTGAAGGTGAATTTGGAAAAGACGAAAGTAATGATGACTGAGGAGGAAAGAGGTATAATTGTAGAGTCAAAACTGTATCCTTGTGGTGTATGTGGGAAAAGAGTAAGGGCAAACGCAGCGGTTTGTCAAGGGTGTATGAAGTGGATACATGCAAGATGTCATGGAGTGAAGAGATTTGGAAGGAAAATGGCTGAAAGTTCAAAGTGTAAGAGATGTTTTAAAGATGAGCAAGTGTTTTGTGGCTTGGAAACGATAGATTCGTTTTGCTATCTTGGAGACAATTTAAACGCTTATTGAGGAAGTCATCTAGCAGTGGTTTATTGAGTTGAAGGGCATCCTGTGTAGACAAGAAGACTGACATTAAAAATGAAAGGGAAGATCTATGCAACGTGTGTGTGAGGCCTGTAATTGTTTTTGGTGCAGAGACATGGGTTCTGAAAGCAGATGAAGAAAGATTACTGAATAGATGTGAAAAGGGAATGCTGAGATTGATCTGTGGAAAAAGACCTAGTGAAAGAAAAAGTAAAAAAGGTTTGATGGGTTTGACCAGATTAAAGTCTGATATCATTCATGTTGTGTGTGTGAGAGAGAGCTGTCTGAGATGGTATGGGCGTGTATTGAGAAAAGATGATAATGAAGGTGTAAAGAGAACAATAATGTTTGAAGTTAAAGGTAGAAGAGGACGAGAAAAACCTCCAGTGAGATGGAGAGATAAGATGGAAAAAGATGCTGGAAAGATTGGCCTTAAAAATGAAGATGCACAGGATAGAACAAAGTGGAAAACAAAAATTGGTCGAAAGTCGGTAGCCCAACGACAGATCGAAAAAAGACGACTGTAAACAGTGGGTGGATGGATGGATGGCTATCTATATCTATAACTATATATATATATATATATATATATATATATATATCATAGTTTATGCGACACTCACTCCTTTTGAAGTGGGTTGACCACTCTGGCCCATCACTATATCTAGCCTCTGAATTTGTGCATGCCCAACATTCTCCCACAGCATGGTCTTAATGGCAATTGTACACAAATGTACACACATCTGTACACAAATGTTAAGTAAATCATTGAAATGCCAGTTAACCATGTGTAATATACATACGAACAAAAATTTAACAGTTTGAGGCAACTAACAAAAATAAATCCCCAAAGCTAAAAAGCTTCAAAAAGTTATATTTCGTCAAGACAACAACCNTACACACATCAGTACACAAATGATAAGTAAATCATTGAAATGCCAGTTAACCATGTGTAATATACATACGAACAAAAATTTAACAGTTTGAGGCAACTAACAAAAATAAATCCCCAAAGCTAAAAAGCTTCAAAACGTTATATTTCGTCAAGACAACAACCGACTTATTCGGACGTAACGCAGTTTACCTCCGAAAAAGAATTTATAAATAAATAAATAATTAATTAAATAAAAAAAATTTAAAAAAATTAAATAAATAAATAAGTAAAAATAAATAATAAAAATAAATAAATCATTAAAAATAAATAAATAATAAAAATAAATAAATAAAAATAAATAAATAATTGCTTAATAAAAGTATTGATCAGTTTTACGTTACAATGTTTTATTTTGTTCAAAGTCATCAGGCGTAAGTTACTGACTTAATTCACACACTTTTATCTATATTAACTTATATTAATTTAACTGTATTCCCCAAAGCAACCAAAACAATAAAAAACCATGTGGTCAGTTCATATTTTTTTGCTAAAACACAGTAAATATGAAAAGGGCACACTGAAATGTCCAAACTTTTATTGCAATTTAAAGATATGCGCGTCGAACATCAAATGAAATGATCAATTGTTAGAAATTTATTTATTACAAAGTTGTGTAATTTATGCTTGATGGAAATAGTGTAACTATAGACGCAAAAGCAATTTAGTAAACAAACGTATCGACTTCCTGTCAAAATCCAAACAAGTTTTGAATCGTCCTCTCTCTTCTCTTTTTCTCTCTTTCTTCTCATTCTTCTCTTTTTCTCTCTTTCTTTCTCACTCTTCTCTTTTTCTCTCTTTCTTTCTCACTCTTCTCTTTTCTCTTTCTTTCTCATTTTTCTCTCTTTCTTTCTCACTCTTCTCCTTTTCTCTCTTTCTTTCTCACTCTTCTCCTTTTCTCTCTTCTCATTCTTCTCCTTTTCTCTCTTTCTTTCTCACTCTTCTCCTTTTCTCTCTTTCTTTCTCACTCTTCTCTTTTTCTCTTTCTTTCTCACTCTTCTCTTTTTCTCTCTTTCTTTCTCCCTCTTCCCTTTTTCTTCCTCTTCTTTCCCTTCTTTCCATCCTCTGTTTTTTATCTTTATTCATCCATCTATCCCCTTATCCTTCCAGTTCTCTATTAATTTATTTATCCATCTGAAAATCCCCTGTTCATCAACAATCCGCCTTTACACCCAAATTCTACAAAATATGGACAGCGGTTTTCGCTTTTCAAATTTTTTCACCAGTGTGCGCACGACAGTATGTTTGCCACTTTTAAAGCTTCGCAAATCTGTTACAGAATATCACGGTGCTTTGGGTGATTTTTGTTATATTTCTTAACTGTAACTGTTGAAAGAGTTGTGGAAGCTGTGAAATTTCGGACAAGTTTCATG
The DNA here is from genome assembly GCA_003991215.1 of Morbakka virulenta. NCBI lineage: Eukaryota > Metazoa > Cnidaria > Cubozoa > Carybdeida > Carukiidae > Morbakka > Morbakka virulenta. Next base: position 683,687 of record RDPX01000221.1, read on the forward strand.
AGATTTTATTTGTTTTTGGATCAAACTGAAAGCAATTCTACAGTGGATGTTTCTTGCGTTCAATCATTTCAAGCGAGGGGTAAATCACTGAAATAATTCCCAAACAAGTTTCTCATAATTCCCAAATGATTCCGATAATTCATAATTCTTAATCAACTCTTAATAATTCCCAATAACTCTCAATAATTTCCAAAATTCTTATTGATTCCAATAATTCTAAAAAACTCTCATAACTCTCAATAACCTTGCACAATTCCCCAAATTTCTCAACAGTTCTCATAGTTCTCAATTACTCTGAATAATTCCTAATAATTCTGGATAATTCCCCATAACTCTCCATTATTCCCATTACATCCGAGTCAAGATTAGCACAATAGGGACTGTTGTATGAAGTTTTTGTTGTTTGTGCAAACATCACCTCTGACTGCGTTTGTTGCGAAATCTCAATGAAAACTGTTTGCAAAGAGAAAATGGTATCATTTGCTTTGTTACGAATGTGTATGTGATCACAGATACATTAAGATGGCAAATACAGATCCAGAATCTTCCGAGTTCGAAATTTCAAAGGTAGTCGAAGCTGAGGTGACAGAACCAAGAAGTTCAGGTAAGAATAAGATTTCTAAACTTTCTTTTGCATTCAGTATTTTGTTGACGTAGATTCAGGGTGAATTGCCCTCCGGAGAATTGCCCCCTGGAAGATTGCCCCCAGAAGATCGCCCCCCAGAATCACCTTTACTTCTGTCATCGGTTTTTCTAAGAGAATCGAAAACGGTATAATCCGTAGAATAGTATAAATTTCATCAACTTGGAATTTCACACAGTGTCAGTTGTTATGTTATGAATGAGAATTATCATTTTTCATATTATCATTTAAAGGCCCTGATTTAAAAAACATCTCAGACCTGTTAAGTAATCCAACTACAAAATGTGGACCAACATAATATCCTATTGACTTTATTTAGAATTTCTTTATTTTTTCTTAATTCACATTCCTACCTGGCCCCTGTAATCCAGATCCTAGCCCTCCTCCCAAA
>RDPX01000221.1:752516-777629 GCA_003991215.1 Morbakka virulenta
CGCAGATGAAGAGAGAACTAGAGATATTGGATTTTTGCCGAGACTGAAAAGAAAATGGGACGAAACATTCCCTGACAAACGTCATGTTTCGAAACAAAATCTCCGTGACAATGCAACTAGATTTATGAAAGAAATGCCAAATAATGGTGCTTCTGAAGGAAGTGGAAGGAGATTAGTACAATTGAATGTACCGAATATCAGCAGAAAATGGACAAATGAGTAAATCTATTGAAAATAGAAGAACGCGAAAGAAAGAAAGGAAGAGGCATGAAAAGAATGAAGGAAGCGTGGGATGAAATCTATGGTGATAATCAGATGAGTGCCCAAACGTTGAGGGACAATGCAGGCAGATTTCGGAAAGACAGATCTCTACTGAATCTCATAGAGGTTCGAGATGGAGAAAACGTGGAACCGCAAGATATCGACCACAGAAATGCTGAACAAGATAGGAACGACGAGAAGGACAACATGATTTAGAATGCTGAGCCAGAACAAAACGACAACGAATTCGGTCAAAATGGTGAAAGTTCGGAAAACAAAAATGAAAACGAAAATAACGAAGAAGAAGAGACTATGATTTTGAGAATGAGATTTGAAGATGTACTAGCCTCACTGACGACGACAACGAAAGAGAGTATTGCAAACAGAGAAAGACTAGTCAAGTTGAAAAATGGGCTTCCAAGAACGAAAACTGACACTGCAAACAAGGTGTTAGAAAACATTTCACTAGCAATGTTGATATGGTAAAGTGGTAGATGCAGTCTACGCGATGGCAAGGACATTGGTAGAGAGATGCGGAATAAAAAGAAACGGAAAGAGGAAAAAAACCAAGTAATCCATACCAGAAAAAGAGGAGGATGAGAAAAAACGAGGAAAAAATAAAACCATTGAGGCAGATTTTAGCGTGGACATCTAATAAAATACACAGAAAGAAAACTAAAAGGAAATCAACCAGAAAGGAAAAGAAAATACTGCAGAAACCGAGAGAGAGATCGGAACTATAACTTCGAAAACAAGAACAATTAATAGTGATGAAAGAAAGTACGCTGGATGAATTAAGATGCCGAAGCACAAAACTAAAACATGTTAAGAATAGAGATGTAAAGATATGTAACAACAGAATGTTTCATGAGGATCAAGGCATGTTTTACAGAGAGACACAAGAGAGAAAGCAAACAAAAGGCAAGGTACCTGAAATGGAGAAGTTTGAAGTATTTTGCGCTGGTATGTGGGAGGATGAAACTCCAACCTCATACAGGAAATGGATGAAAACAATAGCAATCAAAATAAGAGAAAAGGTCACGGATGTACAAGCCTTAATAATTGACGAGAAGAAACTTTTGGAGGCGGTCAGAAAAAGAAAGAACTGGTCTGCTCCAGGAATTGACGGCATTCAAAATTTCTGGTGGAAAAAGATTAAAGGTGCATGGCAATCCATGGTGAGATGTTTCAACCAATGGATTGAACAGCCTGATGCCATACCTATATGGATAAGACAGGGAATGACAGTACTGTTACCGAAGTCGGAAGATTTGAGTAACGAGAGAAATTATAGGCCCATTATGTCTTATCACTTGTCACAAAGTATTCACTGGCATGGTAGGAAACTACATGAAGGCACATGCAGGTAGGAATAACATGGGATGAAATTATGGTTGCCAACTAAATGTAGCATTTTATGATTTTTTGTAGCATTTTATGGCATTTTATGACTATCAAAAGGCGTACGACATGGTCTGACATGACTGGATTATCAGAATGTACAGATGGATGAAAGTGTCATCAGTAAACTAATGGAAGAATGGAAAACTAAATTAGAAGTTACAGAGAATGGGAAAACCATCACCAGCCGTATAATAAATTTTTAGAAGGTGTTTTTGCAAGGTGACAGTTTCACGCCAATTGGAATTTGTCTGACAGAAGTTCCAGTGGCAATGCTGATTGAGGAAACTGATGGCTACAAAATGGGAAACAAAGATGACGACTAATTCTGTAGCTGACAAATTCTATGTGCACCTTGAAACACANATTCAAAATTTCTGGTGGAAAAAGAGTAAAGGTGCATGGCAATCCATGGTGAGATGTTTCAACCAATGGATTGAACAGCCTGATGCCATACCTATATGGATAAGACAGGGAATGACAGTACTGTTACCGAAGTCGGAAGATTTGAGTAACGAGAGAAATTATAGGCCCATTATGTCTTATCACTTGTCACAAAGTATTCACTGGCATGGTAGGAAACTACATGAAGGCACATGCAGGTAGGAATAACATGGGATGAAATTATGGTTGCCAACTAAATGTAGCATTTTATGATTTTTTGTAGCATTTTATGGCATTTTATGACTATCAAAAGGCGTACGACATGGTCTGACATGACTGGATTATCAGAATGTACAGATGGATGAAAGTGTCATCAGTAAACTAATGGAAGAATGGAAAACTAAATTAGAAGTTACAGAGAATGGGAAAACCATCACCAGCCGTATAATAAATTTTTAGAAGGTGTTTTTGCAAGGTGACAGTTTCTCGCCAATTGGAATTTGTCTGACAGAAGTTCCAGTGGCAATGCTGATTGAGGAAACTGATGGCTACAAAATGGGAAACAAAGATGACGACTAATTCTGTAGTTGACAAATTCTATGTACACCTTGAAACACAAGGAGTGACTGGAGAAGAACTGGGCTGTTGGATAAATAGAAGGGGTACTAAGTTACACCTGATGTTAGATAAGGCAATTTTAAAAGACTGCAGAAAGAGATACAAAATCTTACCAATGGGATGGATAGACTACCAGAAAGCCTATGACCTGCAATATGCCTCAGTGAAAGGAGTATGGGTTCTTGAACACAAAGCTGCAGTACAATGGTCTGGAACTTGCAAAAGTTGGGATCAGAAGAGGGGTATTTCAGCGAGACACTCCCCCCTCCCACATCTCTTCATTGTGTCTTTAATACCCCTCTCGATCCTGCTCAGGGAAACAGTTCAAGGGTACAGGTTTTGAAACGGCCGAAAAGTCAACCACCTCCTTTTCATTGATGACTTCAAGCTGTATGGAAAATCTAAGGAAGAACGGAAGGGACAGGTAAATACTGTAAGGATATTTACGGTTGATATCAAGATGTGATTTGGATTACAGAAATGTGCTACTGTGATTTTGAAAAGAAGGAAGTAAGTGGAGGATAATGAATTAGAATGCCAAATGGACAGATAATGGAAGATATAGGAGGCGGATCTTACAAGTATCTAGGAGCGCTGTAGGCAGACAAAATACAGATGGGAGAGATGCAAGAGAAAGTACGCAAGAGTTATCATCAGAGTGAAGAAGTTGATGAAAACATGTCTAAATGCAGGAAATGTAGTATAAGCCATGAATACATGGGCTGTCGCAGCTGTTCGATACTCTCCTGGAATTCTGGACTGGACCGTAGGAGAGCTAAGAGCGGTGGATAGAAAGCCACGGAAATGTATGATAAATGAACAGAGGACTGCACCCAAGAGCGAGCGTTGATAGATTTTATCTACCTAGGAAAGAAGGAGGAAGGGGCATGATGTCAATTGAAGAAGTAGTTAGATTGGAGGAGTGCAGCCAGTCAGAATATGTAAAACGTAGAGTCTAGTGAAGTTAGAGTACTGAAGATGTTTGTGAGAGACAAGAGCAGAGCGGAGTTGAAAACAGAACAGAACGGAGAAAGGAAAAAAAGAGGTGGACAGAGAAACCGTTACACAACCAATATCCTGTGAAGGTAAAAGAAGCGAAAACAGCGTCGTGGCAATGGTTGGAAGCCGGCTGGTTGAAGAGAAAAACTGAAGGCTTGCTGATGGCACCTCAAGATCAGGCCCTACCTATATGGAATTACAAAGTGAAGATCATGAAGGAACCAGGAACATCAAAGTGCAGAATGCGTGGAACGAGGGATGAGACGGTGATGCACATCTTCAGTTAGTGTGAGAAGCTAGCCCAACTCGAGCATAAAAAGAGACATAACAGAGTTGTTAATATCGTCTACTGGGAGCTGTGCAAAGCCCATGGTTTTAAGCACACCAAGAAATGGTACGATCACCGAGCAGAACCAGTGTTGGCGAACGCTGGTGTCAAAATACTCTGGGATTTTAACATCTACTGTGATAGAGTAATAGAGGCAAGGAGGCCAAATATAGTTATTGTCGTCAAGAAGAAGAAACAAGAGAAGATCGTCAAGTATCAAGATTTAATTATGGAGGTAAACAAAATATGGAAGACGAGAGCTATTGTGATTCCTATAGTGATTAGCGCCCTTGGAGCTATCCACCGTCTGAGTGACTGGATGGGAGTACTCCGTATCGACAGAAAAGGCTAAATAACATCCAGCAAATGGTCCTACCAGGTCCGGAAACATCCTAAGAAAGGTGTTGTCTATCTGAGTCCTGTGGTACTGGACGGATAGCAGCTAAACTACCAGCAAAAGCTGAGAGATCTTGATCTACAGAACAATAATACATCAAGAAAAGTTACGTAGTGAGTAATTACAGGCAAATAACATGTTTGCCACTAATGTGGAAGTTATTGACTGGTATGAAAGCTGGAGAAATGTATATCCACTTGGAGGGAAAGGGAATTCTCCCAGAGGAGCAAAAAGGCTGCAGAAAAGGTTTAAGAAAAACAACTGTCTTGTTGTACATAAACCAAACAATTCTCCGAGAAGTTAAAAGAAGAAAGAGCAAGGATAGACTAAAAAAAGGGTTATGACAATGTTCCTTACTCTTGGATCCAAGAGTGTCTGTGTATGCTTAGAATAGCTGACATGTAGTCCTTCTACTAGCTTGGAGTATAAAACCCTGGAAAACCGAACTAACATCGGGAAATGAATTACTAAACGAAGTATAGAAAAAGAGAGGGGTCTTTCATGGTGACACACTATTATCACTGCTTTTTGTATTCGCCATGATTTCGTTGTCTCTAGTTCTAAGAAAAGCTAATGCTTACTATAAGTTTGTAAATGGAGAGAAACTAAATTATCTGTTGTTCATGGATGATCTAAAGCAACAAAAAATCGTCTTTGGATACTGGTTTATGTTAATTAATAATAATAAACCCTTTCTTTTTAAAACAGTAAATTTAAAAATTGAATGCATCTTCTTCTATTACCTTTATCAGTATCCTCGAGTGAATCAAAACTGAGCCATTCCATTACCAAAGGATACGATTCGAGAATAATATCATGATGAACGTAAAAATTTCCTTCCTCTTCGTTATATACTAAAAACAAAACAAAAATCGTAGCCATGTTTAATCAAGATTAAATAAAATGTTTCTACCAATAAATATAAATATATATATATATATATATATATTTATACGCAATATATATATAAATATATATACGCATACATGCATATATGTATATATGCACATATCTACGTATAGATGTCTGTGCGGATGCATGTTTGCATGGCTAGCTGGCTGGCTGGATCGATTAAAGGATGGATCGATGGATGAATGGATCGATGGATGCATGAATCGATGGGTGAATGGATCAATGGATGGATGGATGGATGGATGGATGGATGGATGGATGGATGGATGGATGGATGGATGGATGGATGAATGGATGGATGGATGGATGGATGGATGGATGGATGGATGGATGGATGGATGAATGGATGGATGGATGGATGAATGGATGCAGTCTGTTCATAATGCAGCGGATAACTCTCAAGTACTTCCAAAGCTTTTGGCTTCACCATCCGTCTCAAGAAGGCAGGTTAATTTTTCACCTCCAGTTGGAGTGCCATATGTTAAATCATATAAACTAGTTGATGGGAAGAGGGCAAAGGTTACTGATGGTTTCGTACATTTTGGTAGTACACTGAGAAGGGATTGCACTCTTAATGCTGAAATAAATCACAGAATAGCCAAAGCCAGTTCTGCTTTTGGTAAGTAGGAGAAACGTATATTTTCAGATCGGGCAATTACATCAAAGGCAAAGATTAATGTTTATAAAGGATGTGTGCTTACGTCTTTGTTATATGGCTCAAAAGCATGGACTACATTTAAGCGACATCTCAAGCTTTTGGAAAGGTTTCATCAAAATTGTCTCAGGCGAATCCTTAACATCAGTTGGAATACTCTCACATCTGATAATGCAGTCCTTGAACGATCCAACAGCACCAGAGATGTTGTTTATCCAGAATCAGATGCGCTGGGCTGGTCACCTTGTCAGGATGGAAAATGAAAGACCCCCTAACAGTTGTTTAATGCTGAGTAATCCAAAGGAAAAAGACCACAAGAAAAGCAGTGAAAAAGTATTAAGGATGTCCATAAGAGGAATTTGAAACTGCTGGAGATCGATGTGGATAACTGGGACGTGATAATTGCAGACCTTCTCCAATGGAAGAGAACGGGAACATGTGCACGGGACTACAGTACTAGCGTAGAAGCACTCGTAATGCAGGCTTGAATGCGACAAGTGGCCTATGTCGCTCGCAAGGCGAATTACAGATCCGCAAAGAAACTGTTTAAAAGTGTACTGCAAAACGGAATACGGAACGAAAGGACAAAAGGGGTACAAGAAAAGATTATTAATTTGCGATTTGGTGTTAATGGTATATAAATACATACATACACACACACACACACATATATATATATATATATATATATATATGTGTGTGTGTGTGTGTGTGTGTGTGTGTGTGTGTGTGTGTGTGACCTACACAGATTGGAACTGAATATTTCATCCTGATACTTATGTTCAGTCTTTAACCAGGCCTTGTGTTTTTTGGTCTGTTACCTAACCTAATCAATTTTACTTTATTTTATTCGATCTTATTTTGTCAGTTCATATGTAAACCTTTTACATAATATTCTATGCAGCTCTCCTGTGTTTGACCTTTCTTAATCCTGGTATTATCATAATGTCCAACTGAACCTTCTCTATTTGTTTTGATTGGTTATCTTTTTTCATTCAACTTTTAAAATTCGTTGATATGAAATAGCTTGGTATACAGCCCCCAGTATATTTCACTGTATCGCATTTCGCGGCTGGTAGGCACCCTTCCCGCATACAGACGTCGCTTCTTGGTTAACCTGTTTAGTTATTTTGCGTATAGCAGCTGAAAGGGATAAACAGTCTGGCCCAGCTATTGAAATCTCACCCGCAGATGTTGTGCATAAAGTCAGACTGCTATTCAGAGCCCTAAAAAAGTTGCATCTGTTCCCATTATACTCGTCTGATCACCAACAGGAGACTCGTCATTTCGTTTTGCCTCCTGGTTCTTCGAACGTTGAGGTGGCAACTGTCTAGTTTGTCCACAAGTATTACTCACTTTCCTGGATAAATATCCGACTTTTTGAATATCTAAATGGAAACGTCTTTTAATCAAGCAGAGGGTAGTTTGCTGGCCGAGGTTCCAAAGTAACTACCCACGGCGCGTTAGCTAGACATATCACAAACGATTGGCCTTGTTTAAAAAATATTTGTTAAAGAATAGCTTTTGGTGGTTGAAATGTTGAAGTTACGGCGCAACTCATGAAGATTTACAAAAGAATAGTGGAAAAAAGCTTGAGTCCTTTGAGGTGTACTTTTCCAGTAGCTGGACCCCAAACAAGGTAAGATGCCATTTTTAAACGTACAGTTACGTTGGTCGAGAGAAGGAAAGTAGCAGAACAAACATCGTGGACATATATGTGTTGGTCATTTGCTGCAGCAAAGAACAAAACCACTGTGTGTGTAGCAATTGATTATAAATTATACTTTGATAAAATGCATAAAAATATATTCACTCGATAAAACAAAAATACTTTCTTAAATAAAATAGGGAATTTACCATGGACTTCCGCACAGGAAAAATCCTCTTCCAGTTTTCCTGTTACAATCAAATTATCTGTTGGATTTATTTGAAATTCATCTTTTTCAAGATCATCCTAGAAAAGTCATAATATTATATACAAAAAATAATTATTATCATTTCAAAACTCTTCCTTTTATTGTTCCTATCTATTAAAAGGTTTTGTTAAACCTCTTAGTGGCGTTGTTTACATTGTCTGATCCAATTACAAAAAAAACCAATCACTAATAATAGTATGTGGGAACGAATAAGATAAAAGATCTGGATTGCGTTGTGGCTTACAACATAATAAAGTACATACAACAAATGACTATGACTGAGGGTTTAGACATGACATAGCTCTGGTTTGTACCATACATACCCACAGAGCTTGTCAGCATCTTAAGATGCACACAAAAAATATCAAAGGTTCCAATAGAACTAATGAAAAGACTTGCACTTGGATATCTTGATTTAAGCGCATTAATAAGCGAGTTATATTTATTCCAATGAAAAAAAATGCATTGAAAATTCGTCCAACAGTATGATCAGCAAAAAAATGCTAAATATAAAAGACATTGTCATTGAGCCACAAACGGAAGTCCTCATCAACAGTTTTGATATCACCTCGAATACCTATCATTTGTCAAATCAATACGTGTTGATGGGATTAAATTTCACCACAACGACAAAATGGATTGTCCCTTAGACCAATTCTATGCATAAAATAAGCTTATCGTCCATATCCAGATCATAATCGATTTAAGAGCACCCATTGTTCACGCTTCAGGTCATGTCCTGAAGTCGATTACAAGAAAAGAGATAAGAATGATAGCCATTGAAGAACAGAACTGAAAAGACATCACCACCAAAGAATTAAACCTAACTTAACTAAAGCTCACAAGTGGAAATCGCCAGACCATGACAAGGTACCAAATTTTCTGACCAAATTCGCTAAAATCAACACAAACGCAACTGACTCATTATGTGACATTATGATAAAACCGGACAACATAGCAGAATGCCTTGTTCAAAGTGGGAGCGTACGTAATACCCCAAAAATTTATTAAACTAAGAATCGGAAGAATTTCAGACCAATTACGTGCCTAACCACAATGTTACCACATCCATGTTGACAGAACGAATATACCATTTCCTCGAAAGGCATAGCACTTTTAAGCATTAGAACAAAAAGGCTGTTGAAGGAACTCTTGTGGTTGCAAAGATAACCTTCCTATTAATCGGATGTCACTTGAAAATTGCTCCACTAAAAATCAGCATGGATCGAGTACCGTTCCACAGCGTCCCCCAGCCATGGATCGAAAAGGCCTTAGGCATGTACAAAATTTCGTCAACTATTAATGGCTTTTTTTCATCAATGGATGAATATGTGGAGAAACAAACGCTTCTTAATCATAGCAACGGCAAAGCAACATCCGGTAATATCAAGATTGATCGGGGTGTAGTTCAAGGAGTACCCTTTATCCCCACTACTGTTTTGTATATTTCTTGTACCTTTGACCCAGTGAATTAAACAACACAAAATATGGTTATGAAATCTCTAATAAAAACACTACACATCCCTTTTACACGGACGACCTTAAACTTTAAAAAAAAGCGAAGCTGATCTGGACGGGTTACTAACAATTGTGAAAGGGCTCATTAACAATATCAACATGTAATTTGGTCTGGACAAGTGCGCTAAAGCCACTTTTAAACGGGGTGGACCTACTTCTACAACATTCATTGCGTTGAATAATAATACTTATATCAAAGATTTGGATCAAGGCGGGGCTTACAAATGCCTGGAAGTCAACGAAGGCGAAGGGATCCAAGACAATGCCATGAAAATGAAGATCAGGAAAGAATAGTATAAGAGAATAAGATTGATTATGAAAAGAGAGCGTAACTCCCGGAATAAGACTCATGCCATTAACTCACGTGCTGGGCCTGTGATAAAATACAGTTTTAGGATCATCAACTGGAACATAAGTGATCTCTCTTTATGGGCACTAAAACAATAAAGGGGGCAGTGACAATGATAGGGATTGAATGTCTCTACATCAGTATCACTGAATCAACAAACGTGTCATTACCTCACACGAGAGAAGAGGTTGATAAAAGTGCAGGATGAGGCAAGTACGAGAGAAATTGATGGGTAGTACAGCTACCGGTAGGTTGCATAAGCAGCTCGGACATCGGGCGCTATAAAAACGAATGGCAAACTCTGGTCTCCTCTTTACACTCCGCCGTGGGAGTAGGTTATATGATAGGTCAACAATCAAATACTTTTCAGATCAGACCATCTGGAATACTTACATAAAAGGAGGCACTAATAGGCTGGAAAGGAGACAAAATTAGTAAGTAAAAGTAAGCCTTATTAGTAAGACTTACTCAAAAAAACTACAAAGATAGTAAAGTTTGATCGATCTCAAGAATGAGTCAAAAATTAGAATTCAGGACTCGGAGGAAGGATGATTCAGTTTCCGCTTGATACGTGGTGGTTGAGGATTTGGTACAGGTACTACTAACAAACTAATTGTCCCTAGAACTTGAAAGCAAAATCGTAAATAAAGGTCTCGGCAATAATACCAGGAGGTTGGATCAGTCAGACAGAAAACTTTCCTTCTCCTACAGTACAGACATACTTTCTTTCTAACACTACAATACACTGGAACAAACTACCTGACAATGCAGTACCCGGTAGATCTGTAGAGACTTCCAGACTTCCACCAAATGTCATTTTTTGTAACTTTGTTTGAAAAAAATGCCCAGATAAAGAAATTCGTGAACAGTTTAACAACTACTACAAACCGTTACAACACTGAACTGGTAAAGGAAACAACAAAGAAACGAAGTAAGAACCAAATATGAACTAGCACTTAGGTCATAATTAACGGACAACAACTCGAAACGAGTAAAAAACAAATGATTTCAAATTTCGTAAGCTGCAGGTCAATAGCTTTAATATATATACTAATAATATATATATTATTAGTATATAAATTCTGGACTAATTGCTCTGGCTTTCCCAGGGAGGAAATATGGTATTTCAGTTTGGTCACACAGATCTGCCGTAATAGCACGATCATATGCCCCTAGATTTAGTGAGTATTCATGAATAATAATTCCAAAACACCTCCTTGGGCAATTCTAGACTAATTGCTCTGGCTTTCCCAGGGAGGAAATATGGTATTTCAGTTTGGTCACACATATCTGCCGTAATGGCATGATCATAGCCTATCTGCACCCATTTCAGTCCCTTGTGCCTTCCGACTTAAACACTCTGCTAGCACTTAAGCAAATCAAACAACAGCAATAACAAAAACCCTTAAAAAAACAAAGGGGAAAAATGTTTTCTCTTACTGGATTTTTCAATGTAATGTNATCTGCCGTAATAGCACGACCATATGCCCCTAGATGTAGTGAGTATTCATGAATAATAATTCCAAAATACCTCCTCGGGCAATTCTGGACTAATTGCTCAGGCTTCCCCGAGGAGGAAATATGGTATTTCAGTGTGGTCACACATATCTGCCGTAATAGCACGATCATATGCCCCTAGATTTAGTGAGTATTCATGAATAATAATTCCAAAACACCTCCTTGGGCAATTCTAGACTAATTGCTCTGGCTTTCCCAGGGAGGAAATATGGTATTTCAGTTTGGTCACACATATCTGCCGTAATGGCATGATCATAGCCTATCTGCACCCATTTCAGTCCCTTGTGCCTTCCGACTTAAACACTCTGCTAGCACTTAAGCAAATCAAACAACAGCAATAACAAAAACCCTTAAAAAAACAAAGGGGAAAAATGTTTTCTCTTACTGGATTTTTCAATGTAATGTATGGATCTTCTTCGGGTGTGGCAAACACAGTAAGTTTTGTAATATCTGGATTTTTACTGTTTTGGTCTAAAACGATCAAGAAAAAAACTTGCTTACTGAAACATATTAAATATAAACACAAAATAAAAATAATAAAAATAGTTAGAGTCACCATCAGTACAAAGGAGAGCATTGCTAAGCAAAGTCAGGATTATAGGTATTAAGAAAAGAACTTGAAAGAAAACGAGCGAAAGACCCCAGTGAATCTCCGATCAATGACAATGACTCGATCCTCTTTCAAGAATACACGGTAATAGCCCTGTCAGTTGCAGAAGGAAAAATAACAATAACATTAAAACTTATTATCCTTGTTACTACCATCTCAATCGTCATCAAAATCATCCATTTTACTGCAGAGTGAAATTTTGCAAGACATAAGAACACATTCACAAATTTACACACGTAATTAATATATTGTTATACAGCCAGTAAGACTAAACAACAAAAAAAAGATAGCTGAAGTTAAGAACTGCGAGTATCGCCAATCCAACTTCAAGCTAAAGCAGGCACAGGAAGCATGGACGCAGAAACAAGGACATTTACGAACAAATATATACAGATAGGCAGATGGATAAAACAGATAAAAGCAAACAGAGAAAGTAAATGATTAAGTGAGTTGAGTGAGTGAATGAGTGAGCGAGTGAGAGAAAGACTCAGGAAGAGAAAGGCTCAGAAAGAGAAAGGCAGAGAAAGACAGAGTAAGATAAAAAGAGAGAAAGAGAGAAAGAGAGAAAGAGAGAGAGAAAGAGAGAGAGAGAGAGAGAGAGAAAGAGAGAGAGAGAGAGAGAGAGAGACATACACAGAGAGACAGAAAGACACAGAGAGAGAGACAGAGAGCGAAAGAGAGAGACAGAGAGCGAAAGAGGGAGGAGAGGAAGAGGGTTTTCCAAAATTGTATGTTTTTCCTCGCACAAAAGTAATTAAAGCAAAAGGCACAATTTGTTCGATAATCATTGCTTTTCAATATGTCGCTCATATCAACACAGGTTTGTTTTATTTTCAAAAAGGTGGTTCTGAGAAACATTCAAGTACAGGGTTCTCTAAGAGGTTGATTTTGCTACTTTGAACAAATAAATATTTGGTGCAAACCTTAACGTCTTATTACCATTGTTTATTAGTATAATTCTAACCATGATAGGGACTGCCTTTTCTTTCAACAAAGTTATGTGATAAGTTACATCTAAGTTTCAATTATATAACTGGGGTCCTTTACTGCCAAGTAATGATCTGTATGACATGATAAAAGTAAGGTGCATAAAGAGGTAGTAATAATAAAGGTACATTGAGGCAATAGTGTGGAGTGTAGGAGTGGCATCATCGTCATAGATAAACACATTAATGTAGGTTCATTTTTGACGTGTCAATACGTATTCATATTTAAAGATTACAATTAATCTTTACAATAAAAAGGAAACACTGGCAGACCTTCGTCATCATCGTCATAATCATCAAGTGCATACAGTGCTATGGGGTCGTCTTCTTCATCCTCTTCATCTGTCAATATTTCTTTTTTTACTCGAAAACCATTACTTTCTGTGGCATCATTCGTACCTTCATGTTCTCTGTAACAAAAAAGTAAACCAGGATATAGAGGTATTGGGGAAATTATGCCAAGTTTTTTTTCTTGTAATTCCTTTATTCTTATTAATATAAATATATACTTTCTCTTCTTCTTCTTCTTTTACCACTACTACTACTACTAGTACTACTACCACTACTATCACTACTACTACCTCTACTGCAATTACTATTTCCACTATTGTTGCTACTATTACCACTTCTGTTACTACCATTACTACTACTACTACTATTACAATTAGTACAATTACTACTATTACTACTATTACTACTATTACCACTATTACTACTATTACTACTATTAGTACCATTGCTACTAATACTACTACTACTTCTCCTCCTCCTCCTCCTCCTACTACTACTATTACTACTATAACTACTACTACTACTATTACTACTACCACTATTGCTACCGTTGTCACTACTACTTCTACTACTATTACTGCTGCTGCTACTACTACTACTACTACTACTACTACTACTACTACTACTACTACTACTACTATTACTATTCATAAACATTTATTATATGTTCAACTGTGGCTATGTGCCCCTATTTTTTCCTTCTATGATTCAGAGTTTTAAAGTCATCTAATTCGTATATGTGACGTTACCACCACTGTCCTTACCTTTATTAAAAACAATGTCATAATAATCCTTATCAGGTTTTACATCTTTATTAGTGATAATCATTTAACATTTTGATAGTCTCTTTCAAGACATCTTTTCTTCATGAATGGCTCAGAGATACACTGTCATGTGGATTCCTAACTTGTGTCACCTCAGATTCTCCATGGGCACCACTTGTCCTACCATAAGCTTTGACACTGATACATCTTTAAAGTACACCCACTGTTGAGGTTTACTAGACCAAACCAACATACCATGAGGTGGTGCAATGCCTAACCATTAGCACAGTAATTTCACAGATGTTCTATATTAATACTTAACTCACATACCCAAATAATCATGGCATACTAATTTCTCTCAAGATGCACCCTAACATTGCATCCTACAGCCAACCACAGTTAACACTTACAACTTTTAAACTCTTTCTACATGCCACATTCATCATCATCATCATCATCATATTCGGCTTAACGTCCGTTTTACACGCTAGCATGTGTTGAACTCTTTCTTGAAATCGACTTCCAAGTTATCCTATCCTTCACCAGGTCTCTGGTGACACCTTTTTCTTTCAGATCCATCCTCATCACTTCCTCCCATGTTTTCTTCGGTCTTCTTCTCCCAGTGCTTCCTGTCACCTTGATTGTTCTGCATCTACTTGACCAAGCATTCTTGTCCATTCTCTCCACATGACCAAACCAACGAAGCCTCCTATTCTGCATACAGCTGCCAATACTATACAAATTCAATCTCCTTCTGAGTTCATTAGAACTGAGCCTGTCCTTCAAACTTACGTTGTACATCCATCTTATCATTCTCATGTTATTCCTCTCCATGCGGTTGACATCATCAACTTTCACTGGCCAAGTTTCACTGCCATACATCATTGTGCTACATACACATGCCTGGTAGACTCTACCTTTGGTAGGTAATGACAGAGCTCTGCTGGTTAACAATGGCATCAGCTTCCTGAACTTACTCCATCCACTGTTAACCCTTGCTGTAACACTTGCACCAGCTCCTCCCTCAGCTCCAAGGGTGTCACCAAGGTAGCAAAACCTCTGGACATCTTCAATTTCCTCACCCTCTAAATGCACTTTTCATAGGTCTAAGTCGCAGGTTGCCTCTCCTTCTGTGCACCTATGGCCGCTAAAATGGTTACTTTCTGTCAGTTTGCTCTTATTCCACTGCACCGTTTATGTACCCAGTGCTTCCAAGTACCACAACAGATTGAGTTGCTTCCAACTTCCTTCCCACAGAATGAACAGGGAAACTTTCCTTTCTGCAATGGCTTTCCTACATTGCGACCACTGACAATCACTTTTGTCTTTCCTATGTTCACTCTCAAACCCTTACCTTCCAAACCCTTCTTCCAAGTCTCCACCTTATTAAGTAGACCCTCCAATGTCTCACTGGAGACAACCAGGTCATCTGTATATAGCAATTTCTCTGGGCAACCCTTTCGAAACTGTTGACCCTTACCCGACTTTTAGCATTTCTGTACATTGCCTGAACAACCTTAATCAGCCATTCACTTACACCTAGTTTCCGTAAAGCCCACCAAACATCTTCTCTTGGCACTCTGTCAAAGGCTTTTTCCAAATCCACAAAGGCAAAGTACAGCTTCTTGTTTTTCGCAAGGTACTTCTCTTGCATTTGTCTAAGGATAAAAATGGCATCAATAGTTCCTCGTCCAGGCATAAAACCAAATTGCATGTTATCAATGTTTATTTCAATTCTAATTTGTTTTTCCATAACTCTTTCAACAACTTTCAGGACTTGGTCCATTAACTTTAATCCTCTGTAATTATCTCTTTCTAGAGCTTCTCCTTTTCCTTTGTAACAATTGATAATTGTACTTATTTCCCAGTCCTCAGGAATGACACCATCTCTTATGATCTGATTTGTTAGATCAGTGATCATCTCTATACTTCTTTCACCTGCAGCTTTGACCATCTCTGCCACAATTCCTGAAGGACCAGCTGCTTTGCCTTTCTTCATTTTCTTTACAGCTTCCCTCACCATTTCTTTCTCAATGAAAATGGCTGGTCCAGATACTGTTTCTACCTCTCCAAGATTTTCTCTATCCCAAGAAAACTCTGTGTTCAACAATCTCTCATAATAGCACTTCCAGGCATTCTTCTTTTCAAGTTCACTTGTTGCAAGTTCTCCATCATCATTCCTGATACACTTTTCTCCAATGATATCCTGATTAGTCTTGATCATCTGCTTAGCTATCTTGAATACTTCATTCTTCTGGTCATCTCTACACATTATGTCTGGAAACCTTCTTTTCTCGGCATCCATCTTTGCTTTGTAGATTGCTTGCCTAGCTACTCTCTTGGCCTCCAGATACCTTTCTTTGTTAACTAACCCCTTTTTCCATTGACTCCACAGCCTTCTCTTCTCTTTCACATAATTTTCAACAGAAGTATTCCACCACCATGTCACTCTATGACGTGGAGGCCCTTTTGTCCAGCCACAGACTTGGTCTGTGGCTTTTAAAAGTGTATCCTTGATCTTCTCCCATTGCTCTTCTACACTTCGTAGGTCTTTTCCTGGACTAGCTCCCACAATTCCATTCACTTGATCTTCAAAGGCCTGCTTTACTTGTCCATCATTTAGTCTCCACACCTTTCTCCTTGGGATATACTTTCTTTTCACTTTATGTACTTTCTTAATCCTGAAGTCACAAATTACTGGCTTATGCTGGGTCACAAATTCTTCACCAGGTATCACTTTTACATCTTGCAAATACTTCCTGTCTTTTGTCTTTACCAAAATGTAGTCCACTTGAGTCATAGCTGTCCCAGACTCATAGGTTACCAGATGGCTATTCCTTTTCTTAAAAATAGTATTCGCCACCAACATGTCCATGGCAAGTCCAAACTCTAGAATTCTTTCACCCTCCTTATTTTGGTCACCATATCCATTTCCTCCATGGACTCCCTCAAACCCAGATGCTGTTCTTCCAACATGGCCATTTAGATCACCTGCAATAGCAACAGCTTCTTTCTCTGCCAGCTTACCAGTGAGTGCAGTAAGACTGTCATAGAATTCATCCTTGACTTCTTCACTCAAGCCACATTGTGGTGCATACACTGATATTGCTGTGAAGATTGTCTCACCTATCATCAGTTTAATCAGCATAATTCGATCACTTATGCATTTGACATCAATCACCTTGTCTATCCGTTTCTCTGCCACAAAGATACCTACTCCACATGTGCCTTTTCCATTACCAATCCAAAACAGCTTGTATGTTGCCTTTTCCCTTCTATCATTCTTACAGATTTCCCTCTCCATTGTGTTTCTTGGATGCAGCACAAATCAATGTGTCTTCGCTCAAGAAACTCTGCTACTTCACCAGATCTACCTCTCAAACTTCCCATATTCAGACTACAGAGTCTGAAGTTGTCATCACCTCTTTCGGTTGATGTAGTAGCTTGATAATGGTCTGATTTTGCCTACATCAAACAAAAGTCCAACCATGTGTGACACCTTCACTTAAATTAGTTCCAGTCTCATTTACGCAGTTATGCAGGATATCTTTGGATGTCATTTCATGGTATGATGAGGCAGTGTTTATATAGGCCGGATGCCCTTCCTGACACCAACCCATTAAGGTAATTGCCATCCAAGGCTGAAGAGCGTTTCACCTGCCTGTGAGAGATGGACTATACCCTGCCAGTCTTCAAACTGGTATTTCATGCTTGAATGAGACCAAGCATGGTCTTTGGGGTCTCCAGGATAGCAAAATGAATCTACCTTTTCCAAGCCACAAAACACTTGCTCATTGCCATCATAATCAGCCTGCAGCTCACCTTTAAAACATCCTTTACACTTCAAACTTTCTGCCATTTCCCTTCAAAATCTCTTCACTCCATGACATCTTGCATGTATCCACTTCATACACCCTTGACAAACTGCAGCATTTGCCCATACTGTTTTCCAACATACATCACAAGGATAAAATTTTGACTCTGCAACTATACCTCTTTCCTCCTCAGTCTCCATCATTTTTGTCTTTTCCAAATTCATCTTCAACCCTCCACTTCTAAATGCTTCCTTTCCAGCTCTAAATTGTTCTTCCAACTCATTCATGCTTACGACCATCAAAACCAAGTCATCAGCACAGAGCAACTCATACAACAGTCCTTTTCTGCTGCAATTTTCAGTCAGGCCATCCATAACAATTGTAAAAATAAATGGTGATAGCACTGAGCCTTGATGTACTCCAACTCTAACAGGAAACTCATCTGAGTATCCACCAACAATTTTCAGCTTTGTCTTCACATCTTCATACATTTTCATAACTGCTCTCACCAACATCTCTGGTACTCCTTTCTTCCTTAGCACACATTCAATCACTTTTCTTGGAACTCTGTCAAACACTTTCTCTAAATTGACAAAAAACATGTACAATTTCTTTTCCTTATATATATGTATAACCTTCTTGCAGCTGTCAAACTATAAAATCAGGATCAATGGTTCCCCTTCCAGGCATGTATCCAAATTGCATACAATCTATGCAAACTATTTCCCTCAACTTCCTTTCTATCACCCTCTCTGTCACTTTCATACCATGTTCAAACAGCTTAATACATGTACCCCTGTATGACCTAAAATCCATCACATCACACTTCTTTTTATACATGGGTACAAGAACATTTGTCTTCCAGTCTACTGGCATTGATCTTCCATCAATAAGAATTTTGTTTGTGACTTCAGTAAGAATTACCTGACCATGTTTAGATGCCATCAAGTGCTCCTTCACAATCCCTGAAGACCCACCAGCTTTACCATTCTTTATACTCTTCAGTGCATTTATCACTTTGCCTTCTGTTACTCATTTCACAGGACCTACAAGTTCATCAGCTACTAAATTATCACACCATTCATTTTCCACATTCATGATTTCTTCCAAGTAATCTTTAAACACCCTCTGCTTCTCTTTCTCATCAAAAAAGTCTTCCATTTTTATTTTTCAGACATACTCCTCCAATCACATCACATCACATTATTCTTGTTTGGCAATCTTCATCTTCTGGTACAACAGGTTGGGTTCCATCTAATCCTGTGTACCTCTTTCTCAGCTGCTTTCTTCATTGCTTTTGCTACCACTTTCTTTGTGATTTTGTTGGACTTTCTGTACTCTTCTCTACTTTCATCAGCTTTCAGCCTCTGCCATTTTTTCATAGCAAGTTCTTTTCATTTTCACAGCTTCCTGTACCTCACTGTTCCACCACCATGTCTCACCTTGCTATCTTTTAACTTTGTTAACCTCTGCAGCTGCCTTTTGAGCACACATTCTGTGCTTAATACAGTCATATCATCAAATTGACTAATATATTCATCCATCTTACCTGGAAACTTCTCTTGGTATGCTTCTTCTCTCAGTTTCCAGATTTTCACCCGTTCATGCATTCTTCTTTTACTTTTTCTCTCTAATGCTCTTTTAAACATATCAATTGTCACCAGCAGGCTATGCTGAAGCTGTGTTGGTATAACACGAATGTCTTTAATCTTCTTCCAGTCTGATTACAAAAGAGTCAATCTCACTTCCATTTCCAACTGACCTGAACGTAACCTTTTTCTTCTTTACAAACTATGTATTCACAATAGTCATTACTGTCTACCATTATTATTCCTTCTTTCCACTCCAAATCCTCCATGAGCCACTTCAAAGCCACCAGTTTTGCTTCCAATTTGACCATTAAAATCACCTCCGATCAGCACAGCATCTCTTGATCCTTTTATTTGCACTTCATTTATCAGGTCGTCATAAAATGTTTCCTTATGCTCAATTTCAAGATTACATTGTGGGGCATATGCACTGACAGCTCTGAACATCAAATTTTTAGCAATCAGCACAACTACAATCACTCACTCTTCTAACCTCAAACACATTTTTAATCAAATCCTCCTTCACAAATATTCCTACTCCATGTTGGTTTTCCTCACTGCCTGAGCAAAACAATTTGTATCTCATATATCTTAGTCCAATCGTCTTCACTCCACTTCCTCTCTATTTGGTCTCCTGCACGCAACAAACATCAACCTTTCTTTTTGCTAATTCAACCAATAATTCAGCTCCTCTTCCAATCAAACTTCCTACATTCCAGCTGGCAAACCTCAGTACAACATGACCATCAGACTTTACTGTGTTGTCATAATGAGAAGTGTGTTCTCTCATGTCTTTCTGAGGGTTTGTGCCACTTGCTTTATCGAAGGAGGACACGGGACCCCACGTCTGCCTGCGGGCTGGCAGATGCCCATTCTTTATTGTACTCATCATTGGTCTGATTGGAGCTTATTTCTTTTTTTTGACTGTATGCCCTTAATGATGCCAATTTCATTTACATTAAATACACATTTTCCTATCAATAATAATAAATAATTAATTAATCAATAAAGTAACATATTTTGATATACTATGATTACTGTAGTAGAATACATTTAAAAAATGCAATGTCCAAGACACAACTTATAATTATCTTTATAATTAAAACAATACCAGATTAAAATATTTAATACCTGGTGATGTAAGAACAGCAAATTCCTGGCCATGGAATATGTTAAAAGGGGCTGCTAATCATGAGAATGCTTGAAGATCAAGGTGGCAAATGGTAACAGGGGTACCTGTACCCCTGTGTATTCAATGGAAAACCTACATAACTAGTCCCACATGGAGGGGATAGGTCCAATCTTGTACAAAGACTTTACCTATGACTGATCATAACAACCAGCAATGAAACACAGGTCTAATTTCAATCCCCAGGTTGCATGTGAATATGTCAATATCCTTTTAGAAACAATTTTTTAGATAAAGTAATGTTGGTGCTGTTTGCAGCAAAATGGATCTTCAGCAATGCCAATTACTACTTGTAGTGGGTACATGTTACTCATGTCTTGTCTTGTAAGTAGTCTGTCCTCATACAGGTTTAGCACCATACATGCCATCCATCTCTATCATCAGTTCTCCACTTGATATCTGAATAATTTCCATTCTTCCATTAATACTCCAGAATTTGTAGTACTACAAATTCAGGAGATGGGAAGAGGTGCCCCTCTTCCCATCTTCTCATCCCATCTTCCCATCACTATGAATACTCTCTGTTGGTAGTTTGGTATCATACACAAATGGTATTCAAAATAGCTTTTAAACAGTGACTTAACACCATATCCCCATGATATGGTTTAGTTAGCCACAGCTGTGGCAGATGTATCTTGCAACATGTTTGTGTCCTCTGGAAAGAGTTAAGTGTAGACTTTGCCATGCCCATATTCAAATATTTGTTTATATATTAGAGCAATGGTGTCCTGTCAAATTATCTTTAATATCAAATTCTTCTGCACTAAAAATAATGTCCCATATACAAATGACCCCCAGTATATAAATATTGTTTGTTATATTAATGTTACCCAATGTAGTCCAATGTGGAAATGGTCTTTGAAAAAACGTTGTGGTTGAAAAGAAAGTAGAAAACTCTCCATTATATCATGGTCTCTTTTCTAATGGTAGGAAAGTGGATTGATTATTTTTTATTAATCACAAACAAACAAAAAAAAGTAAATAAGTAAATAAAAATTTAAGATAAAGCTAATATCTAATAAACACTTTATGCCAAAGAGCATCAAAATGTTATTATTAGAGCAGAACAATCTCAATTAAATTTTGAGAAAAAGAACAAGCAATAAGCCGGCTGAACTTCATCCTAATAGCTATTTTAAATAATATTCAAAATAGCTGTTTAAAAATCTGAAACAAAACGAGAAAAAAGTTAAATATTGTATGCAACATACTCAATTTTCTCTTTTGCATCTTCTATCAGTTCTCTAAGTTCTTCTTCAGTAAGTTGTACCTGTACAGGTGCATGTAAAACATAATATTAACATGTTGAAAAACATAACTTATAATTTCAACTGCATGATAAGCATACTTTATACAGGTCCAATACAGTGCCAGCTGCCCTAATCCTACTTAAGATGTTTTCATAGTGAATAACACTGAATCCCATCAGTAAAATCAAATGGAAAAATTTGTGTTAAATTCTAGCCATTTCAGAAAGTAAGCTGTCACAACTTTAAAGATTAATGATGAATATGTAACAATGAACACATTGAAAATCTTAATTGTATATATTGTTGAAGTCTTTACTCTGTATAAATATTCTGAAAAACAAAAATGAATAAAATAAATAAAACATATCACAAATGAATCATAAAGCATAAATTTAAAACATCAGTTTCATTTGCATCATTTTCAGACATTTTATTCAATATAATAATTAACTAATACTTATTTTTTTCATTTATTTAATATTTCAATACATAGCACATTTATTTTTATTCAAAACATAAATATGTTTAAAAACAAGAAATTAATGTTATGTTTAATAGCACTTTAAAGCTGTTACTTTCATAAGTCATATAGTCTTTTTTACTTTGACATCCTGATGACCCCTTCCAGGAGAATTTTTTTTACCAATGTGGGCTATTTTGCCTGGATAGACTTTTTATAATGGCTTTTTTGAGATCTTGAAGTTGTGTACACTTGTAGAAACATCCATCCATTGTTTATAGTTGGCCTTTTTCCATCTGTTGTTTGGTTACCAACTTTCAACCTATCTTTGTTTTTCATCTTGTTCTATCCTTTGCATTTTCTTTTTATGGCCAGCCTTTTCAGCATCTTTTTCCATCTGATCTCTCTACCTCATTGGTGGTTTTTCTCATCCTCTTCTGCCTTCAACTTCAAACATCATTGCTTTCTTTACACCTTTTTTGTCTTTTTTTCTCAATACATGCCCATACCATCTCAGAAACAAACCATTATAATGTTACAGTACAGCTATAACAACCAATAAACTATGTAGAAACTGGCAGACCATGCACCAGCCACAAAGTTATGAAAAAACTACTTACATACTCAATAAACACTTATCTATGCAATAACTGTCAACTCATCCATTACCTTCATGCAAAAATCATTAGGTCATGCAGTAAGTACAAACCCATCTGGTATTCTCTAATCTATCCAACAATAACTAAACTATTCTTTCATAAGAAAGCAACATGCTGTAATGAGTATCAACATGGATAGTGTGAAAACAAAGCCCATACCACATTTTTGTTATAGTTACACTAGAGAATCTGAGAAATCTTTCTTACTTGAGGAATATAAAAAGTAATGTCAACAACATTTAACATCAACAAGACAATCAAGTTTACTTACAAGTGTAAGTTACCATGATCATTATTTGGAGAGGAATTCATTCATCCTAAATATGGTGAAACAAGTAAGTTCTGTGAACTACTGCCACTGCTAACCAGTAGAAAAGATGACAATGATTGGGTGAAGAAGTGCATATCAATGAAAGTGGAAGGTGTTTTATGAAAGGGAGACCAAAGAAAACATGGAAGGAAGTAATTAAATTGGATTTGAAGCAAAAAGTGTCACCAAAGATCTAGTTAAGGAAAGACTGGCCTTGAAGTTTATTTTATTGAACTGTCCAACACATGCCAGCAACATGTAATGGATTTAAAATTGAATATGATGATGATGAAACAGTCAAAAATTGGACAAAATAACCAACTTATATTCAAAATATAATAAATTATGTATCATCTTTTATGTGTACATTTTATATTTTATTTGACACTGTTGACAAGGTTTACATTGGAAAGAAACGTGTGATGTTAACTGAAAAAATTGAAAACTGTGACCAAAAATTATTAGCTGAAAAACTTGACTTGCTTAAGCAGTCCAAAGCTGGCTGCCTACCAAGCTGATACTAAAGCCTCACAAACCCTTGTTGTAACCCTTTCAGTTGAAAAAATTGTTACCTCTCAACTTTTTCATCCCATTCTAAGTTTTGCAACTGAAGTAAGAGAACTTGACAGCAATACTATTAGTTCTAAAGGAATATTGAAAAACTTAGGTATTTGTAAAAAGACATTCAATCCATTACATCCCAAAACGTGTTCAGTTTTGACCACATCAAGTGATCAATCGAGTGACATTCCTGATGTGGTTACACATAGTGGACATGTAGTGAAAATGACAAGTAGGCTTGATTTGGGTCTTATGAACACTTGAGGTCATTTTTATTTTGTTCTTTACATTAATGTTCATGCTTCTTTCAGTCATAGAAGTTATTATTGTTTTCAGTTTAAGCAATAGTTGTTTTATTTTAGTTAACTGATAGTCATGTGATTTCATAGTGAGATCTGACATAAAAACAAGTAAACATGCTCCATGCTGTCTAGAATTATTTGGCCTACACAGATATATTTACACCCTGGTTTTTTACCTTGTTTGTTTTTTTTGAACAGGCCTCATAGGAAGAACAGTAACATTCTTTATTTACTGATTATTATGTAACATCTTTAAATATTATTAAGTACATAAATAAAAAAATAAATAGATAAATAAACAAATAAAACCACAAAAATACATGGTTGTTGCCTTGCTATTATTTTGTTCTTTTGTAAAGAAAACAATCTGACTGAAAACACCCTTCCTGTAAACACCTCTTTAAAATTCTAACAATGCTAAACGTATTTGAACCAAATCAAAGTATACAGCAACATTTGGAAAACTTTTGCATTAGTTTTTCTGCTAGCTTATAAATTGAAGAGCCCAACAAACTTTATTACATACTGTTCATGTGAGCAAGAACACTATAGACATGCTACAGCAGTTGTTTTGGGAAAGAGTACAATAGTAACTTGACTTACATGACTTAGTAGCATAACCCTAGTTATCGGGTGCTCACACATTCCCTTGATACAACTTCACTCCATTTTGCTCGGTCTTTGGCTTTACGTTAAATTGTTAGTAGAGAGTAGAGGGATGCCAAGATTACATCGAATTTGGTCTGACCATTTCTTGTGTGGTCTTCCCCATTTACTTTTGCCTGGGAGTTCTTCTTTATATGACTTTCTCACATGGCTGAAATCATCATGTCATTTCACATGTCCAAACCAGTTCATTCTACATTTCTTGATCATGTCCAAAATGGTATCTTTTGCTCCCAATACTCTACTAATATCAACCAGCCTAACACTATCACAGCGGGATTTTCCAACCATTGTTCTTAACCAGTCATTTTAAAAAACAAGGAGACTTCTTAAATCTTCAGCTTTTAGCATCCAACATTCAGAGGCGTATATGGCAATGGGGATGATCAATGCCTTGAACAATCT
>RDPX01000221.1:817658-831281 GCA_003991215.1 Morbakka virulenta
AGAAACAAATAATGTAACAACCAAGAAGTAGTAATCGGGTAACCAGCGGATAAATCGGCTGTCAGTGAGAGGACCAAAGGGAGAGTATCACTATAGAGGATGTACCACAACTAGGCTTCATTGATTTTTCCAGTCCTCTGGATCCAGTGACAGCTTAGTTGTGTTGCAACCTGTATTGAGTAGATCAATTTCATTGTAAATTTTCTAGATCGTTAATTTACAAATAAAACCATGTGAAGTTTAAAAAAAAAATTATTATTACAGGACAGTTGACTTTATTAGAGATTTTTTCCAGTTTAGATCGCAATACTTGGTTAAGATTTTTATAATTTTTTCCCTGTAACACTCGTCTGGTGCCGTAACACCTTTAAGATAAGATCAGTTTTGTTTCTGTTACATGAGGGCCTTTTTCATTCTACCTAGTGAATTAAATAGAAATTGAAATTGCATAACACTTTTTCATATTGATTTTTAATAACACTATTTTGTATACAATTCTCCTTTGATAAGAGTTGTTATGTTTTGGAAAATTCTCCCTGAGTCATTGTTGCAATGTTGTTGCGTCTCGTATTCCTCTCGTAATCTAGTTATGTACAATTTTACTATGAGCTTTTTTGGTTGAAAGACCATTGCAAGTTTGTAAAGAAACGGAAAACTCCATTCATATTGCAAATTTTTGGGTAGCTTGTTTTTCCATTTTGGCGTTTGGTCCTCAGGAAAACGGCGTAAAATTTTTTTATAAGAGTGGTCACCATCAATCAAAGTTATGACCAGAATGGTTGTATTGTGAATTGGAACATGTCTTATACTACAAATTATTTGAATTTCCAACGTTGATTTATTGTGTGTTGTTTGTGATCATTTTTTCTCATTTTTGACTCACGATGATCTTTTTACCTCTGCAGCCTGCATGACGTATGGATGCGCATCGTGTAAAACAAATGTAGCCATATGTGACAAGTGTCGTGCCAATTTCACCGCTTATCGACCTCGAGATAGCACGATTAGCTACTGTTTGACGAAGTGCCCTGAAGGAATGGAAGCAGTTTTAAAAGACGGAGAATCTGTGTGTAATTCAATACCAAAGAAGAGTAAGTTTAGTGGGTCGTTTTGTATTTCTAAGAATAAATAACTATTTTGACATGGCAAAAATACGAATTCCTGCAATCCCTCCTGGGTTATTTTGAGGTATCAATTTTGGGACACATAATCCCACATATGATCAATAAAGTATATAAACGGCGGACCACTTAATTTGCAATTAAGCAGTTTGGACCTTGATCATCGGCCCTTAACAGTGCTGTTCTGTATTTTTACTGCTTTAAATGAGAGATTTTTGAGTGTGGCGTTTTTTGTCGCTAAGGGGTTGCGTGTTTAAATCGTGGCACATCATGGGATTAAAATGCCGTCCTTAGGTCTTGGATGTTTTGACAACACAAACTCATAACCTTTCATTGAAATAAGATGATTTGAAGTGTGTTCAGAGGCTTAATATTATGATGATGGGCCCAAGCTTGGGTTGAAACGTTTCATGAAAATGTCGCATTGAACTAATAGAATTGTCATTTCAAAGGAGAAGATTGTGGAATGTTGACTCATTTTGTCGTCCCACTCATCTTCAAATTTCTACAGAAGTGCCGCTTCCCGTCACCAACCTCAATACTGTGAATTTGCTGTAAAAGCCCAGACAGACTTTTTGTACCAATATTAATTATTGTTTTATTACTAACAACTCGGCTTTTACATTTTATTGTAGAATACGATATTTGTTTTTACCGAAAGCTGATATTGAGGTTTTATTGTCTATATACTTACATATTATCGTCTATATATTTACATTTTATCCACAATATATTTACACACCATCGTCTACATATTTACATATTAACATCTGTATATTGAAGTTTTATCGTCTGCATCTCTACATATTGCCATCTGAATATTTAACTTTTATCGTCTATATATTAACGTATCGTTATTTGTTTACGTATTATCGTGTTATATGTTTCAGTTTTATCCTCTATTTATCATCATTTTGGCCATCTATTTATGGACGTTCAATCGTCACTTTTTAAATACGTTACACTTACTTTAGTTGCTTTTCGTCCAGCTGTATCGACAATCATTAACCGAAACACTTCAACATTTTTTCTTAACAGACTGCACTGTACAACATTGCAAAGAATGTCCCAACACAGATGATCTTTTTGATCAACATCGATGCGTTCGCTGTCAAGATAATTTCTTTCTAAGCAGAAATCACTTTGAGGATCGATGCTTACTAAGGTGTCCTGTTGGTTATTTTGAAGGATTAATACCTGGCACCAACATAACGGCTTGTCGTGGTGAGTTAAAAAAAGACATTTTTTTGTCGATTGCCTTTTTATTTTGCCTGATATTGAACATACTGTGCGAAACTCGTTGATTCCTTGAGAAATTTCTTTGCTTCGAACGAACAGTCTTGGTAATTTGCTGTGCACATTCTCAAAGGTAATATTGCCAATATTTAATAAAAACAGGATATCCCCATTGATTGCTCTTTGATATTCTATACGCCTCTATCATTTCTAAAGTGGAACGGGCCTTCTTATATATATATATANTGAAAGACCATTGCAAGTTTGTAAAGAAACGGAAAACTCCATTCATATTGCAAATTTTTGGGTAGCTTGTTTTTCCATTTTGGCGTTTGGTCCTCAGGAAAACGGCGTAAAATTTTTTTATAAGAGTGGTCACCATCAATCAAAGTTATGACCAGAATGGTTGTATTGTGAATTGGAACATGTCTTATACTACAAATTATTTGAATTTCCAACGTTGATTTATTGTGTGTTGTTTGTGATCATTTTTTCTCATTTTTGACTCACGATGATCTTTTTACCTCTGCAGCCTGCATGACGTATGGATGCGCATCGTGTAAAACAAATGTAGCCATATGTGACAAGTGTCGTGCCAATTTCACCGCTTATCGACCTCGAGATAGCACGATTAGCTACTGTTTGACGAAGTGCCCTGAAGGAATGGAAGCAGTTTTAAAAGACGGAGAATCTGTGTGTAATTCAATACCAAAGAAGAGTAAGTTTAGTGGGTCGTTTTGTATTTCTAAGAATAAATAACTATTTTGACATGGCAAAAATACGAATTCCTGCAATCCCTCCTGGGTTATTTTGAGGTATCAATTTTGGGACACATAATCCCACATATGATCAATAAAGTATATAAACGGCGGACCACTTAATTTGCAATTAAGCAGTTTGGACCTTGATCATCGGCCCTTAACAGTGCTGTTCTGTATTTTTACTGCTTTAAATGAGAGATTTTTGAGTGTGGCGTTTTTTGTCGCTAAGGGGTTGCGTGTTTAAATCGTGGCACATCATGGGATTAAAATACCGTCCTTAGGTCTTGGATGTTTTGACAACACAAACTCATAACCTTTCATTGAAATAAGATGATTTGAAGTGTGTTCAGAGGCTTAATATTATGATGATGGGCCCAAGCTTGGGTTGAAACGTTTCATGAAAATGTCGCATTGAACTAATAGAATTGTCATTTCAAAGGAGAAGATTGTGGAATGTTGACTCATTTTGTCGTCCCACTCATCTTCAAATTTCTACAGAAGTGCCGCTTCCCGTCACCAACCTCAATACTGTGAATTTGCTGTAAAAGCCCAGACAGACTTTTTGTACCAATATTAATTATTGTTTTATTACTAACAACTCGGCTTTTACATTTTATTGTAGAATACGATATTTGTTTTTACCGAAAGCTGATATTGAGGTTTTATTGTCTATATACTTACATATTATCGTCTATATATTTACATTTTATCCACAATATATTTACACACCATCGTCTACATATTTACATATTAACATCTGTATATTGAAGTTTTATCGTCTGCATCTCTACATATTGCCATCTGAATATTTAACTTTTATCGTCTATATATTAACGTATCGTTATTTGTTTACGTATTATCGTGTTATATGTTTCAGTTTTATTCTCTATTTATCATCATTTTGGCCATCTATTTATGGACGTTCAATCGTCACTTTTTAAATACGTTACACTTACTTTAGTTGCTTTTCGTCCAGCTGTATCGACAATCATTAACCGAAACACTTCAACATTTTTTCTTAACAGACTGCACTGTACAACATTGCAAAGAATGTCCCAACACAGATGATCTTTTTGATCAACATCGATGCGTTCGCTGTCAAGATAATTTCTTTCTAAGCAGAAATCACTTTGAGGATCGATGCTTACTAAGGTGTCCTGTTGGTTATTTTGAAGGATTAATACCTGGCACCAACATAACGGCTTGTCGTGGTGAGTTAAAAAAAGACATTTTTTTGTCGATTGCCTTTTTATTTTGCCTGATATTGAACATACTGTGCGAAACTCGTTGATTCCTTGAGAAATTTCTTTGCTTCGAACGAACAGTCTTGGTAATTTGCTGTGCACATTCTCAAAGGTAATATTGCCAATATTTAATAAAAACAGGATATCCCCATTGATTGCTCTTTGATATTCTATACGCCTCTATCATTTCTAAAGTGGAACGGGCCTTCTTATATATATATATAAACATTGAAAGACCTCGGTGGTTAAATGTGGGTCAACGCTGCATTCCCTAGCTGTACTTCTTATTCATTCCAAAGTACATCTTGGGGGGCACACAAACTACTTTTTTATTCTCTTTTTTTTTTCATCTTCTTTTTCATTTTCTGCTTCTTAGTCATTATCACCTTCCTCCCCCTCATCGGCTTCTACTTCTTCGTCTAGGTCTTCTTCAGCAACATCCCCTGCTTCTTCTTTTTGTTCTTTTTGTTCTTTTTGTTCTTTTTGTTCTTCCTCTACTTCTCTGAATCATCATCTTGTTGTTGTTGTTGGGTTTTTTTCACCATCACCATCATCACTATTTCCTTATTATTATTATTATTATCTTAGTTGATAGCATTTGCATAGGCTGTTCTTAATGCCTCTTTATTCCTCCACCGCCACAACTAGCAGCCAAAGGCCAAGACGTTTTTTTCTCCTTACATTTCTAAAACTTTTCTAAGAATCCTAGCTGTTCCTAATAAGGCTGTCTTTTGTACCATACTCAATATCTATCATGTCAGTCCATCTCTTGAAATTTTTTGCTTACACACCCTAAAGCTCCAACAACAATTGGTACAACACGAGCATTCTTCAGTGACCAAAGCCTTTTTAATTCAATTTTCAGGTTTTGATATTTTTCAATCTTTTCCTGTTCCTTATCATGTACCCCACAATCTTCTGGCCTCAATAACATTATCACACTGTATCTTAACATTCCAAACTAATTTCATGTTATCATTTTCAACTACTCCCTCAGGGTAGTGCTCATACCACTTCTCCTTCCTTTCAAGGCCATATTTCTTTATTATTTCCAATGGATTAGTTTAGCAACGTTACCATGTCTCCTCTTGTAATCGCGTTGAGCAAGCTTTTTGCACTCACAAATTATATGCTGTACAGTTTCACCCTTTTCAACACACATTCTGCACATCAGATTTTCTGTTGTTTTGTCGATCTTATGTTTAATATAATTTGTTCTTAGTGCCTGCTCTTGCACCGCAAATATCGTTGCTTCTGTTTGTACTTTCAAGTCACTCTGGGCCATCCATTTCCAAGACAATTATCTATCTACGTCTTCAGGCATTTCACGATCAAACTGCCCACACATTCTTTTTTCATGCCACTTAGATTTTAGTTTAGTTTGATTTTGTCTCTTAAATTCTTCTTTCTCTACTAAATTGTCAGTTCTAATTATGCCAATTTTTCTTACACCCTTCAAAAGCAATTCATCTGATTCACGAACATATAAACCTAAGTTGTTTTCCTCCAATCTTACACATGTTTCAACCCCAATCAGGCCTCTTCCCCCGTCTTTTCTTTTCACGTATAACCGATCAACGTCACTCTTAGGATGTAGAGCGCCATACATCGTTAAGGTCTTTCTCGTCGTTCTATCTAACGTCTTCAGCTCATCAACTTTCCAATCTATGATTCCTGCCCCATACCTTAAGAGTGCAACTGCCCAGGTATTTGTAGCTTGGATCTTATTCTTACCATTTAATTTAGATTTTAACAGCAATCTCAACCGTCTTTTATATTCAGCTACTACCTTAAGTATCATCTCTTTCTCTTTAATCCCATTTAACTGTAAAATTCCAAGATAGGTATACCAATGTTCATCTACCTCTTTCATAATATCTTCCGTAAGCAAATGAATTCTGTCAGACTTAATCAATTTCCATCTCTTCAGAATAATCACTCCACATTTTTTAAGCCAAACTCCATGCCAATATCCTTGCTGAATACAAACACTGTTTGTATTCACCTATCAATTTGGTCCTCACTCTTTCCAAATAATTTGAGATCATCCATAAAGAGGAGGTGATTCAACTTGAATTATTTCTTACTCCATTTATATGATGCATTCACTATTCTCAAGATAAGAGACAGTGGGATCATGCATATCATGAATATCAGTGGGGAAAGACTGTCACCTTTGAAAGTACCCCTTTTTTACATCTACTTCACATAGTTCAGACCCATTTGAAGTTAACAGGAGTTTCCATCGTTTCATACTTTTCTCCATAAAGCTCCTAATGTTGTTAGCAATACCAAACATATTAAGACATACTAGAATCCAGCTATGTGAGACAAAATCATAGGCTTTCCTGTAATCAATCCACGCCATAGCTGGATTCATCTTCCTCTTCTTGCAGTCCTTTAGTATTGCTTTATCGATAAGTAGCTGATCTTTTGCCCCCCTGATCTTTCTCTTACAACTATTTTGCTCTTCCGGAAGCAAATTTTCACTTTCTATAAAGGAATACATCTCTTCCGAAATNTCCATAAAGCTCCTAATGTTGTTAGCAATACCAAACATATTAAGACATACTAGAATCCAGCTATGTGAGACAAAATCATAGGCTTTCCTGTAATCAATCCACGCCATAGCTGGATTCATCTTCCTCTTCTTGCAGTCCTTTAGTATTGCTTTATCGATAAGTAGCTGATCTTTTGCCCCCCCTGATCTTTCTCTTACAACTATTTTGCTCTTCCGGAAGCAAATTTTCACTTTCTATAAAGGAATACATCTCTTCCGAAATAACACCAGTTAGCAGTTTCCACATCAGTGGAAGACAGGTTATTGGTCTGAATTTCTCGACAGCATTTCGTTTTGCTTGTTCCTTCTGACACAACACTGTTCTTCCATAGGTCATCCAAGCTGGTATTTCTTTTGTCCCATCAAGAATATCGTTTAAGTGACTAGCTATCCTTTCATGTACTCTATTGTGTTTCTTTATCCAGAACCCTTGCACTCCATGCCCGGGTGCCCTCGAATTCGGAATTTTCCTGCACTGCTTCATAAGCATATCTTTATCAATTATAATATTGCTTTTAAGGACCCTTTGTTTTAATTCGTGAATTACTGTTGTTAAACCCTTCCTTTCTACTCTTTATTTTTCCTTTACCAATTTTGCCTTACCCTCTCTTGCAACGCCAATCTGTTTTTTCTTTACCCTTTCAAGAATGTTAATATCCTTAATAAGTTGCTTGATATCACCTTCAACATATCTTTTCCACCACGAATCCTTCTTCTTTCTTCTTTTATATTCTTTAAGCCCTAGTCGATCTGCTACCCAGACACCTGCAGCTTTGATGACATTATTTGTTTCTGTTATACTCTTAGTTTCGATGAAATCCAACACTCTATTAACTTTACCAGTAGCTACATTTAGGCTTTTCATGTTAACATACTTAAATTTAATTCCATCGGTATTCCTGCCTTCAATGACGATATCATTTAATTGAGCAATAATTAGCTGCGTTTCTTCATCTAATGTTTCAATACAAGGAATCACATCGCCAAAATTCTCGTTTGGTTCATGAAAGATATGGTCACTTTCTTCCCCACCTATCACTCTGCTATTTCCCTTTTGTCTGTCCTCAACCTCTTCTTTATTCACATTCATTTCTTCACTATCCAGATTTATCTTTCTTTGAATATTTTCCATTTCCAAATTAGAGAGCCAACCGTTTTTTCTAATGGTTCTTGCTTGATCACACAAGCGTTGCTCAGTGACATCAAAGGCTCCCCGTTCTCTCCTTTCATGCATCATTGGTTGCCCGTAACCCCTTACTGGTTTTTCATTCTCATCAAAAGGCTTGCTTCTGAAGAAGCATTCCATTACAATCTTTTTTCCTTCATTTGACCACTTGGTTTTGACAGGTATAGGATGCTGACCGGACCCCCGCTGTCGAACCAGGGGACATCTGCCGGGCGAGGCACCTTCACGATCTGCTCCGGTGCCATTTACACCATTGTTTTCAATATTATTTGTATTCATTTCACTCAAAAAGATTGTAGTGGTGATAAGGTGTCACAACCGCCAGTATTTTTATTGAGACACCATCTCTAGGGAAGTTGCCAACCAAAGCTAAATGCCCAACCCAAACCATAAGACTCAGCTACACCCTGTCAGACGTCAACCTGATATTTACAACTGCGGTTGGTTTGTTATTCGGAGTTTACCTTCTCCTAGGATGGCTGCCGACCAAGGCTGATGACCCAATCCTGGTCATAGGAAGAGAGGGTGAGTATATCTCAGCACTGAAGTGACAAACTATACTCAAAGAAAAGGAAAAGAGGGTAAATTCTGTACCATACATCACTTACAAAGGCGAAAGATCCTGACCCAACATCAAGCTCCTTCTTTGGTATTTTTATCGTGATACCACCACTATCATGTTGCCTTCACCACTGCTTAAGAGAGTTGCATGATTCCCCTGCGCCAGACACCAACTTGGTATTTCTAGGGGCCGCGGATAATCTCCATGAGGACAGACATAATTCCGCCGGATGTCAACCGGTATTTCAAGGTCTCGGAGTAGGCTAACAGGTGCTACACCTTGTCCATGGGTGGAGGTAATTGTGGCAAAGTGTAACCTCATTCGCCCACGTCGAAACTCCACAACCGTATGCAGTTTAATGTCAATACCCAGGACTTATTATTATTATTATTATTATTATTATTTCATAATTTTTATACAGGTAAATCGTAATCAGTAAATTTGAAATACTGTTCTCCCTACGAGACCTGTTCAAAAGATGATTCTTAATTTTTCCACCAAATGATTGACCTTCACTTTTCTGGAAGGGCTGAAGTACTTTAAACAGGGCAAGACTTAAAGTTGGGCTGCGGTAAAGACACCAGCCATAATTGAAGATTTACCGGTACCCCCAAATGCCTTTTTGTGGAACAGCAAACCAGACATTTGAAGATACATTAAAAGGGGTCACCTTGGGTACACACTGTTCCGACCAAGATTTCAAGGATGAAATAGCACTGATCTAAAGGATTTAGGTATGCTATCGTTGTCAAAAAGAGGCTGCACAAAGAACTAGCCCTGCCATCCAGTTTCCACCTGCAAGGATGCCAAAAAGAGATTTTTTTATTGCTGAGGTAAATCTTCCCCCGCCAGCTTTAAAAGCATGCAGAAAGATATTATTTAGAAATATTTGGAAAAAATTTAGGGAAAAGTAAATAATTACAGGAATATTATAGATGGTATTTTATTTATTGCCTAATTATGCACTTGCGTAAAGTGAGTAAAATAGGAATAAATTTAGTGCAGTCGTGGCCAAATGCTCAAATCAAGAGATTACCATACCAGAGATTCACAGTTAGCCGTTCGAACCCCGCCCACGTCCCAGGAAGTACTGCACCGAAGTTTGTTTCTCTGTTAGTGGCATACTCCTGAATTTGTACATGTTTTCTGAGATTAAGAGAGGATAGAAATTAATAAATTGAAAGATTAAAAAGTGCAAGGAAAGAAATCAAATCAGAAAAGTATCCCTCTGCGCGAAGATGGCCTTGCTTAGTGTGAAAGATCTAATAGAAAAATAAACTAGATTTGTGTTATATGATGAAGGAAAGCATTCAGAAGGTAAAGAGTCCCACAATCTAGCCATCAAAGGAAAGTAACTACATTCATAGAAATATTTATTACAAGGAGGAACAACAACGTCTTTTTATGCTTAATCATAAGGCATAAAGCTGCTATGTGTATGAAACTGTGGAAAAAAGACAAAATCGAAAAAAGTTAAGACAAGAGATGAGTTTATCTCAGGTTGATTTGAAATATTTTTTTATGTTTTATAAATTGTCAGAAAATCTTTTTGTACGTTGATTTGAAAAGTTAATGTAAATTTCTATTCCAGAATGTAAAATACCATTTTGTCGAAGTTGCCTCTCCGCTAAGAAGTGCATCCGCTGTCTACCTCCAATGGTTTTGTCACAAAAGACGGGGTTCTGTGAAATGTGAGAGCCTGCACAAAATTCAATTTCACAAAAAGAAATTTGTGAAGGTATGAACATTTACAATTTGTTGTTGTAGTTTTGTGTGTTTCAAGATTTGCTGGGTTTTGGCTTCTTGAACTTTTCGCAATTAGATATGAGTTGATTTAGGTTAGTCAAAAGACTTTTCGCTGGCTCTTGTCTAGACCAAGACACCAGATGAAAAAACAAGTGGGTTTTTATTAATGTGAGAAACAAAGAGAATATTGTTGCGCCACGCAACTTTTTTAAAAGTGAATTCTAAAACAATTTGAGACTGTACACAAATTTTTATTTGACTACAAAAAGTTGATGGCAGTTAAATATGAGTTGCCTTTAAAGCTCGTCATAGAAAGGCAGGATTCTGCTTTTCACAGAAGACTTAAAGTTCCAATGAAGAATCAGACACGTAGCATAGTAAAAGCATGGCTGTGTGTGTGGCTTGGAGCGGTTTTGTTGACGGGGAATGGTTGGAACGTTGGAAGAGACCTTAGCGTTTTATAAATATATTCTTAAAACGTCGTTCTTAAAGAGAATTAAACGATGATTAATTCTTTTTGAGATTTCAGTTAACGAATAAACGTATTTTTTATGATAAACCGCTAAAAGTGTTTGTTTGTTTGGGGATGCACAGTTTTCGTGCCTTGCGATAAATATTTCATATCTTTTTGATATTGCATTTTACAGGATCTGGAGGCCTTGAATTTTATTCTTTTACGTTCGTTGCTGAAAATTTAAGATTAGTTCTGATCAGCTAGTTTAGCTTGTTTTGCCTATTCCTAATTAAGGATTTACATATTTATTAAATCATTTGTTCAAATATATTTGCTTTAAAACCTATATAGTTTCAGTGTGCTAATAAAAGTATGGCAGTGAAATACTTTTTTTTTTTTTTGCTATTTTTAAAGTGTGCCAAAAAGTGGAGTTAAAATGATTGGACAGTATCCGAGCTCAAATCAATTCACATTTTCGTTACATAATAAATACAATGGAAACAATAGAATTTCAGGCTCAAATATTAATATTCGATCTGAAATATCTGACTTGAACCATACTTTCAATTGTTTAAATTTATAACTCCATTTAAGACCTCCCTTCCCCCGCCGCTTTTCCCCTCCTTGCCTCTCTTCTTTCCTTTCTTGCTTCTCTTTTTCTCCTTCTTGCCTTCCTTTTTCCCTTCCTTTTTCCCCTTCGTGGCTTTCTTCTTCTCCATTTTGTTTTCATTTTCCCCCCTCATCTCCTTCTTGTTCTCCTTCTTTCCTCCTTTTCCCCTTTCTTGCTTCCCTTTTTCCCCTTCTTACCTTTCTTTTACCACTTCTGGTCTTTCTTTTTCCCCTCTCAGTTTTCTCTTTTATCTTTTTGCCTTGCTTTCCCCCCATTTACCCATCTTTCCTCCGGTTTTTTCCTTCCTGCCTTAATTTTTTCCCCTCTTCCTTTTTTGCCTTCTTTCCTTCCTTTTTCTGCCTTTTGCCTTTCTTTTTCTCCATCTTGCTTTCCAGATGTCCAGTTCATCATATAATATATATCGTAAGGATAACATACACGAATAAAAAAGCCAATTTACAATCGTGTAATTTTAATTCTTTATCAGCTGAAAGAAGTGGCTTTTCAGTCAGTGAAATTTCTATTGTTAATTACTCTATATAAATATTACATATATATACACGCGAAGGTATTTATTTTAGCGAAATTTCATAAGGGATTCATAACAATAAACAACACGATTTTTAATGATTATTACCATTTAAGGGTACGGAGCTCCGCGTGCCTGTACACAAATCCTGCAACTAAATCTACACTTTTTTCCCTGACGTCATAGAGGGTAATTGGGGGTCCTATGACACATCAACTAGTATTATTGCGTGAATTAAATGGAATCGAATTTCATTGAATTGATATGACGCAACAAGTGACCCCGCTTTGTTTTTGTTTTTTTTGTTTGTAGCCTGTTTTCGACGTCTTCAGTCCCAGCTTCTGACATCAGAACCGGACGTAATAACAGAAGAAAAGTCAAAAGAGAAAACAACAACTGCAACCAATTTTGAAAAGTGATGCCTCCAATCAATAATTTTAGAATCTGATTTTCTTTATTGCCATGGTGATATTTGTCATTGTAGCAAGTGATTTTTTTGTAATTAATGACAGTCCTCATGTATATTTTGCATTGTTTAAATAAATCATTGTGTTCGATATGAAGATACAGGCTGGTTTATCTTGCGTTGTCATTTTCTCTATCCAGAGGCTATTACGACAATCCATAGTTTAAAACATACATTTCCTTTCTTCTCTGTCTTCTATGAACTTGGTGATTCTACTGATTTCCATAGGCAAATGTCCTACGATTTTGCCCGAATCCAATTTGCACACTTTCGTAGAAAATATATCATGGATTGTTTTTCTCATGTGTACATTACAAAACCTCGCCGTTTTCGGGTTTCCAACTAGCCTTGTAAACATGGAAACCCCTCACAGCAGCACTGAAAATAATATTTTTATTCGCCATTTCACTTACAGCAACTCTCAAATGAAACCTACGTGACTTTAGCGAAAAATTTTGTTTTTGTGGAACGATATCGACTCAGATGACTCAGAATGGGAACTTGATCCAGATGAAGAAGCAAATGAAGACATCGAGATGGATAATCGTGGGGCTTTTGACCTATTTTGAAAATTAGAGAAAAACATTCTTTATTCTTGGACGTTTATTTTATTAGGACCTTTATAAAAAAGGTTTCGCGCCACAAAGACAAATAGGGCTTATCGCTTTTTACGAGTTTTGAAAAATCTTATTTTTTGGTATTCGCGAAAATTAATACCCACGAAATTTTCTGTTTGTGTCTATTCGCGAAAATTAATGCCAGCCAAATACAATTTATTTTTGCTCGCGAAAATAAATACCCGCGAAATTTCTACCCTTAAGGTATATATGCCAAAAAAAGATAGTTCTGTACAAATCACAAGATTTATTTTTGACGGCAAAATTTACCAATCTGGAATGTGTATATACACCTGTGAACCTATTGCAAAATTGATTCGTTTTCTCTATCAAGCACATAACGGACTTTCTAATTAAAACACAGTCATAAAAACCTACGATCAGCCCCCGACCTCTACCTTTGTGGTTACAATGAACATCGAGTCTTTGTATCATATATTCAGCAAGGAGCAAGTTATTGCTTTTAACTAATAAAGAGAGTAATGAATTAGATCGAGTAAAATGAAAACTTTTTTTCGATCTCGCTTTTTC
>RDPX01000221.1:875756-892461 GCA_003991215.1 Morbakka virulenta
CATCTACCTCGATGTGTCTGTGTGTCTGGTGTGTGTGTGTGTGTGTGTGTGTGTGTCTGTGTGTGTGTGTGTGTGTGTGTGTGTGTGTGTGTGTGTGTGTAGGAGTTCAGGTAGTGCTTAGTGTTTTTGCATCTGGCTTGTTTGCATAGGGGCATGTGGCCCTGTTGGGATTGGGTGAAAAGTAACAAAATTCTTTGCTGTCATCAGTCATCATCATTAATCATTATCATTTTTCACTAGCAGCTGCCGAAGTATAACTCATTAAGATAATGCAAATATTAATTACGAAATTTACACACCTTTACAAAGACGTGCGAGAAT
Organism: Morbakka virulenta; assembly: GCA_003991215.1. Taxonomy (NCBI): domain Eukaryota; kingdom Metazoa; phylum Cnidaria; class Cubozoa; order Carybdeida; family Carukiidae; genus Morbakka; species Morbakka virulenta. Next base: position 876,078 of record RDPX01000221.1, read on the forward strand.
TCGCCATCATTCTCCTCTTTGCTTACGACTTACATCCTTTGGTGATCCCTGCTTTGTGTACAACACTGCTGCACCGTGTTATTTCATTTTGCTCTGCTGCGTCATGTTATTTTATTAAGCTTTGATATGCCAAAATGTAAACCCGTCTTCCATAGCCAATGCAAGAAAGTATGCTGGATAATTTTCCGTTTTGAGGGCAGAAGGAAGTGTCTTGTGTTCAGTCAGTTGCAAACAACGGATGTAAACCAACATCTGAATCACTACAAACACAAGAGCCGCTCCGATAAAAATAGCAACATGTATTCTATTCGGCACTAGTCCTTCCTATCTTAGCACACTCCAAACACTGGAAGTTTCTTCAACGTAGATTTTTGAAAGATCACTGATTCGTCCAATCGCTACATCCCAAATATCACTGTTGGCCTACTCAATGATCAACCAACGAAGGCTTACTTTCTATACACAACCTTTCTAGGAAACAAAAAGACTACACGATCTCTAAAACAATAGCCCAGGCTATACAACTGCTTTGGTCAGAAAAAAATTTCTATGACCGATTCTTGTTGTTTGGCTCAGATGTAATTTCCTGCACAAAGAAAGCATATTCCGATGTTCTGAAAGGGTTCTTTATGAAGCCATGGCCAAAGCAGCAAGGAAACACTTTTCTTCGGCACCTAAACGAAGACAAGCGCTAAAAGAACAAGATCAGACGCTGCTCCTTCCACCACAACCTGCCAGGGGCACCTGGATTTCTGCTGCTAAGTATACACAGTTTTTCTCTCGGAGTTGCTCTGTTGTGGAAATATGGATGACGCCAATGCAGCAAGCATCGAATCTTTCAAGCAGCTGTTGAAAGACCAGAGAGTCATTCCTGAATTAAGCTGCATTCTATCTAACGATGACGTTATTGCTCGAGTACTGACTGAGTTGTAGGAAAAGCGAAGTTAACTGGGGTATTGGCGAAAAACAATGGCTTAGATGAACTGCGTTGCCTCCGAAACAAATACAATTACTAAAATAACAAGACCCAATACTGGCCCTTCCACTACAACCTGCCATTACTCGACATATTGCTGCCGGATTACCGTACCTGGATTCTGCCGAAACGGACAGTTTTCGCCTCGGATTAGCTCTGTTGTAGAAATCATGGACGATGCTGATGCAACCTTTCAAGCAGCTGTTGACATACCAAGAGTCGTTACTGAATTAAGCTATCTAACTACAGTGTTATTGTTCAAGCATTGGCTGAGTTTCAGGGCCAGTCACTGCTCAGTGCTGCTCTCTCGCTGGTAGACGAGGTGAACAAAAAGATTCAGCGTCCAGTTGGAAAAGTGAAGTTGACTGCGGTATTGGTCAAAAACAATGGATTGGCTGAACTGCGTAGTCTTTCCTCCTGTATAACTAGTGCAATGCCAATTCCAAACGATATGGTGTCCTTTTCATGGGGTATTATAGAACGCCAGTATCCCCTCTGGTGGTCCATGGTGTGGAAAGATCACTCAGCATGTATGGGAACATTTTAGCTAACAATCGCCAGAGAATGACTGAAAACAAGCTGAGGATACTTACATTTTGTTACTGCAATACAAATGTGTGACTTTTGTTTCAGATTCAGTGTGATGTGACATTAATATTATAAACTGTACCCATTGTTAGCTGTAGAAATTTGAATTTCTTTTTATTTAACATTTGTTAACCTCTATAGTTATTAACTAGGAATATACGACCCTCCAACTAACATACTTTGGGCATCATTCATGTATAAACGCAATGTTAGCAGGCGGGTAGTGTCCTGCTGTCTCACTCGCTGATCCATATGGCACAAATAATTACTAATTATTCCTTAATTAGAAGCTGTACATAACAATGCTTATAAATGGAAATTTGCGTATTGGCAAAAAGTGTCTCCATACCAATTTTCATGATTTTAGCTTTTAAAAAAGTACCCCTTGTACCTAATTAATTGGCTGAATGAACATTCAGCTTCCTGGTACAGGATAGAACACTGATTCTTGTGTGTGAGATGGTTGCCTAATCCCTAACTGCTTCTTGCACTAGGCCAGCAGGGCAACAAAAATTTTTAATAATTTTATGACTCAATTTTGCATTTATTTTTGAGTTTTCAGCACTCATTTTAAGTACTTTTGTTCTGACTTTTCATCACAAGTCCGTTTCTTGCAGCCTCCAGTTAAAAATACACGACTTATTACATTTAATCAAGTTTCTAAGAAGCTGCAGTCATGATTTACTGTCAATGTCCATACAAACAATAACTCAGATTTAATGTAAATTGGTATCTAGCTAGAAAGCAGAGAAACAAGATGGCTAGCCACTGAATTTCTTTTCAGCTGATATCAGATTACCAGCAGATGTATCCCATATTGCCCAGGGTATCAAAATGTAATTCGATCCAACCCAATGATCCTTTAATTAATTTCTGACGGACGAGATTTTAGAACTAATGGAAAAACGTAGAACAGACTAAACAGGGAGGTGCGTAAAAAATGTCGGCAAGCAAAGGAGTGTATGTACATGAAACAGTACAAAGAACTGTAAAGAATGGAGAAGACCAACCCACAGAAGTTGCACGACATGGTGCGAAGGGTAATCTCAAGTAAAAAGACTGTTACCCCCAGCTGCGTTGAAGCAAAAGATGACAGTATTTTGGTTAATCAAGAGGAAATATTACATCGATGGAAAGAGCATATAGAAGACTTGTTTGCTTATAACAGAGGCGAAAGAAATATTTCCCAGAAACAAGGAGGCAAGCCGATTTTGAAAGTGGAAATAGAAAAAGCTGTAAAGAACATGAAAAGAGGTAAAGCTGGAGGCCGGGATGGGATTGTAGCAGAAACAATCTTGGCACTAGAAGAGTTAGGAATTGAACAAATAACAAGATTAGCAAATAAAATCATTGAGGAAGGTCATTTTCCAGAGATGATGTACAGATCTATCTTTATCAGTCTGCCCAAGAAAACGGGGGCTACCAAATGTGAGGTTTTCCGAACAATTAGCTTAATGAGCCAATTAACAAAGCGGATTCTTAGAGTTTTTCTAGAGAGGTTGCGGGGTCGAGCAGTTGGAGAGGTAGCAGAAGAACAGTATGGTTTTGCAGCCGATAAGGGCACACGAAATGCCATAATATTAGCAGAGAAAACAGTTAGTAAGCAAAAAGAAGTATATGTTTGTTTCATTGACTATGTGAAAGCCTTTGATCGAGTTGGACAACAGCCTTTGTTTGAAATCCTGGAAGCATCAGATCTGGATGAACAGGATATTGAGCTGTTGAAAATGTACACTGGGAACAAAAGGCAGAAGAAAGGTTTGAAGATAAACAGGAAGAAATCATTTGTGATGGTATTTTCAAAAAAGGAGACGTGATGTAAGATGCTGGTTAAGGGCCAAGAACTTGAAAAAGTTTAACAATTTGTTTATTTGGGTAGTTTGGTTTCAGCAGACAAGAGGTGGAAAAAAGAGAAGAATTGGCATTGCGAAAAGAAACTTCAAAAAGTTGGAGAAGGCTCCACGGTCAAGTAGTGTTGCGATCGAAACTAGAATTAAGCTACTTAAATGCTACGTTCGATCATGTCTACTACATGGTTGTGAGAGTTGGACCATAACTGGAAGACAAGATTAGAGCAGTGGAAATGTGGTTTCTAAGGAGAGTGTTGTGGGTATCATGGGCAGACAGGATAACCAATGTGGACGTTCTGTCTAAGGCATGGACTAATAGATGTTTATTACAGACGATCGTGAACAGACATTCGGTTTGTATGGCATGTGACGAGGAAGGAGAGGCTTAAAGAGATTGTTCTGACTGGCTGTGTAGAAAAAGATCAAGGAGAAGAGAAATAACTACGTACTGGGCATGGTTAGAAAGTAAAACTGCTTGGAGACCCACTGTGCTCACTCAGGGTCTGAAAAACCGCCAAGAGAAGGCTGTTATGGCTGCCGCCTATGCCAGGATTGTGGCACATCACCCAGATTGATTGATTGATTCATACTTCTTCACACGTCTTCAAGAGCTCAATATAAAACCTCTAAAAATACATCATTTCTTTTTTAGTCGAAAGAAGAAATAACAAAACAGTACCATGTGAAAGATGGTGTATATATATTATATATAAACACAAATTAAGAGTTAGAAGAAACCAACAAAAATGAATGTTTTGAGTTAAAAAAACATATAAATAATATATATAGTCATTGCAGGCAATTTTTTATTTACAAAAACACATGCTAATTCGGTCAAACAAAATGTTTTGACACCAACTCATCAACTTTATTGTATTACCTTTGAGTCATGAAAAGGAAATTTGGATGAACCACTCTCTCTTATCAGGGTGGACTGCATAAGCATTGGGTAACACCATCTGACATAGTCAGCCATTAGTTAAGCATGTTGCAGCAAAGGTGGCTATGTGAGTATTTTCTGGTCTGAGAAAACTGTAACCAAATTCATCCAAAAAAGTCTTTAATATTCTTTTCAAAGGGAAGAAATAAAGCAAAGGAATGAGTGATTTCCTATTGAAGACATATACCCCTCCTTATGTATGGATGCTGTAAACCCATTGAAATTAAGGTTTTACTAAATTTTCATTTGCGACGACTTTTTTAAGGACCAGACTCAGTCCCTAGATATACGTTTCTGAATTCTGTGTTGTTTTGAGTTATGTCACTGTGCTTTTGGTAGTGTATCTATAAGTTAGCCATTGGGAATATTGTGTTAAGTCATGTTAGGTTTTTTGTAAAACATGCATGTTTTTATACTTTTTACATTTTCACTACAAGGTAGTTGGGAATAGGTATGCAGCACTATTTGTTGGAGAAAAAAAGGTATTTGCAGTGGAAGAGGTATGAAAAGGTACCGCAATAGCAGACAGGTAACCAACCACTGTCTAAAGCCACATTTTGACAGTGGTACTATTCTTGAATCAATTCTAGCACACTTGCCAAAGGATATTGATCTGCTTCAAACTGAAAATGTTTTGCAGCTCCTTTCACTGTAGAACAATTTAGATTAAAAAAACCACGATATAAATACTTACATGTTAAGTAACCTTTTATAAGCAGACAGAATACTGATTTTTAACCAGTTATCAGATCCATCTTCAGCCAAATTGTCAAGTTTATTGTGTTACACTGTGTTTTTAGTAAATACCAAATTCATATTTTATGTTCAGACCTTTTATTTCATACAAAATATCATGTGATAAACATACCATATGTCATGTAAAAATAACATGGAAACCCTGTGCAGTGTTTGGGAATTAATAAAATAGCTATTTAATCAACTATAATTGACAAAGGATATTAAGCTGTTACTTTTATGTTCTGGATATTGACATTAAACTGGATTCTGGTTGTGGAGTTTTGATGTGGGCATTACCCTTTGCCACAACTACCTCCAGGTCACCCTTAGGCAAGGTGTGGCACCTGTTAGTCTACAATAAGACTTTAAAGTACTGGGCTGACATCCGGTTAGGCAGTCTGTCTCATATGAGAAGGAAAGCTCAAAACAATAAACCTGGCTAGGACAGAGTCAGTAGCCTTGGTCGTCAATTGTCCTATGAGAAGGAAAAATCAGAACAACAAACAAACCACAGTATAAATAATTGGTCCCTAGTTTGGTTTTGATGGTTCATTGAGATGGTGTTTTCAAGCTGGAATTGTTGGAATTTTTTAGCAGAGCCAAAGAGTTTGTCTGTGGATCATTTTGGAAGTTCTGACATTGTCAGGTAAATGTTTGATGTGAATCAACTGTGAGATGGTGTCTCTGGAAAAACACTCAGCCCCTATTGCTGATAGATTAGGCTGATGTTAGGAAGGGCATCCAATCATAAAAAAAATTTCGCTTCAATATCATATTATGACTGCTACATGTAATTATTTCAGAAATGGGACCAGAGACTTTGTTGAAGGTATTGTTAAAGGTAGGGCAGGACGCTGATGCTGACGCCAGTCAGATCTACATCACATGAAACCCCACACAGTATATTAAGAATTGGATCTTTGAACATTGGTACTATGAGAGGGAGATCCAATGAAATTTATGAAACAATCTCTAGAAGAAACATAGATCTATGCTGCATGCAAGAGATTAGGTGGAGAGGTGCTTCTGCAAGATATATATCTGGCAGAGACTCCAGATACAAGTTTTTNATCATATTATGACTGCTACATGTAATTATTTCAGAAATGGGACCAGAGACTTTGTTGAAGGTATTGTTAAAGGTAGGGCAGGACGCTGATGCTGACGCCAGTCAGATCTACATCACATGAAACCCCACACAGTATATTAAGAATTGGATCTTTGAACATTGGTACTATGAGAGGGAGATCCAATGAAATTTATGAAACAATCTCTAGAAGAAACATAGATCTATGCTGCATGCAAGAGATTAGGTGGAGAGGTGCTTCTGCAAGATATATATCTGGCAGAGACTCCAGATACAAGTTTTTCTGTGAAGGTAACAGCAAAGGCACAGCTGGTGTTGGTGTATTCCTAGCTGAAGAATGGGCTGGCATGACATCAGCAGGCATGTATCAGACAGAATCATGTTGATAAAGTTGTTAGTTGGTGAATCCGTCATTACAGTACTATCTGCATATGCTCCTCAAACTGGTCTAGAGGCATCTACAAAGGAAGCTTTTATGACAATCTTCAAACTTTCATCTCACCACTACCAGACAGTGAAATTGTCATTCCCTGTGGTGACTGGAATAGCCATGTTGGGTGAGATTCTGCAGGCTATGAAGGTATTCATGGGAGTAATGGATATTGTGAACACAATGCTGATGGCAACAGAGTGCTTGAATTTGCTGTCACAAATGATTTTGTAATTAGCAACACTTTCTTCAAGAAAAGAGGCAGTTTTATGAGGCAACTTACACCAACCATTGAACTTGACACTGTTGATGGTTTTTGTTACCTTGGGGACACAGTTGGGACTGGTGGAAGTTGTGATTTAAGAATCACTGCTGGAATTCAATCTGCTTGGGGAAAGTTTCATGAATTCTTACCACTACTAACCTAATGTGGGTTATTGTATAAAACAAGAGGTAGAATCTATGAAGCATACATCAGACCTGTTCTGTATTATGTTAGTGAATGTTGGACACTAACCTCTGAAAATCTACAAAAACTACAATGAAGCAATCAATGATTTGTTGGGCATGCAATGCTCACCTGGAAGATCAAACTAGCTCTGCATCCCTGCTGGAAATGTTAGGTATCAAAGACCTAGCATTGACCCTGAGATACAACAGGCTGGAATGGTATGGGCATGTTTGACGTAATGATGGTAGCATCAAGCAAGCCCACAATATGGATGTTGTTGGAAATGCAGTTTTGGATGACCAAGGGAAACTTGGAAGGATCTGGTTTGTCAAGACAGGAAAGTATGGAAAATGACCAATATGGATCAACTGAACAACATGTTATGGAGAAAGAATCTTAAAACATGTTATCACCATGTGCAACCCCCTTTGTGGGGAACATGACATGCAAAACAAATGCTGGTGATGATGACTTGATAATTAGATTTTGTTTAAAGTGACTAATAGCAACACCAATTTGAGTGGTTTGGATTTTTACTTTGCTACAATTACAAAGTGTTAAAACATATGTAAAACTTTGCCTGCAGCACTATATATATATACATGTATATAATATAATATAATATAATATAATATAATATAATATAATATAATATAATATAATATAATATAATATAATATAATATATCACCCAGATTCTGTTGGATGTTGGCAGAATCTGACTGTCATCAAGCTACTATATCAAATTCAAGAAGTATTGATGAGTTTTAGACTCTGTAGTCTAAATGTTTGAAATTTTTGAGGCTGGTCTGGTGAAATTGCAGAGATCAGGAACATTGGCACATTGACGTATGCTGTATTCAAGAGACCAGATGGTGAGGGAAATCTGTGAGAATGATTGAAGGGAAAAAGGAAAGATAAAAGTTCTTTTGGCAATGAAAAAGGAACTGGAGGTGTTGGCATTTTCCTGGCAGAGAAATGAATAGACCAAGTTTTTAATGTCAAATGAGTGAATGATTGAATCATGTTGCTTAAGTTAATGCTTCGTGAGACAGTACTGACAGCAGTATCAGTTTTTGCTCCTCAATGTGCCTTGAGTGAAGAGGTTAAAGACAAGTTCTTTGATCACCTGATTAGAACTATTGGAAAGATGAATGAAAAATAAGTTGTTGTGGGTGTAGGGGATCTAAATGGTCATGTGGGAAGGAGTGCATCTGGTTTTGAAGGGACCCGCAGTGGAAATGGGTATGGTGAATGAAATGCAGAAGGCAAAAGGATTTTGGAATTTGGTTTGGCAATGGATATGACTGTAACCAACACAGCATTCAAGAAAAGGGGCAGTCATGTGATAACATATGAGTCAGGATCTGCAAAGATGCAAGTGGACTATATTTTGGTGAGGAAGAAGGACAGAAGGTATGCGTGTGCATGATGTGAAAGTGATCCCAGGTGAAAAGATTGTGACCCAGCATAAGCCATTTGTATGTGATTTGAAGGTGAAGAAATTAAAGGAATTGAAAAGGAAGTCTACTTCAAGACAAAAGATCTGGACATTGCATGACAAGCAAGTAAGACAGCTTTTTGAGGGCAAAATAAATGAAATTGTGAGTGCAGGCCCAACTACAGCCAATGATGAAGAGCAATGGAACCAGATGAAAGATGGCATGTTGACAGCTTCAGAGCAAGCTTGTGGATGGACCAAAGGGTGTGCACACCATAGAATGACATTGCAGTGGAATGAGTCAGTTGATAGTTGTGTGAAAGAAAAGAGAAAGTTATGGAAGCAATGGAAATGTGGTACTGTTGTAAAAGAAAGGTATATGGAAGCCAAGAGAGCAATCTACAAAGCCAAAATTGATGCTGATAAGGGCAGGTTTCCAAACATAATGCAAAGGAATGACTAAAGAAATTGCTCAGCAAATGAGAAGGACCAATCAGGACACTGTGGGAGAGATATGTATTAGAAAGTATGAAAGAGAATTGGCAGCAAATGAAGCTGATTTGAAGACTGCTTGGAAAAGCCATTATGAGAGGCTACTGAACACTGAGTTTCATGGGACAGAGATGTTTTGAGAGGTACTAAAACAGTGTTTTAGTACCTCTTAGAAAATGAAAAATGGTAAGGCAGGAGGACCTTCAGGAATAGTGGCTTCAGGTAAAAGAGGAATACAGATGGTAACTGATTTGGCAAATCAGATCATTAAGGCAGGCACAATACCAGAGGATTGGGAAATTAGCACCATTGTAAAGAAAAAGGAAAAGCATCGAACAGAGGAAATTATAGGGTTAGAAAATAGAGAGAAAATATAAGTTAATGGATAAAGTTTCGAAAGTTATTGAGAGGGTCATTGAAAAACAAATCTGGAATGAAATAGACACTGACAACATGCAATTTTGTTTCATACCTGGACAAGGTGCAACTGATGCCATTTTCATTCTCAGGCAGTTGCAGGAAAAGTATCTGACCAAGAAAAAGAACGTCTTCTTTGCCTTTGTTGACTTGGAAAAGGCATTGGTCAGAGTTCCAAGAGATGTGGTCTGGTGGGTGCATACAAGTAGTTGGTAAAAGTGGTCCAGGCAATGTACAAGAATCCAAGGAGTTATATAAGAATCAACAGAATCAACAGCTCTTTTACCAACAGTTTTTGTGTGGGAGTTGGTGTGCATCAGGGATCTGTACTGAGCCAATTACTTTTAATCTGCATCCTGGAGGCATTGTCAAGAGAGTTCCATACTGGGTGTCCAGATGAAATGCTTTATGCCGATGACTTAGTTTTGGCAAGTGATACTGTTAAGGAACTAATGTAAAAGCTGAAAATGTGGGAAAAGGGTATGGAAAACAAAGGCTTAAGAGTTAACTAGGCAAAAGCTAAAGTGATGATTAGCTGCCCTGATTTTGGTAAACCTAAAACAAAGGGAAATTTTCCAAGCTCAGTTTGTGGGAAGGGAGTGGGAAGCAACTCATTTTTTTATTACATGCAAGCACTAGATGCATAAAAAGTGCAGTGGGATCAAAGGAAGGTTGTCAAAAGACTCCCCTTCTAACTGCATAGATGAGTGTGAGTGGAGATCTAGGTGCCAATCTTGAGATTTCAAATGTGCATCTTGATGGTGAAAAAATTGAAGTGGTGGAGACACTCTGTTATGGTGACACCATAAATGCCAATGGAAGGGCAGATGCAAGTGTGACTGCATGGGTGAGAAGTGGATGGAATAAATTCAGTGAACTGTTGGCACTATTAACCAGTACAGTTCTATCTTTTCCAATCAAAGGCAGAGTCTACCAGGCACATGTACTGAGTGTTATGATGTATGGCAGCAAAACATGGCCAGTGAAAGCTGAACATCTGAGCTGCATGCAAAGAAATGATTTGGTGGATGTGTAATGTAACCCTGAAGAACAGGCTAAGCTGCATGGATCTCAGGTTAAGATTAAAGATGGATGGCATCAGAGAGTGCATGCAGAAAAGATGACTTCACTGGTTTGGTTATGTTGAGAGAAAAGATTACAATGATTGGGTGAAGAAGTGCATATCAATGAAAGTGGAAGGTGCTGTTATTAAAGGGATACAAGAGAAAACATGGGAGGAAGTAATCAAATCGAATTTGGAAGCAAAAAGTTGTCATTAAAGATCTAGTTAAGGACAGACTGGCCTGTGGAGGGCCATTTTATTGAACTGTCCAACACATACCAGTACGTAATATGACGTATATGTGATATGACGATATATGATGATGACGATGTTGATAATATAATTTTATATATAACCTCATGTAATATATAAATTACATGAGGTTAACTGATATTTCTGCAATGCATTCAACATTTGTGTGCAGATATATGAATGTTTAAATGGTGACTTAAATTTATACTTGGCAGTGCTTTTAAAAACAAGTTAAAACAGAAACTTGAGCAACTAAAACTTTTAGTTGGACAAGAAGTTGTTGCACAAGTTATTGTAGCTATTTTTCAAATGTACTATATACATATATATATATATATATACATTATTTTAAAGTAAAGAAAAATGTGAGATAAAGTAAAATAACAACNATGACGATGTTGATAATATAATTTTATATATAACCTCATGTAATATATAAATTACATGAGGTTAACTGATATTTCTGCAATGCATTCAACATTTGTGTGCAGATATATGAATGTTTAAATGGTGACTTAAATTTATACTTGGCAGTGCTTTTAAAAACAAGTTAAAACAGAAACTTGAGCAACTAAAACTTTTAGTTGGACAAGAAGTTGTTGCACAAGTTATTGTAGCTATTTTTCAAATGTACTATATACATATATATATATATATATACATTATTTTAAAGTAAAGAAAAATGTGAGATAAAGTAAAATAACAACATTCAAACAATATCTAAAAATGTATTTACTCTTTTTTCTTGGGCACGTTCAAAGGCCTTCTCTGCTTTTGTTTTTTCCTCTTCTGGTTCATGGTCTTCAACTTTCTTATCATCTGATCCTGATGCTTCAGCTTTTGATGCAAGATCCATAATCTCTTCACATTTTCCCTTCTTCTTTTTTTTTCTGTTTTAAAAAAATATATTTTTTTTATTGTTTAGCTGAACTAATGAATAAATAAATAGTAGAAGAGGCTTTTTTTTTAATTCACTGGCCTCATTGGTCCAACCTATTCTAAGTTAACCTATCCCTTTTCTAAGCAATGCATTACAATCCATTTGGGAACTCTTTCATACGTATGGTCTTTCATTTTAGGATGACCAATGGTCTCTGTGGTTGATATGGTGGTAGCCAGAACACAAGATAACAAAAGAACCTGAGTGTTTTAAACTCTATCAATGAAATATAAAAGCTGGAAAAACCTATCAGTGCAAAAAAACCTACTGACATTCACCGAAACTTAGAAAATTGAACAACCAGGTCGATTTTCAATTCTGGATGGTGAAATATTACAAAATCAAAACTCTCGCTCTGTTATTACTAAGGTTAAACTGTATTGTACGGTGTCAACCCCAAATTTCAGAGCCAAGGGGCACAACCAGAAAGGGGTGGCATGTTACAAAAAGCCATCCAATAAGCAAAATAGGCACTATATAACATCTTAAAATAAGTTTTGCAATGTTTTTCTTTGAACAACTAATGATTTAACTATTTATAAACAAGTCCTATCGCGACGGAGAAAACGCCATTCTTAGAATTAAATGTCCTGCAAATACCTAAAAAATTTTTAAAGAATGTACGCCAGTCGCTGTTGCCATGTTAAGTAAACATGATATAATTATAATATGTGATGTTGTATAAACAGGTTAAAGTATTCGATGTTGTTAGACCTTGAATAGCTGGTACCAGCTATTCTAGGTCCAGACCAAAGCTTTGAATTCTGGGTTTGAAAAGCACTGTACAATACAGGATAACCATTACTACTAGTACCCCCAATTCAAATTGATAGGGCCTGTTAACTTACTTTTTGACCAGTTTGTCCGCCTTTCCTTTCAACCGAAGTCCTCCTCCTGTTGTCTCGTATGGATCAGACATTTCAGAAACTATGTCTTTATCTTCTTTGATTAAGACGTGCACTACTTCTTTAATTAAGTTCAAAGATTGAAAGGAAGATTGAAAATCAGCAACATGTCTTCTTCTGCACAACACTGCGAAATTATTTCGCAAACGAGGCTGGCAAAATAATTGGTCTCTTCTAAAAACGAGGTCATGAATGTTGTTTCCACCGAGGCTGCTGTTGTCAGACAGGGTGGTTTCCTCTTTTTCATTCATTTATTCATTCGTTCTTTTTTTCTTCCTTTCTTTTATTTATTCTTTCTTGCCATCATTCATCCATTCATTCTTTTACTCATTCTTTCATTCATTCTTTCTCTCTTCCTTTTCATTTATTCTTTCATTCATCCTTTCTTCTATTCATTCTTTCTTGCAATCATTCATCCATTCATTCTTTCTTTCTTTCTTTCTTTCTTTCTTTTTATTCCTTCTTTTTCTTTTTGTTTTTTCTTTCATCCTTTCTTTCTTTCACTTATTCATTCTTTTTCCTCCTTTTCTACTTTTCTTCTTCTTTTCCCTCTCATTTTTCCTTATTTTTATTCTTTTCTTTTATCCTTATGCCTCTTTCTTTATCTCCTTTTTCACTTTTCTCTCTGTTTTCTTTATCCTCCTTTTCTTTTTCATCCTCTTTCCCAATGTATACAAATAGTAACGAGAGTGTGAGTTTTATGAAAGTGTTATTAGTTGTTGCTCTTCGTTGTAATAAATCTTTCTATGAACGTAGTTTTATTCCTCGGATTTGCTAGATTGTGGAACTCTGGCTTCCGAGTGCTTTCCGATATCATTGTCTCATCAATTGAATGTAAAAGATTAATAAAACTGTTTAAGATTAAGTAAAACTATCAGGCTATTATATTTCTACAAACACTCTGTACTAGTGTACAAACACTCTCAAAGTGTCCTGTGATAAAAGGTTGAGAAAAGTTGGAAAGGACGCTAATAAAAGAAAAACGAACGAAAGTAAGTTGTGAAAGAAAACAATTACATAGGACAATTAAATTTGATTATCAATGTATGACTTTGATACTTGTCTCCTTTATTGAGAGACAGTTTAATTCCCTTTATGAGCAAAGCTTCTAATCTGTGACTAATTATTTAACTCTCATCTCTTCGCTTAAACTTCTTGTTTCTACTTTTTTTTCTCTGTCCTTTCTTCACAGTTCCACATTTAGTAGCTTTTTCCATTGCTTATTTCTTAGTTATAAAAAAGTAAAAACAAAAAAGTCTGATGGGAGCATAGCTGCCCTTTGCTCTTGTCATAACGTAACTACGGTAACTAGAGGAAGGTTGGAATTACCGTCTTTTTTGACGGTGTACTCTAAGTGTATACTGGTCTGAACTATCTGACTTGCGAATGCTACCTAAGTTGATTGATTTCTCAACCTTGAGCCCTATGACAGTGAAAATATATCGCCTTATTTTGGTAGAATCTTGGAAGAAGATTCTTGCTTTCTTTGCCCGTTGTAAAGATTCAGAGATTGCAATCTCGACTGCATCGTGTCTCTTTCTTCTGCTGCTTGTTACCTGATCAAACTCGACCTCTTCTGTGACATCATTGCGGTGTCAAGTCCAGGTTTTTCAACAGAGTTTCGTGAGTAGAGTTGCTAACATCGCAAACGTTGTTTAAAATTTTAACAGCTGACGTGTTTTTACAGTGTGACGCGACTTGTACTATACAAAGATTACAGCAAATTATATTTTACTGCTGAATCCCCAAGTTTGCGTCGGAAATTTTACGTCAGTAGCTTTTTTTCAAAGATAGACAAAGCCTTTCCCTCTACTTCATTTTGTATAACTGGTCATGTGAACAGATATGCAGCAAATGTCTGTTGAATGAACGTTAGGCTGTTTTTGTTTTGTTTTTCTAAACAAAATAACTCCAGTTACTTTTGCTTTTGAGTGAATCTAAAAAAACAATTTTTGAATAGATTTAACAACCAGACAATATTAGGAGACACTACATCCTCGATAATTCACACCTCGATTTTCTGAACATCGAAATATTTCGTTAGTCCCTTTTTATCTGAACAAATTCTCTTTAAGCGAAGTTGCAGATATTTTTTTTGGCTGTTTATAAATAATTTGTCAAACGGTTTTCAATGGCTAAAGACCTGCGAGGTGTTTTGATAGCCTCGCTCTGAATTCAGGCATTCATTGATAGTAAAATGAGCCTCTTCTGAAATGAATAGCATTATTTGTTTGTTGTGAAAAAGTGAAAAATTTGTTTGCACCGAATTGGGCTTGAACCAGTGCTCATGCTAATCATGACCAGATGCTGTAACAACTGAGCTATCAGCCCTTGTTCTTAACCGGCTATACTTGCAACGATATCTTTCATTTCAGTGCGCTGTTGTAAGATACGTTTTTGTCGTTGTGTTTTCCCAACCAACCCCTCCTAGGACTCTTAAATACAATTGATTGGTAACTTTGGTTACCGTGTGGTGTGAAAGATTATATACCAACGGACTACATCACAACCCAAATTATCAAAAAGTCGATAATTATCGACTTTTTGATAAATGGACGAATTATAATTCGTCCATTTATCAAATTCTATTGTTACCTGTAGGCAGGCGCACCCACCATCCTGTCATTTTCATCTTGATGACGCAGTTCAATGACAAGTCTATTTACTTTGTTGGTATCCGTTTTGTTTAACTTTACAAACCTTGTTACATAGGTGTATTGATCTTAGTCTTACCATGTATCATAATTACAAAAGCTAGGTTTTTTATTAATAGTTTTTCTCCTGTTTTTTCTCCTATCTCCTCCGACTGACTCATAACGTTTTCATACAATGCCTTTCCTGTCCAGTACATATCAAGTTTTTATAAAAAGTGTTGCTGCTTTTTCTAGGACTTTCCGATTTTTAACATTGGCATAAAGTTCTATTTTTCATGAACTAAGCTAAGTGAAATCATTAATTTTGTTTCATTTCCTTTTTTTCTCCAATTTGTTTCTTTTACCACTCTTGCTGTCATTGCCAGGTTTGACATTTTTGCGTCCATCAGCAAAATGAAATGTGACTTTTTAACATTTTCAAACTGTGGTGGTTGAATTAAATCCCTGGATACCGAAGATCCACACAGATTTTCTAGCTATTAAAGATTTTGTAATTTCAAGATGGATGCAAAGAAATTCCCTGTACCAAAGGGAACCTGTGATATCAAATTAAAAAAAATAACCCAATCTGGTTAAAATCTATCTATCTCCATGGGGCAATTGTTCAAAGCTAACATACTCTTACTCTTGTTCCTTGCTTACAGGAGCGATTCCAGGTACAGAATGGATTATTAAAGTTTTTGTAATTTCAAGATGGATGCAAAGAAATTCTCTGTGCCAAAGGGAACCTGTGATATCAAATTTAAAAAAATAACCCAATCTGGTTAAAATCTATCTATCTCCATGGGCCAATTGTTCAAAGCTAACATACTCTTACTCTTGTTCCTTGCTTACAGGAGCGATTCCAAGCACAGCATCGCGCCAACATTTACGATCTGTTGTCGCTTGTCATCATACTTGGTACATCTTTCGCATTACAACCAATGTCTGTAGTTAATAAATAAGGTTGCTCAACTTTCTCTTGTTTTCATTGTGTAAGATCGGATATAACATTGTCTTTGATAGGATAACAATAACCAGTAAAGATTTTTCGAGTAGTCTTCTGCGCTTTTAGGATGGGTAAGGAAAATTATATAGGTAAATGGTGAAGGTAAATGGGTAATGTAAATAGGAAAGGTAAATGGGTAAGATAAATGGGAAAGGTAAATAGGAAAGGTAAAT
>RDPX01000221.1:896393-908198 GCA_003991215.1 Morbakka virulenta
GGAAAGGTAAATAGGAAAGGTAAATTGGTAAGGTAAATAGGGAAGGTAAATGGGTAAGATAAATGGGAAAGGTAAATGGGAAAGGTAAATGGGAAAGGTAAATAGAAAAGGTAAATTGGTAAGGTAAATAGGGAAGGTAAATGGTGAAGGTAAATGGTGAAGGTAAATAGGAAAGGTAAATGAAAATAGTTAAGGAGGGAGGTAAAAGGAAAAGATCATGTTAAAATGTTTTTAGAGTCCAACAAACAGTACAACATATTTACCAAAGTATAAAAGGGTCAGAATGTACTTTGGTGTTTGAAATGGGCAAAAGAAAGAAAGGGAAGCATTAACAAATGTCAACATATCAGCTGACTGAAACTATTCATGACATGTCTGCTTTTCCTGTTTGTTCGTAACATCAAAGTAAAAAAAAGATGGCCATATTGTCAGCGTTCAGTTTATCAAATACAGGCATCTACATCTATAATGTTCGAAACCATCAAATCCTGTAAGAGACATGCCTCGACCGGCGAACGCGTCCTTATCTCAATCCTTGAGGCACCAACAAGTAATCCCGCTATAATTCAACAGGCCGCCACCATCTTTTAGGGCATAAGTCTTTGAAACATTGTCCATTATTGCTCTGTATTACAACCCTTTACTTTAGTAATTCTCTCAAATATTTCTCCAACTTAACAGCGTCTTCGGCAAACTTTCTGATTCCTTCTGCAAGCTTCTCCGTTGCCATCTGATCTTCATTTAGGAGCCAACGGAACTGCTTTTCATCTAAACTGATCTTCTCAACGTCACAGCTCTTGGCTGAAAGAAAGGATAAAAAAGGTCGGGAGATGTTATTTTGCTCTAGTAAAACGGTCAACGAAACAAAAAAAATCACCGACAAACACGTGCAATTCAAACAAGATTAAAATGAAAGAAAAAGTACTCATTCAGTCAATGTTGCGGCTAAAAGATATCAGGGAAATTGTAAAGATAAAGGTCATCAGCTCCATTTTCATGGCTGGAAAAGTTAAAAGATAAAACTATGGACAAAATTACACTCATCAAGTTGAATTGGTGATTAAAGTAATACAGAGTACTCAATGCCCCCTTTTACAGCCTTCGAATAGCGTCATGAATCCTTTAATTAGGGCCGCAAATATTTAAATCACTGTTTTATTAATTCGATTCTGCCCAGTCAATTGATTGAGATACGACTAACTCGTATTTTCAAAAATACAAGGAACAAAACGTACATGTATCAGATTGTCACTCCTAGCCAGCTTTGCAGGAAAGCTGACATAAGTCTCAGGGGAACTGGATGAGCTGGACCAGAAGTATTAAAAGGTAAAAATTAGTAGCAACATAAGTTAAAGAGAATTCGCCTGGAAACTGTCCCTGTGGCTAATGTAATGACTGAGTGTTGTTAATTTACATACAAATGATTACTTACAACCACAACAAGGTTATCAATGACGTCATAACCATGCGTTCTTACTGGATATACTAAGCCTTGTAAAAATGATTTTTTTAGGCTTGTAGATTTGATTGTTATCCACTGCAAAACTACACAATTTTCAAGAAAATTGTTCACTTTCCTAGTGTATTAAACAAATATTTACTTCAAACATGTCAGCAATAAACCCTTTCAATTATGAACTGGAATTACGTTAGTTGTGAAGAAATAATACTCTCAACAAAACCCACCCGCTTCACACACACACACACACACACACACACACACACACACATACCCTTTAGGTTGAGCTGATTATTACACTGGCTATTACAAGGTTATCAAATCTAGAAGGTTACTGGCGCAAGGAACCAATAATACTACACTCTTGATTTTTACATCTCTTGTCTAGGTAGAGGTTAAAAACATACTCAGGTACTTTCATTGTGAAGATAATAGCAAAGCAGCTGATAGAAAAAGTACAGATTTCAAGCTGTATAAGGTGCAGGCATTCTGTAGCTATCTCAATAGAATGTATTTATCAATTTACTTTCCTTAACTAATCAGCAGAAAAACAAATGACAGAAACCAAATGTTGGATGGCCTTTATTGAATATTTGCCAAAGAAACCAAGTAAGTTTGGTCTAAAGTTATAAAACTTGTGCGAGTCTTAAACTTGGTACTGGCTTTAATTCCAGGTATATACAAGAAGAAATGAAGGACCTGCTGACAATGTTAATTGTCATATCGTTGTTTAAAATTCAATTAAATCTTAGTCACATAAATATTACTGGTTTCACTTTAATAATTTCCAAACTCCAATATAGGTTGTAAAATGAAAACAAATAGACTTTTATTTGATTGACATTTAAGGCGTTGTTTGAATTACTTTAAGCTTATTGGTTCGTTTTGCTCACGTGATTAGAGAACGCGTGGGGTTAAATTGGTGTGAAATTTCTCAGGCAGGGACTTTTTCCTCGTGTCCGAATGATGAGGATGTAATTGAAGTTAAAGAACGGCGTATTTTTTTTGTCTCTGTTTCTATGGCCTATCCAGTTTCTGTACTGCCTAAAAACCAGGTTTTTAAATAGGTTTTTAGAACAAGGCACCTTGTGCTGTGGTAAAGTGAGGCCAAAGAGGCTTGGGTTTCCATAGGATATTGTAGATAAGAAAACATGAAAAGAGGTTAGGGAAATATTGACAGACTTGGAAATATGATATCAATGTTTTGCTTTGATAGAATAGATCTTTATCTGTCTTTTTCCATGATAATTGGACTACCAATTTTTCTTCCAAGGACAGACGGGAAACAGTCAACATACATATAGATGGTGTTGATAAGAATAAATAGTTTTTATCATACTATGGATTGTATTCCAGAAGGTATGTTAAGTGGTAAAAGAAAGATTTTTAGGCTTGTAAATTTGACTGCTATCAATTCCATGACCTTGTATTTTGCAAAGTATCCATTGCATCTAGCATATTAACTTGAAAACCCATTATTTTATCGATATAAAATCATCAAACCTTTGTTATGGAGTAGGTAGAATAACAGTCAGTCGTGGTATATCATACTTAATCAGTATTGTTATATCAAACTTAACCAGTGATATATTGTGATATATTATTTTGCTTTGAGTACCCTTCCTTGTTGCTGTTAGGTTCAACGAGAGACAACATGTCCCATTTGCAAAATTGGGCAATTAGTGTAAATTCTGTCTTGTAAAATAAAGCCATTCTTATAGACTTTCATCTCATAAATGTTGTTGTCTTTGCCTATTATCTGTTCTCTTTGCCTGCATCCAAATTATATATTTCAAGGTACTGGTAAAAAAATGTGGAAAAGTACAATTTTATCGCTAAGGAAAACAAGGTCTAGTCATCCGGCATTTAACTTTTTTTTTACAAGCTAATAAACCTCTGTTATTATATTTTCTCAAGTTACATCCCATCAACAGATGAACAAACAAAATTGCAGAGTGCTCAATATTTACTAAAATAGAGCCAATCTAAGTTAAATTATATTTCAAAATTACTGATAGAAGTACATAACTCTGAGTTTCTTGCTCACGAATTCATCAGATGTACACATAAAAAACCGCTAAAAATATATCCACTTATATAAAGGAATAACAAATCCGTCCAACCAGACCACTGAGAATTTTAATGACTTTTTAATTACTTTCTCAACTTTATATAAGTGCACAGATTTTTAGCAGTTTTTTATGTGTAGATCTGATGAATGCGAGAGCAAGAAACTCAGAGTGATGTACTTTTTCATCAGAAGTATTGAAATTAGATTTTAACTTATTTTGATTTACTTTCTTAAGTTTAATTTTTATTTTCCTGCTTTGGTGTTAAGAAAAGTAAGAAAATTAGTGATCAAACTGAGAAGTTTATAAAAATTCACTTCAAACACAACAAATACACAGATTTGCATAATTATCATAAAAAATCAAATTCAAATGTGTAAAATAAAGTTCACTGTAAAATATAGAATTTATTAGAATATATTTACTATATTCACAAAATATTTATGTTCTTAAATGTCACTTTACTCTTGAGAGAATAAAAATTGTAAAACACCGAAAATAAATTCACCTGCTAAAGAGTCATGTAACATAAACAATATAAATGAAAAATAATGACATTAAACTAAAGAAAAACACTAACATATACTTGTGCAAATAAATATAGATTCATACAAATAACATATAAATGTTTATATATACATGTAACTGATAAATATCATCATCATCATTATCATCATCACCATCATCATCATCATCCTCACCATCATCCTGTTCGGTTTTAAGTCCGTTTTACATACTGGCATGTGTTGGACAGTTCAATAAAATGGACTTCCACAGGCCAGTCTGTCCCTGATTAGATTTTTGGTGACACCTCTTTGCTTCAAACCCGATTTGATTACTTCCTCCTATGTTTTCTTTGGTCTCCCTTTCATAACAGCACCTCCCACTTTCATTGATATGCACTTCTTCACCCAATCATCGTCATCTTTTCTCACCCTTGCAGTCACACTTGCATCTGTCCCCTCTGCTGGCATTTATGGTGTCACCAAAGTAACAGAGTGTTTCCACCACTTCAATTTCTTCACCATCAAGATACACATTTGGAATCTCAAGATTGGCACCTGGATCTCCACTCACACACTTTTTGCAGTTAAAAGGGGAGTTTTCTAACAACCTTCCTTTTATCCCGCTGCACTTTTGATGCACCTAGTGCTTGCATGTAAGAAAAAAATTGAGTTGCTTCTGACTCCCTTCCAACAAACCGAGCACAGACATTTCCCCTTTGTTTTAGGCAAAGTAAGTTATATAATTATGTGTCTGTTATATATATATATATATACCTTTACATTTATAGTCAGTCTGATGGTGTGTTATATGTATGATTCATTTAATCATACAATTAGATTTAAATACAACATTTGGCTGTTTCCTAAAAAGTTATTTAATGCTGTCCTTATCGAAGTTTTCCAACCTCCTTGTAAATAAACTTTTTAGCCAGCTTTGACACGCTTACTCAACATATCAAACAGAACTGCTCGATAATAAAAAAATATTGGCAGCATATAACTCAAGACAAAATTAATAAATAATGGTTCAGTACCACCAAACCAAGCAAAAAGATCTATTCTCTGTAAGTCTTCACAAAACATATGTCCTTGAACTTGGTAATAATAAAAGTGCTTCCGTTTTAGACTCACTGTGCCATTAAAATTTTCCAACTTTTTATCTTTATGAGAATGTTGGAGAGAACTGATGAACTTGGAAAATCGACATTTTACTTCAAAGCCCTATCTCTCACATTTACAATAAAAACAGCATCTAATGATCCACTAAGACTGGGACAAGAAAATGATAATTTCAAGCCAGCATCAGAAACATTCCCACCTTTTTTCAGAGATACAAAGTTTGACGTCATGTCTTTCAAAGTTTGTATCATTTTACCACGACTAAAAAAAGACTGAGTTGGTTTTCGGCGAAGGTTCAACAGTGTTTACAGTAGCAACGTAAAAGTTGGAAGCTTCCATTAGATAACGGCGATGCTTCATTCAGTTACTATTTATAGCCTGTTCATGAGTGATCTCTTCAAAGTTGACAGATTTCTTGGTCAGGCACATATAAATTTTGGCTATAAATTTCAAAGGTTTCTTTGAATGATTATTTTGATTTATCAAAATTCGCTAAATGAAACTACTTCATTTGAAGATATCTCATCAATATCATCTATAATTATCAAATCATGATACATTTGCAGGTGCTTGATCAGATTTTGAAATTTCATGAAAAACAAAGAAATCACTGTATAAGGGGTGTCCAGCTTAGAGCGAGGTGGATTGAGCTAATAGTTCAATCCACGGCTCTTCGCTTTACCCAGATTCACAGACAAGTCCTACAATTTCCTTCCACCTATTTCTATCCTGAGCTAACATTTTCAGACATTCGAGGTCATATACACAGTTCAAGGCTTTAACATTCATAAGCTCAGGATTCAATTCATTAGCAATTTTAATATCCTTCTCTATCACCACAGGGAGAGTAGTTCTGGGCCTACCTCTAAACTTCTTTCTGTTGTCAACATTTTCAAAATAAAATTTCATACTTTGTTGAGCTGGTGTATTTTCATTCAACCGTAAAACATGTCCAAGTATTTTCCATCTGGCTTTCTTGATTTCATTACTTATTGGTATTGCATCACTCATTTCATAAATTTTTTTTAAAAATCACTGCCTGTGCATTAATTCTGCTAATTTGCATTTCAATATTTCAATTTTTCCCCTGTTTATATTCCTGTGGGATGCAATTCGAGGATCAAATGTTTTACAATTAGGTGAATAAAAAAAATTATCAATTTTGCCACATTTAATTTTCTTTACAATGTCTTCATCAGTGTGAGTAGGATTCACACGGGTGAAGCACAACATCTACTATGACCCCTGATGTTTTCACCCCGAGAGTATATTGTTCAATTTTTTGCAGGTGACAGCACCTAGCGAGCACCTCGATCTTTCAACCAATTAAGGTCTTGTCTTTCGGAAGCAGAAATTAGAATTGATACATTCAATTTCGTTATGAACATAAAAACGTATAATAATGAGGGTAAAATAATGAAATGAACGTGTCTTCACCTTGCAACTCAAATAGGCGGAACAGGTTGTTTACGTTTCCGCTCTCGCTTTCAAACGTCATATGAAGTCATTGTGAAAGTTTTTTTCTATGTGATAACTGACATAACGAAATAAATAAGTGTAACGTTGTCTGAGACAACAAATTCCCAAGTGAATCAGAAGTTAGCTGAAAAACCCAACTAAGTTCAGTTTAATCCTCTTCAGGACGGGAAGGCAGAGCAAATATTAACTGACTAATATACACGAACAAAATAACTGTGACGTTCATACCATTTTCAGCAGTAAGGTTCTCTACAACGAGTTCCTTAGAGTTTTTTAACTCTTCTAGTAACTTCGGCCTGTAATAAAAGGTGATATGAAAGTAGTTGGAACAATTTCTACTATCAGGCATTATTTAAACCATACCATTTACACTTAATAAACAAAACAGGGAAAATATCCTACATGCTTCTTATTTTAAGGACGCAAAACATAGAGGAGAAAAAGTTGCTATCTTAAGGAGAAAAACAACCTCACCACGTATTTTCCAATTCTTGTTAAAAGGGGCAGGCTAAACATAACGTACTTTTTTGTCATTGTTTTGGTCAGTTAGTTTTGGATTTTATTGTAATGTTTACCCTCTCTGACCATCCATTAATGAGTCCTATGATGCGGTATAAGTGGATGTCCTGTTTTATCAGTATTTCGTTTCAGCTACTTTTCTGTCCTCTTGACATTGGCCATAATGTGTAAATGTCGTTTTCCACAACAATTACTTTAACAGGTAGCAAAATTAACCCAGTAAGATCTTTACTTGCTTGCTTCTTTCTTTCTTTTTCCTTCTGTCTGTCTTTCTGTCTTCCATTCTTTGTCTCTTTCTCTTATCATTTTATTTCTTTATCCTAATTTGGGATCCTGGCGCCAATGTAGATAATTTTCGTAAAGTTCAATATGACAGTAAACTACAGTATAAAACAATGTAGTGCAGACTAGTATGGTAATAAATGGAATAGTAAAGAATAGTATTGCAAGGTATAGTATGTTATGGCATAGAATATTAAAGAATAGTATAAGATAGAATTGTATGGTATAGTATGTTATTGCACAGAACAGCAAATAGTATAAGATAGAATTGTAAGGTATAGTATGTTATTGCATAGAACAGTAAAGAATACTAAATGACAAAATTGTATGGTTTAGTATGTTATTGCATAGAACAGTAAAGAATACTAAATGACAGAATTGTATGCTATAGTATGTTATTGCATAGAACAGTAAATAGTATAAGATAGAATTGTATGGTATAGTTTGTTATTGCATAGAATATTAAAGAATAGTATAAGATACAATTGTATGGTATAGTATGTTATTGCATAGAACAGTAAATAGTATAAGATAGAATTGTAAGGTATAGTATGTTATTGCATAGAACAGTAAAGAATAGTATAAGATAGAATTGTAAGGTATAGTATGTTATTGCATAGAATAGTAAAGAACAGTATAAGATAGAATTGAGAGATATAGTATGCAAATGAATAGTACAGTATAGCACAGCATAGTACAATATAGTTATTGTACAGTGTACTAAAGTACAGTATAGTGTAGTATAATAATAGAATAGTATAGTAAAGTACAGTGTAGTATAGCATATTTACGTATCGTAAAGTATGGTAACCACAATTCATTGTAATATACTATACTTGTAGTAAAACGTAACTCAGAAAAATTAAGAAACGTCGAAATGTTGTTTTACCACTTCTCGTAACCCGATATTTCTCATCTTACTCTTTCTTTACACGAATAAAGAAGCCTGTTTATACTCTACATACAGTACTCCCGTTAATTTAGCAAGGACGCCTGTTAGACACAATTTTCATGCAAAATATTTTCTTTGAATTCTAAAAGGGTGCTAAACACAACAAAATCCTAGCAACATTTTCATTAGGCGCCTCCGGCCAGGTCATCCAAGACTTGGCTCTCGGGAACAATGTTTCGCTCTTTTTTGGTCTGTTGTTAGCAGCTGTCAGCAATTGCTTACTCCATTATGCCTGTCTCTCTTTAATTCCTACACCACCCAAATCTGTCTACTTCTGCAGCAGGTTTCCTCCTTCTTATCAAAAACAAGTTTTCCATATTAATAGTGGCATCTGTTAAACCAGATATGAAGTAATAACGTTAAAGAAGAACTACAGGTCACAAAAAACCCCAATATTAACACATTACGGCTTAAAATAACTCACGAACAAAAAACCTCCGTTCGATATCAAACTCGAATACTAAAGTAAATGATTTCAATTAATATACGCCATAAAGATAAAAATATTCAATTAAAATACAATTACCTGTAAATGTACCAAATAGTTAAATATTTTAGTTTTGTTCGTTTAATACTAGGATTTTCGAACTGGTTGATAAATGTGTCAGGGCGTAAAACGTGGTTCATCAAACAAATTCCTTTTTAAGATATTACCCTACGGTTTTTTTGTATTACGTTTATTTTGAAGACGAAGGATGTAGGGGAAGATTTCCTATTTGGACCTATATATGGAAAGAGAAAGTGAGATAGAACAAAGCGAAGTTTCTCTGACACTGCGATGGGCATAAAAGGGCCGAGTGAACTTAACAGGACTGGCACAAGAATAGGGAGGTTAACAGCAACGTCTGCGATGGCGCCGTGGCTGCTCGTTGACGACCAAGATGATAATGGTGACAACAACGACAACGACAACAACGATGATGATGATGATGATGATGATGATGATGATGATGATGAAGATGATGACAAGAGATGATGAAAATGATGATGCTGATGATGATGATGATGATGGTGACCTTCAAAGCGTGGTGGCAAGCTAAAACAAAGTAAAGTAGCGTTTAATAGGTACACAATGTACCCCTACACTCTGTAATTTCTAATTCGGCATCTTCCCTTAACCGAAGTTAGAATCCCGAATAATTCTTCTACGCTCTTCATTACAAAAATTCATTGGAATAGGTAAAGTGAAACGAATTTTGAAGCTAATGCATACAAAACTATTATGAAATTTACCCTTTGGATGCGAATGTCGTCGCTTTACCTGTTACTTAAGAATGAACACGAAGTAAATACTTGCTATTTGCGTAAAATACATGTTATACAGTGGTTCCAAACTTTTCGCAAACTTCCACGTCAGCATCCAAAAAGAGAAATTATTCACCCCTTCAGGATATGACCAATTGCGCCTCCTCACCTTCCTTGCCTTAGCTCCAGATTTTTCCTGTTGTCCAGGCATCGCCGTTTGGGTCTTTTTTCGACGTAAACTTTGTATTTTCTCGTGAAACTGCCAAACAGTTCTCCTCAGCTTCGTTTTGTCCTTCGTACCCACTCATTTCTTTGTAGCCCAGTTTCGTAAGCCATAGAACATAATTCTCATTCTTCCAACATGGGCACATACAAATGGCAAAATAATGTCCTGTCTTGCCTTTTGTGTTTCTGTCTTGTCTTTTTAATGCTACCGTTAATGTCTGCCTTTCCAGCTTTAATAATTTCTTTTAAACTTTCACTTTCTTCCTTTTTCAACAACAGAATTATTTTTATGTGGGAAAAAACCCTCAACAAAAGTAATAAAAAACCGCATTACTTACGAAATTGTTAAGTGGTCACATCCAGCTAAGCCAAGAATTTGTCCTGTGTTTCTGAAAGATGCTCCCATAACGATTGTCTTGTAGTCAAACTTTTTGTAGTAGTTGTAGATTCTGGTAACACTTTGTACACCTGAAAATGGTAACAGTACACTAAATTTACATTGCGTATCAAAGGTGCGAAAATCACCAATGAATTGGTCATTGTTTTATGTACGAGAACAACTAAGAACTGGAACAAAATGTTTTTTAATTTATTCATTCATTTACTTACTTAAAAGTTTTATACTGGTGTTTGCCACACCTTATTCCCTCTAATTGGCGTCAGGTCTCAAATAACCGCTGCGCTCCAATAAATGCCGCACGGTAAATTTTTAAAAAAAAGAGCCGCAGTAAAAGATGCGGAACTTGTAACAAACAAAACTTACCGTTTTGATTTAGGTAAAAAGCGGGGTACCCTTCAGAGGGACTATGTTATGGCAATAATGATTTCTTAACCGGGTAACCCTTCTGACGCCAACCAATGCCTTCTTCTTTTTGTAAAGTTTCAAACCTTTTGGCTACTGGGTTGGGTGAGTGGGTGGGTGGGTGATATGGTTTCTAAGTAGAACCTTTTCGTTGCAGTGCAAATACAACAACCACTAAGCCACGGCTCTTCTTCATGAATAACTATTTAATACAATTGGTTTCTCTTTATGTCAAGAATCTTATTCTGTTACAAGCAGTGTTACTTCTTATCACATTACTTTAGAGTCTAATATACATTTACAATATTCACCTAAAAAAAGCAGGATTCTTATTTGGTTTCTTTCAAATCTCCAAGAACAATTTTCCCCCCAGATCCCTAAAAACCGCAAAAGAAGCGTCTTTGCCCCCCCCCAAAAAAAAAGTCTATTGCATCCTCAAAGTTAACTATTACCGTGAAAAATATCCTCTATTTTCAGTCTTAAAGATAAAAAATTGCGATCGCAAATGGAAAAAACCAAAGTTTTTTCACAACAACTGCACACACTTTTCTATTTATTTCATAAAATTACTTGCGCATCTTTTGCTTTCATTGTTACAATAACCCATCAAAAATATCATTCCATCGAACAAATTCTTATGTATTGGAAAAAATAATATTCTACCCATAAAAAACTATCTTTAATAAGAAAATAGATGCAACCGATTTAAATTTAATACTACAGAAGAAAAATAACATAAGTAACTGACATACCTGGGTCCTTTAGTGGTTCAAAGCTCTTCTGGTCAGTATTTTTGACAAACCAATCGAATATTCTTCCAACAAACGGTGAAATGAGGGTTACTCCGGCCTCAGCACAAGCAATGGCCTTTTGTGAAATTAAAAAATTTTCTGATATTGACTTTGGACGACCACCACTTAGCAGTATTTAATTATACATCAAAGGACTTTTTGGCTCAGGGAGCATCTAAATAACTATACAAATGTGTTTGTATGTGTGTATGTGTGTGAGAGAGTGTGTGTCTGAGAGAGAGAGAGAGAGAGAGAGAGAGAGAGAGAGAGAGAGAGAGAGAGAGAGAGAGAGAGAGAGAGAGAGAGAGAGAGAGAGTGAGAGAGAGAGAGAGAGAGAGAGAGAGAGAGAGAGAGAGA
>RDPX01000221.1:908468-933506 GCA_003991215.1 Morbakka virulenta
GAGAGAGAGAGAGAGAGAGAGAGAGAGAGAGAGAGAGAGAGAGAGAGAGAGCCTCTAACTCTAACTTTACTTTACTTATAACTCGTATATCTGATTATATGATAGCTCCTACGTTTTAATGTCCTAGAGCACTGTTGCTGATGACATTTCATATTCATTTGTTAATATATGTGTGTGTGAATGTGTGTGTATGTGTATGTGTGTGTATGCTATAAACTAAGCTCCTTGATGAGGCGAGCGTTTTCTTTGCATTCACAGTTAATTTTTAATCATTAATTATGCAACAACATATGTGCTACTATGACCTACTTTGTTCTAGCTGTCATTCACTGCTTTGTTTGGTCAATAAGAATTCAAAGTGGCTCATTATGTGGTACTCACAAATCAGTACCTATAAGAATCTGCCATCCATCAAGATAGCCTTAAAATTACTGAGGTTACTTTTGTCCTCTAAACTTTAATATCGTCCTGTCACTCAGGGGTGGACACCTTATAAAGTCCTGTTGGTAGTATCCATAACGGGTTAATTGAGAGCACTACTAGCCAAAACGCTTTCCATCAGCGCGATCTAGGAACTTCGGGAGTATCGTAGAGAGATAGAATAACAAATGAAGAAATACTGAGGAGAACAGGTCAAAGAGAAATGTGTAAGCTGGTAGAACAGAGAAGATAGAGATGATGGAGATTGGCTGGACACGTGGACTTCCAGATGGATGAATGGTCCCCCAGGGTCTGACTTGTAGTCCAAGAAGAAAACGAAAAAGAGGCAGAACGGTTAAAACCTGGCGAGCCACCTTCTAGGAGGACCTTCTCGCTAGGCGAATTTACTTTGTAAACGTACAGATTTTTGTATATTTATGTAATTTAATTAAATAAATAATAATAATAATAAAATAATTAAAATAAATAAATAAATAATAATAAATATAATAAATTTTTAAAAATAATAATATAATAATAATAATAATATAATAAAAATATAATAATCATATAATAATAATATAATAATAATAAATATTAATTTAATTAAAATTTTTTTTCATTTATTTATTTTTATATTTATTATTTTTATTTTTATATTTATGTAATTTACGTGGATTTATGGCGACGTCTTGCTGCCCAGTGTCCCAGCAGAGACTGGAGAACCTGAGGTCTAAGATAAGGTCTAGCCAAAACAGAATCCATGGTAACAATGACAGTGCACCCACCGACATTTGCAAAAGTAAAACAGCACCGAAGAAAATTCCCCACATTTATCTATCCTTTTAACAAAACGTTACTTTTACTGT
Organism: Morbakka virulenta; assembly: GCA_003991215.1. Classification (NCBI taxonomy): domain Eukaryota; kingdom Metazoa; phylum Cnidaria; class Cubozoa; order Carybdeida; family Carukiidae; genus Morbakka; species Morbakka virulenta. Next base: position 909,758 of record RDPX01000221.1, read on the forward strand.
TAATGTTATTGAATGTTGCAACGTGAACGGGATTTTTATAAGTTTGAGCTGGACTTGTACGTCCTTTCATAATCCCTCCATGTGTTTCGTATTTTGCCTCCTCCTACAGGCCTTTATTCATATTAGAGTTTGGGAGTACGATTATCTCTCGATACCAGAGTGTCCCACGCTACTATTGGTGTCTCCTTCATTCCAAGCATTTGTCCATTTCCAAAACCTCTTATTTCTTACTAAGTCGTTTCATCCAATATTGCAGATCTTATGAAGGCACTCTTGCTTTTCTTTTTCTCCTTTCTTTTCTTCTCCTCCTTACACTGTCTTCCAATTTATCAAGAATTAACGAGATTAATTTTTCTCCTTCATCCACTCCTTTCCACGGCTTCCTGCTCCTGACCTCAAACGTACGTCATATCTGATTTAGAGCAATGTCTTATATTAGTCTTTGTCTTTTTCATGGAAGCTTTCCTTGGTTACGTTGTCTACAAGTCTTGACGTCAGGGTTCATTTCAACCTGGTTTCATTTATCTTTATCTCTTATCTTTACCTCTGTGATGAATAAGATACGGGTGCTTTTCTTTGTTATTGCATTGTTTGCTGCATGCAAATAGTAACGCATCAGCTTGCATACAAAGAATAGCCAGATTCACTACCACTCTATTTGGTTAACTTTTAATTCAAATCATACTCTCCTAGATGCCTTAAAATTAGGAAACAAAGGTACCTTGTGTAAAAATATCCCTTGGGAAGAAAGGTACCCTATGTAAAAATATTCCTTCGGAACAAAGGTACCCTGTGTAAAAAGATCCCTTCATAACAAAAGTAACCTGTGTAAAAAGATCCCTTGGGAACACAGGTAACCTTTGTAAAAAGATCCCTTGGGAACAAAGGTACCCTGTGTAAAAAGATCCCTTGGGAACACAGGTAACCTTTGTAAAAAGATCCCTTGGAAACACAGGTAACCTTTGTAAAAAGATCCCTTCATAACAAAAGTACCCTGTGTAAAAAGATCCCTTGGGAACAAAGGTACCCTGAAAACAAAGGTCTTCTTTGGACAAAAGTTCCCTCCAAGTAAAACTAAGCCTTGTCAAAAAGGTTTAGTGCGATAGGCTTTTAACAAATTGTTTCTATTTTCTATTTTGAATAGACATTCTTCTTAAAAGTTGTCTAAAAAGTTGCCGTTAACAAATTTCTGACCTTAAACGAGAAACGAAGCATTACTTGTCTGGCGATATCCTATAATTAACTTGATTACCTGTGGCTAACGGAAGTCTTAAAATTAATAGTTCTTGTTGATGATGATCTTTGGGAAAAGGTGGTGGCCATAAAGTTTAGGCAAATGAAGCATCGTAGCGACATGAAACCTCTCAGAAACACGCAGGAAAGATAATATTAAAGACTGGATGCTATATTAATGCTATTCATTAAATAGTAATTAAGTCATTTAATATGTTTAAATCATAACGTTCACGATGACAATAAAAATTGTTTACGTTTTAAACATGTCTGCTTGCGTCAGTCGGTAAGACAGGATTCGTAACACCAGGACGGGAGATAGTGGCTGGCCTTGGAAAGACATTTTTTCTATTTTTTTTTCAATTTTACTGCTCAACCCCATTCGATAATTTCTTTTAGATTTATTAATAGCCGCAAGTCTTCCGAAATATTGTATCTTGTTTTAAGATTAGTAATATGCCTGATTGTTGTTGTGAAAAGGTTAGTTTTCAAATTCCATTATTTATGTTTTGTGACTACTGATTAATTCTGTCGAAAAAGCCCGATCACATTCTATAGCTAGTCACTGATTAATTACGCTACTTCAACCAGTAGTACGTCTGTCCAAACAATTTGCATTTGTTGGCACGACGACTCATTCTGAGCGTCTTTCTGCGGACATCTACTGTAATACCCAATCTTATCTGCTAAACAAGACGAAGTAAAATTGTGGTTGTTGAATCTCTAGCATATTGCAAAGTAATTTAATTATTTACTTATTTATTTTTCTAAAAGTTAGCAATAATTATTTTTTACCTGAGCAAAGGAAAACAACAGTGTAAGATTGCAGTGAATTCCATGTTTTTCCTCTAGGACTCTGAAAGGGAAAAAAATAAAATTCAAGTTTCTATTAAATAAAATAAAATTTTACAATTAGAAAGTCTTAGATATAGAAATTAGAAGTCATAATTTCCTGACATTTAAAATAAAAAACACCGAAACAATATTTTCAATATCGCTGCTATCAATGCATGTTCTGTGCATAGGGCAGAACTGCGAATAGAGGACCCTCCTACCAATAGTTTCCCAACTAACCAGCTTGATATTGATAGGACGGTAGTTGTTCTGCTGGCTCGCAAATAACAATTAGTTAATTACTTATTAATTAGCAAATATACATGACTAAAAGTATATAAGATAATGTGTATATTTTTAAGGCACATCAGATATATTTAATCAACTTTTTATATTTTTGTTAGTCAAATTTGCGACTTTTGTATCATAAGCAAATGATTAGTTAATTACTCATTAATTAGCAAATTTACATGACTAATAGTATAAATAAAAATGTGTGCATTATCAAGACACATCTTCGTGCCAATTTTTGTGCCGATAGCTTGAAAAAAGGGCCTTCCGTCACTTTAGTTTGCTCTTTGAACACTCACCCCTTGGTACAGGATAGAACATACATTTTTTAGACAAACTGTAACGGAAACGGCGGCTGATAAGAGGCCTGCTGGCTCGCTTCGCTTAGCAGAAGGTCAACAAACAGAATATAATAGTTTTATATAAATATATATATATATATATATATATATATATAAACTAAATAATAAAAGTAAATAAAGTAATCTATATACTACTGGGGAAAAAATATCCCTAATAATAATAATAAAAAAAAAATAATTATAATTTTATTATTAAACTATTATTATTATTATTATTATTATTAGTAGTAGTAGTAGTAGTAGTAGTAGTAGTAGTAGTAGTAATAGTAGTTGTAATAGTAGTTGTAAGAGTAGTAATAGTAGTAATAGTAATAATAGTAGTTACGGTAGTAATAGTAGAAATGGTAGCAATGGTAGTAATAGTAGTAATAGTAGTAATAGTAGTAAGAGTAGGTAATTAGTAATAGTAGTAATGGTAGTAATAGTAGTAAAAGTAGTAATTAGTAATAGTAGTATTAGTAGTAATAGTAATAATAGTAGTAATAGTAGTAATAGTAGTAAAAGTAGTAATTAGTAATAGTAGTAATAGTAATAATAGTAATAATAGTAGTAATAGTAGTAAAAGTAGTAAAAGTAGTAATTAGTAATAGTAGTAATAGTAGTAGTAGTAATAGTAGTAATAGTAATAATAGTAGTAATAGTAGTAAAAGTAGTAATTAGTAATAGTAGTAATAGTAGTAATAGTAATAATAGTAGTAATAGTAGTAATAGTAGTAAAAGTAGTAATTAGTAATAGTAGTAATAATAGTAATAGTAGTAATAGTAAAAGTAGTAGTAGTAATAGTAGTAATAGTAATAATAGTAGTTATGGTAGTAATTGTAGCAATGGTAGCAATGGTATCAATGGTAGCAATGGTAGTAATGGTAGTAATAGTAGTAATAGTAGTAATAGTAGTAATAGTAGTAATAGTAGTAATAGCAGTAAAAGTAGTAAAACTAGTAATTAGTAGTAGTAGTAATAGTAGTAGTAGTAATAGTAGTAATAGTAATAATAGTAGTAAAAGTAGTAATTAGTAATACTAATAGTAGTAGTAGTAGTAATAGTAGTAATAGTAGCAATGGTAGCAATGGTAGTAAAAGTAGTAATAGTAGTAAAAGTAGTAAAAGTAGTAATTAGTAATAGTAATAGTAGTAGTAGTAATAGTAGTAATAGTAGCAATGGTAGCAATGGTAGTAAAAGTAGTAATTAGTAATAGTAATAGTAGTAGTAGTAATAGTAGCAATGGTAGTAATAGTAGTAATAGTAGCAATGGTAGTAATAGTAGTAATAGTAGTAGTAATAGTAGTAGTAGTAGTAGTAGTAGTAGTAGTAATTGATCTTGGTATTTTTTCTAATTTTAGGGGTTTTTTGTTTTAAACATGCAATTTATATATTTTGATGATTAAATAAAAAGCAAGTGATTAAAAAAGTGTTACTATTACTGTTAGTACTATAAGCATTCTACACTTGAACTGACTATAACGCATTCAACTTACTTTGCTGCCTGAATGCCTTCCCATGTGCTGCTCAGTTTTATAAGAATGCGGTCTTTGTCAATGCCATGTTCCTTGTACAATTGAATGAAACTTTGTGCTTTTTCAATTGATCCTTCAACATCGAAAGACAACCTATAACNAGTAATAGTAGTAATAGTAGCAGTGGTAGCAATGGTAGTAAAAGTAGTAATAGTAGTAAAAGTAGTAAAAGTAGTAAAAGTAGTAATTAGTAATAGTAATAGTAGTAGTAGTAATAGTAGTAATAGTAGCAATGGTAGCAATGGTAGTAAAAGTAGTAATTAGTAATAGTAGTAGTAGTAATAGTAGCAATGGTAGTAATAGTAGTAATAGTAGCAATGGTAGTAATAGTAGTAATAGTAGTAGTAATAGTAGTAGTAGTAGTAGTAGTAGTAGTAGTAGTAGTAGTAGTAGTAGTAATTGATCTTGGTATTTTTTCTAATTTTAGGGGTTTTTTGTTTTAAACATGCAATTTATATATTTTGATGATTAAATAAAAAGCAAGTGATTAAAAAAGTGTTACTATTACTGTTAGTACTATAAGCATTCTACACTTGAACTGACTATAACGCATTCAACTTACTTTGCTGCCTGAATGCCTTCCCATGTGCTGCTCAGTTTTATAAGAATGCGGTCTTTGTCAATGCCATGTTCCTTGTACAATTGAATGAAACTTTGTGCTTTTTCAATTGATCCTTCAACATCGAAAGACAACCTATAACGAACAAACAAACAAACAAATACACAGTATATACATATGCTAAAGAAGCCAACATTATTAAAAAAAGAATGGTAAAATTTACGACTTAAAAATACAAGTAACCCTTCACATATTAAAAAACAAATGTCAGCATGTAAAACGGACGTAAAACCGAATATGATGATGATGATGATGATGATGATGATGATGATGATGATGATTCAATCCAAAACAATAACATATTCAAATGCAAGTATAATTATTTATCTTCACGTTTTACATGATATAACGTAAATAGCCGAATAGCATCCATGTCAGAAAAAAAGTTCATGCTTAAATAAAATCCCACATTGAAATGAAATGCCTTTGCCTGATTAAAAGTTAACATTAACTAGGTTCAAAAACAATAATGTTTTTCACTCTTTAATAAGAGAGTCTGTACAGCTAGTACATCTTCTTTGGAAGCTAATCTAACAACATGTTTGAAATTTTAACGTTTTTAGAAGTATACATGTATATTACAGCAACAACAAGACCGATCTCTCTGCATCTTTTTTCATTCACCTGGATTTAAATCAAAATAATTGTGTCAGACTCAAGGAATATCCACTGTCTAAAGAGTCCTTTTTTTCTGGTTTAAGTAAAGTTGAAAGCCACAACAATCCAATGGATTACTTTTCTTATTTTAATTTTTTCTACTTAAGTTCTTAATCTTTATTATTTAATTACTGGCTTCTTACTGTACAAACTCGACAGTATCCTAAACGCATTGGGCAAAGTACTTCTGGCATGACTAAGCAGGCTGGAACCAGAAAACTTCTCACAAGGCAAGATTTTGACTTGATTACTTGGGCATTACTGCAATTTAACTAAAAGATAAACACCCTCTCTAGCTTAATCACTTCTACCCATTTTGTATACTTAATCACAGGTACACTGTGTTCTTGTGCTTCTTTCTGCAAGTCTCCTTGACAAAGAAGGCTTGTTTTGTAAACAAGATGACAACACTTTCAAATGATAAAACATTTAACTTGTTTACATTTGTTATCCACAATTGTCAAACAATCTCATGGCTTGATGATATTATTCAAAAGTTTTTCAAATGCAATACTATTAACAAAATAAATCAATTCTTGAAAAACAACTAACATTTGAATGTTCTTTTTTCAAGCAAAGCTTTATTTTGTTTAGGTGGCTTGTATGAAAATGTTATTTCTTAATGTACTTGTTTCAAAATAGATGACAAAGTAGAATTCTCATTCCACAAAAGTGCAGCAAGAAACCAATAAAACATTACTTTCAAACAAAAGTTTGTGAACTTTGTATAGACATTTTGCATTCAATGTGCTACTGAAAAGTTTATTGTCAATAGAAAATGGGTTCACATAAGGAAAACTGAATGCCCAAAAAGCAAGGCTTATAGCTGAGCAGCTTAAAACTAAAAAGACTGAATGATGCTCTCACAAAGACATTCAATCTATTTCTGATGAGCAGTTGCACAAGTGGATCCATCATTAGCACTGTAAAGGTTTACAAATATTATGAAACTATATAATGAAGAAGCCCTAAATAATTAATGATGAGTAGCGACTAGCAAGCAACAAGAACCAGTTTCTATTCAACACAATCACTGGGTGGCTATGATATTTCATTAATAGGTATGGGTTACCATTTTACCAAAGAATTACAAGTTTTTAGCACAGTCATCAAAACCTGATAGTCACAATCCTTGTACATAATTCATATTCAGAGAATTCAAAAGCAATATGGTTATAAGACTAAAACCACTACAGCAATGGAAGAAATAGAAGTATGGGTTACCATGGTGTCAGTCATAATTGCAAAGGGAGCCAACACAATTACAATAAAATCCAAGAGCTATGAAAAAGTCTATGTCATAGTCTGTTAGCCATTCCAAATGGTCAAAACTAGAAACAAATGATAACATTCAAAGTAGCAGACAGTAAAGCAATCCTTTTGAAAGAATAATATTTCTATTTTATTGTTTTTTGTGTCAACAACTGGATGAATTGACTCTTACTTTTGTCAATAATCCCATAGGTTTGTATGCATTTATTAAACAGTTGCTGTCATGGAGGTATATGAGTGCCATATCGTATAAAACTCAAAGAAGACTTTGGGCTTCATCTCAGTGCTATGGCTAACATTTCATTTTGATCCACAAAGGATTAACAAGGACCTTATCCTGNTTATTGTTTTTTGTGTCAACAACTGGATGAATTGACTCTTACTTTTGTCAATAATCCCATAGGTTTGTATGCATTTATTAAACAGTTGCTGTCATGGAGGTATATGAGTGCCATATCGTATAAAACTCAAAGAAGACTTTGGGCTTCATCTCAGTGCTATGGCTAACATTTCATGTTGATACACAAAGGATTAACAAGGACCTTATCCTGGCTTGAACAAACTATTTAATGCCTACATGACTGAAGAGTATGTGAAAAAAGGTCTTTGTGAGTTAACCAAGGCTAGAAATATCAAAAGGCCATAAAAATGGAAATTTAATGGACTTCAATAAAGGAACCCATCCTTTTTATCTTCTTTATAATAATTATGAAGTCAAGAAAAAGACAATAATCATGAAAATTAAGGAAGAAATATTTTTCATATGTGTTCTTGATGGTGACATGGAGGAAATACGGGAAAGATTATTAAGGGCAGCTTGTGTGATGAAAATACTAAAGTAAACTGGGTCTTTCATTGATGGTACCCCTGGTAAAAAGTGAGCAGAAAGCATATGGATCAAACTCCAGGACCCTCTGTGAAAAGTCTGTTCCTCTTGAGATGGCCTACAGCCAGCGTTCAAGCATCTCAAGACCATCTGTCCTGCATGGTTGTGCCCTATAGTCAAAGCCCCAACCAAGGGGAGACCAGAACTCTACACTTGATCTTAACCAAAAGGCCTGGAAGTGAAAATACTAGATGTAAACTGCAATACAAAATATTTTTACAAGAGAGAAAGAGATAGATAGTTGTAGAAAGTAATCGAACCAATACCCTTTTGAACCTCAAAATTATTGTGGTATGATAAACTGTAAAGAGAATTTGATTTATTTATGCAGTAAATTGGTGATGTGATCTGGTATGTTTTTACATTTCATAAAGGAATACATGTATTGCATGTTGCTGCCAAAGCTCAGTGTACTGATGCTCAGACAGATTCAAAGGAAAATCCAGGTAGCTCATCAGAATAAAAGTGATTTGAAGCTCAAGAATGCTTTAGCATCAATACACTTCTCCTGAAGCAAACAGTTCATTTATCAAAAAATATCTGCATTAGGCTTTCCAAGAAATCAATTGTGATAATTCTGTGCTGTGTTGTTGGATGTGATGTAAAAATTAACTGTTTCAAAGCACACAAAACAGTCACTTATCTGCTAATAGTAAACAAGGAAATGCTGCTTCAAACAGAGAGAACAGGAAACAGTGAGCTTATGAAACAACCCACTAGCAGTAAAATAATTGAAAAGTTGAATCCATAAGTATCTAACCCAAATCATCCATCCATCCATCCATCCATCGATCCCTAACCCAAATGAAGATGTCAATTCTTTATTCCTATGCATATTAAGAATTTGGTTTTATTACAGCTAAAATTAAAACATAAAATAGATCATGCTATTTCAGCCTTAACCCATTAAATAATGGGACAGTAATTACCTTGCATCTACCTCTGTTGACACACGGCCTGGCACAATTTTTAGAATTTCGATTCCAAATAAAACAAACTGAAAGAAAAGAGAGAGAGAAATGTATGCAAGGTCAATAAATAATTTTCATTTATTTTTGTCTAAAAATATTTTATTTAATTATTATCGAGTGGTTATTATTATTATTATTATTATTATTATTATTATTATCGAGTGGTTACACACCATTTAGTGATAGATGGGTGAAAAACTCACATTCAGTGCCCAGCAACAAGCCAGGAAAGTTCAATGCAGGCACATGTACTGTAGCCACAAGAGTGAGATAAAATAACCAAATAAAAATGGAAACATCACTTCAACCTTGCAAGTGGCACCTCACAATCAGTGAGGAAAGGCACATTGCTCAAGCAGTTGTTGTTGTATGACAACAACTCATGACTACAGCAGTCCCTGCTCCTAGCCTAATAGCTGACAATACATGGAATGATATCTTAGTACTAGCTCTAAGTCTGGTATTGCAGCATTCAATACAGACTGGATATTTATTATTGCCCTGTTTGGTAACACAAACAACAACACACAGGCAAAAAGAGCCATGTTGNCAACCTTGCAAGTGGCACCTCACAATCAGTGAGGAAAGGCACATTGCTCAAGCAGTTGTTGTTGTATGACAACAACTCATGACTACAGCACTCCCCACTCCTAGCCTGATCGCTGACAATACATGGAGAGATGTCTTAGTACTAGCACTAAGTCTGGTATTGCAGCATTGAATACAGACTGGATATTTGTTATTGCCCAGTTTGGTGACAAAAACAACAACGCACAGGCAAAAAGAGCCATGTTGTTATGTATGCCAAAGGGCATTATTATTATTATTATCTTAGTTTGTAGCATTATTATTATTATTACATTATTACTAGGTCCATACAAATTGATTGGTAGTTATTCCATGGAGTCATCTTAGTGGTTGACAGCATTCTTCATTGGCAGCCAGCAAACTTTGACTGGATATTCATATTTGCTATGTCTAATCTGCTATACACTATGGTAACAATTGTCTATTTCTTTAACAATTCTATGTGTATTTTTTTCAGCCACACTGTTGTTACTTTCTCTTTCCTACACACAAGGCAATCACATAATCTGGCATCAAACATAACAATATGAGGCTTGTAAGCTAGTTTAACTCTATATCTGGTCAATCAAGACATCAAATTGTTATTTATACCTAACTAAATCACACTGAAATATAACAGCTTCATACTACAACACAGGAACTTGCTAGACATAAATTGCATTACATATTTTAACATCAAAGAATCTCCCTCTTTTTAGCCAACATCAAATCAGGGACATGCTTTTAAAAAATGTGGGCAGTCACCTAGGTTTCAATAATCTCATACAAAAGTTGTGGGCAAAGTTTTTCTATTTAGTGTATATGTAGGGTATATATAGGGTATTTACACATGTAATCAAATCTGCATTTTTTACTCATGAAATTTGAGTAGTCATAGGTCTGGAAATAATGTCATATGCTTGAACCAATTTGTGTTGATCATTAAATTAGAATTGTTAATTGTTATATTGTATAAGTAACTACATTGTTTCCTTTAATTCCTGGTTGCCATGGCTAGGAAGGCTCTTTTCAATTTACTTTTGCAGATGTTTAGCAAAAAAATATTTATATGAATGGCAAATAAAGAAAAAATCACTTGTCAATTGCATGTTGTGAGAGGACTAGGACTATTTTATTCTTGATTCACATAGCAGAGAAATATGCACATACAGTGAGATGAAGAATTCACTTATGAAGCCCTTAAGTTCATAAGCATTTTTTGCTAAAGATGATGACAACACACCTATTAAAAAAGCAGCTACATATTAAGTGTCAGTTTTTGCTTGTCTCTTCACTGTAACAGGTTCATTATTAGGCAGATTGTGATAGGAGGTTCACATGTGCCCTGTGCACAAACATCCTATTGGGTCTTTCATTTATGGTACTCCTGGTAAACAGTGGGCCCATTTTGTCTTTCACAGATTCCCATCTATGAAAGACCTAAAAGGAAGGAACACATCAAGAAAAAGAGAAAGCATGCAAGACAACATAAAATGAAAGCCATATGTATCACCCCACCAGGAACCTCTGTGGGAAGGCCCTTCCTCTTGGGTTGGTCTACAGGTAGTACTCATCTTGAGACAACCTGTCTTGCATGGTTGGGCCCTATAGCTAAAGGCCCAACCAGGGAGAGACCAGAGCTCTACACTTGATCTTAGTCAAAAGTCCAAGAAGTGACAAACTACCTACTACACAGCTTCTCCTAATTGTAAAAAAACACCCTTGAACACATGCAGAAGAACAGTTATAACAATTGGGGTCAATTGCTATTGTGTGATATTCCACTACACATGCTTGTTGCACAATTATGAAAAAGTTTTTAATCTTGATTTTAGTTTCTCTTTATGTATGCTAAGTGTTAGTAAAAGAGGATAAGCTCTTTTTGTTTATTGAATACTAGAGTATAACAAATTTGTGATCCTTCACAAAAAAACAATACTCATTATGACACACATATAGGCATAGCGAGCTAGGTATATGTGTTGGGCCAGATACCCGGGCAAAAGTAATTTGAAAAATTACATGGTTTGTTGATCTCAAGACAGGCTTCTGGTGCAGAAAATAACCCCCATGCCAACAAGTCTCTTAAAGAGACAAGTCTGAGCCAAACAACAAAGAAAATATGACAATAAACAAAAATAATAAAAATCACTATGTGCCAAACATACCAAGTAATCCATAGCCAGTGTAACCTGTTCATTGATATCTCTATAAAGAAATACAAATTAAAATTTTAATCTAAGTTAATAAAAATTAATTTGGCATTAATTATTATGTGATGCCACTATTAATGCAAACCATTGGTACTGAATTACACAAGTAATTTATGCCAAATAATATGTTATTTTAACCACACACAGAAAAATATAAAAGTCTTTGGTGTTAGAAAATTATAGTACTTGAAGAAAAATCTATTATAACAAAGAGCTGGAGCAAGAAACAATGGAAACAGCTTATTAACTGCTTAGGTAAAATCTGACAAGAAAAATAGTTTATTTAGTGCTAAATTTTCACTAAATTATGATAATTTTCCTTAATTACTTTCAGCTTTTATATAAGAACAAAAAAGGGCCATAGATAGAGAATTATAATTGCCTTATGATAAATTGTTGTGTATATGCTCCAGGTACCCTTTCTTTTTTTTATTCACAGATGATGTAAAAGACTTCTGTTGATATTCTCATTTGTGGAAATAAACAACACAATTGAAAAAGTCCATGGACTTATTTATCTAATGGGTTGATCATTAGCACAGTCAGGGAGTTGCTAAAGGCCTCACAGTTTGTTTCCCTGTGTGGAAATATCATGAATACACACATAAAGTCATTGGCTTGTTGGAGCCATTGCTTATTGGTTAGCGCAGTTGCACCATAACCAAGAGGTCCTGGGTTCGGTTCATTAAGCAGGTGAAATGACTTTAAAACTTTACAAAAGAAAAGCCCCTTAGTTGGCATCAGGAAGGGTATCTAGACAAGAAATTCCTTAATGCCAAAACACATATAAAGTCATTGGTTTGTACCCAGAATACACTTGTCCAATTGATAAGAAAACATTCTGAACTTTATGCAAATAAAAATGTCTTTAGATATGTCCAGTGTGAAAATGAAATTATGCATGTCACAATTGACTTTTTTGTACAAGTATATTATTGTTACTTTGTGTACATTCACTTATATCAGCACATGTCTAGTACCACCTTTAATATCATTACTGGTTGAAGCAATTTGATTTCAGCTAATAAAATCTATTATGAAACATAATCAATCATATTGCTTGTCACCTTTATGTCGGAAAACTAAATTACCAAACGAGTAACTTTTCAAACTCAAGTAAACCAGCCTACCTTTTCCAAAATAAAAAGGTAAAACATACATTGATGAAAAAAAAGTTTGGATCTAAGAATTGTTAACAGAAACACGAATACTCCAATAGAATGGGTGCAACTATTCCAAATAAAAAAGGTTAAACAGACAATGAATTGGGTAAGTTTGGATCTAAGAATTGTTAACAGAAACACGAATACTCCAATAGAATGGGTGCAACTATTCCAAATAAAAAAGGTTAAACAGACAATGAATTGGGTAAGTTTGGATCTAAGAATTCTTAGCAAAAATACTAATGTTTCAATCAAATGTGTACAACCATTCCAAGTAAAGTACAACAGAACTTAATAAAGAAAAAGTTTGGAGCTTAAAATTGTTAACAAAAAAGGTTCAAAAATCAGTCACATACTTTCCATTTTTTTTGGCACTGGAAACAGCATGGTCCACTAGATGCTTATACTGAGGCAATTTACTGGCAGCAAGGAGAAGAGATGGATTGGTTGTAGCATCTGTTGGTGTGTATTTCTCAATGCCTGAAATGGTACAAGACACAGATTTACAACATGTATCATCAATGGTACAGCTAATTTCCATAGAAATAACACCCACTGTGGCATTAATGAAAAATATAGGTTAAAAAGTAGTCAGAGATAACATGATTCAAGTGAACACAACCTTTTGGCTCAAGTAACTTACTTCTAGGCAAAAGAGGGTGTAATTCTCCAGTACAATCTATCTGGCAAATTCTAGTATATTCTAGTACATTTACTTACATCACACAAAAATTCATACTGGTTTTAACTATGGCACACCAACTCATTGCATCCACTCCTCTCTCCCCTCACCTTATAAAATGCCAAGAATGGCAAGCATTACTGATACTGTGGGCAAAAAAAGTTAGTCATTAAACCAAAGAAAGAATTGTCACCAAAAAAATGTATGGAATTAATTTCAAAATGCTAGTAAATTTTCCATTGCATTCTAAAACACTGTTTCCAATACAAACTAGAAGCAGTACTTGTACACTACAAAACTGAATAAAACAGTGTGCTTAAAACATTTATGAGACTTGTTTTTCCTACAGTTTCCTTGCTGAACCACCTTTTACTAGCATTACAAACTGGAGTATTTCTGGAATCCTCTAAACAGCAACATCAATATGATTTAAGTAGGTCAAATTTAATATTGGTACCTTGTTACTCTAAAATGGTCTGGGTCTTGCATTATGTGACCAAAATTGAATTAAACAATTACTTTTTCGCTTTACTGAAGCTTTACACTATTGTGCTTGGCAGACAATCGATTCAATTGACAATGAGCAGTACCTGCGAGGGCAATTTTATGGAGTTCTTGTACTCTGTGCTCTCCAGGTATTTTCTCTAAACGTTTTTGAGTCCTATTCTTAATCATCCCTAGTGCCCCGACAATGACCGGAACCGTTCTAGCTTTGACGTTTCACAGTTTTTGAATTTCTATTTCTAGATCTTTATACTTGCTTAACTTTTCAAATTATTACTGTTATTTGTTGTTGCTCAAAAAATAAGTACAGTTTCACTGCAACTCTCTTGCCTTGCAGTTTCCGGCAAAGCAAAGAACTTGAAGTCGCAAAAAACTGTTGCGGTTTTTCTTGTACCTGTATACTTATTAATACTTATTATCTTCAAATACATGGCGCACTCTACATGACTGTTGTTTATACACATAAAACTTTTATTTACGTATGGTACTCCCCGATAATACGCATGGTTCAAAATGTAATTTAAACCTACAGTCAACTTCATGTTATGCTAACATTAAAAATGGCAGTTAAACCAACTATTACGGACACACTTCAACATAAAGCAAACATTCGAAAAAAAATTGTTTAAACAGTATAAATGCTTAACATATAGTCACACCCCAGCATGCGTGATATTAGTTGAATATCAAGGCTTTGAGAGGCAATAACCCGTAAACAATATTACCATGCGATTACTTTGTAATTAAAACTCTACAGCCACTGTTAAATGTGTTCACCTACTGTCAAAACCACTGCCTACAATACTATCACCGCCCACATCTGGAACATGACTCGTGTTGTTGGAACCCACACACGCGTAACATTGACGACAAGTTGGAATCTGTAAAACGGCACGCAGCACGTTTTGTGTTAAACAACTATGATTACTGTCCAACTGCCAACCTAACAGGCCTCATCAGTGATGAATCGGGCTGGATATATTCTACAAAATAAATTTTCACCACTAATCATTCCATCGATTTGTCATCCATCATGATTTTAGCAAATACAATTCCGTCATTCAGAAACAGTCAAAAATCAATTTTATGTCAGAACTGTTCGTTACTGGAATCAATTGCCTGTAGAAATAGTAAAACTACCATCAATAAATATCTTCAAAACAGAACTATTTACATGGATTAAACCTCTTCACGTCAGAAAAACTACTTCAACGAACACTTGGACTCTTGTTTAGATATATACCTTCAAATTGTTTTTAGCCACCACTGCACTTGATTTTAACTTTAATTTCAAAAATTGTTCAATATTCTTTTGTTAATGCACCTGAAGTGACATACAAACTCACTCCGTCTTGATTTAAGCCATTTGGAGGACACTTCAGTTGACTTAAGAAGACCATTAGGCATAAGGAAATACTCACTTTCAAAATCTCCGGTGTCAGCAACGATTGTTGTTAACTTTTTCAGCTGTTCTAGCGCATTTGCCATGATGATTTATCCTTTGTCCTTTAAAGCTTTTTGTCTGGTTAGTTGATGTTAAACTGTGGCAAAGTTAAGTCTTTAGAAGTTATTCACTGATCATCGATCTCAGCTATAAAATCTGATTTTCTGATGCAGTGCAACAACAAGTAACCATCTTCAAAAACAGCGCGAAAGAGTCACTGGAACGAGGCGGACACGAGTAAGCCTCGCTCTCGTTACAATAACGAATGTGATAAAAACATTGTGGCATACCAAAATTTTGTTTCAAATAAATGAACCAACAATGAGCATATATTTTATATGGGCATAAATTGGCATTTAATTGTCAATTTATCATTTAATGACTGTCGAAGCTCTTCATATTGAAAACATCAAACCGTGCCTAAACACAAAAGATGAATACAGAGGTAGATCGTTGGTAATTAAAATCTAATTACCTGATACTTTGCGTATGTGATTTTATTATATGTATGTATGTAGTGCGATATAGATGATCGAATTTTTGTACAGATGTATATTTTTAAACTGTTTTTAAACCTTTTCTTTTATTGCTTTTAGACCTGAAGATGTATTAAAAAATCCGAAATATATTGTCATAAAAATATATGCTCATTGTTGGTTCATTTATTTGAAATAAAATAACGTGACCCATTGGATTTGATTTTGGTTGCTATCACTACCTCAATAGGCACCACAATTATGTGCAGGTTAATTTAACGAACACGACAATTTGATGTTATCGAGCGTTCTGTCCTGGGTAAGACATTAAACTTCACCCTGGGGTGTCCTTGAGAAAGACTAGTACCTTAGTAGCTCCCCATGCCAAGGTTACAGTGAAGCTATTGGAAACAGGACAGTGGATTTTGCAAAAGGCAAGATTGATGCAATCCTTCAGAAGGTTTTCGTGAATTATCTCTGGCGTGAGTACAGTTCAACTGGAAAAACGGCAGACATAAACCGCCTAGTTAATTGACACTGCGAACAAAGAAAGAACCTTGTGGTGTCTACTTTTTTTTTATCACTCCTGACTAGTCTCCATGAAATGACAAAAAGAGATGATATCTAGTGCCACATCAGTCGTCGCGTGGATCAGCAAGGGCCGCGTTGTTTAGTGGGTAATCAGGCTGGCAATGATAAGTATGTGACTGGAAAGCAACTAAGAAGTAAATTTAGAATCGGGAACTGGAATGTTAGGAAGCTGAAAGCATTAGGTAAACTGAATTATACAATATTTTATAATTATATAATATAAGATAATTATATAATATATAATATAATTATATAATGTACTGCATTATACAATATGTAATGAAATGGATAGAAATAACATAGAAATTCTCTGTCTAAGCGAAAGGAAGTGGAGTAACAATGGCAGTTTTAAAACTCAAGACAATAAATTAGTTATATTTTCTGGGAAGGATGAAGGCAGTGGTTACAGTCAACGGGTTGCTGTAATCATACCAAATGAAACCAGCAGAGCATTATTGGGTTACAATCCGATTTCAGATAGGGTGCTAAAAATTAGATTTCAAGGGAAACAGCATAATATCAGTATTATTCAATATTATGCGCCTACAAGCAACGCGAGTGATGAAGAAATGGAAGAATTTTATAACACACTACAAGAAACCATTGACAGCATCCCAAATAGAGATGTAAAGATTATATCGGGCAATTTCAATGCTAAGGTTGGAAAACAAATTAGAAATAGTGAATGCAATGGAAAGTTTGGATCAGGTGAAGAAAATGAAAAAGGGACTGACCTTGAATTTTGCAGAAGTAATAACTTTGTCATTGCCAATACACTTTTTGAACACCATCCGAGACATCTGTACACTTGGATACCTCCAGGTAAAAATACACGCAATCAAATTCATTATGTTATAATAAATCAAAAATGGAAAGGTAGTTTAAAGAATGCAAAAACAAGACCAGGTGCTGATTGTAACTCCGACCATCAACTCCTTATAGTTGACATGCAGTTCAGACTAAAAAAAACTACCAGTTTCAGAAACACCTCTAAAGCTAGATTATAATTCTATCGATGAAATATACCGAGTTAAAATCTCTAACTCCTTTGAAGCCCTATTAGCAGTTGGGGAAGAGAAGTCACCAAACGAGCTCTGGGGAGGTGGCAAAAATATATTCTTACGCGTAGCTAAAAGTACCATTCCGAAGAAAAGGAAAGGAACAAACAATGGATTTCTGGTGAAACATTAAAAGAAGTTGAAAAAATAAGCCTATTGAAAGCTAAAGGTACTAATAACAAAGTTGACAAGGCTAAATATAGAATTCATAATACAACAGTTTAAAAAACGAAGAGAAAAGACAAGGACAAATTCATAAATGAACAATTTCAGTGGATAGAGGAGAAATTCATCACCAACTCTGTCAAAGACCTCTGTGCAGGAGCAAAGAATTGACCAGAAAATTCAAACCTGGCATGAACACTGTGAAATAAGGTCATGGAACCATTCTTTGTGAGAGTGATGAAGTAAAAAGGCGATGGCACGAATATTGCACTAAATTATATCAGAAAAATTATGACATTAATGAACCACAACTTCCACTCTTTGCTGATACAAAAAAGAACCACCTCCGTTGTACTCAGGTCGAAAAGGCAATCAAAGAACTCAAGAATGGAAAAAGTCCTGGTGTTGATGAAATTGTGACTGAATTGATTAAGAATAGAGGGGATCATATCATAACCTACTTTTACAAACTCTGTACGTTGATATGGAACAAAAAAGAATAGCCAGATGACTGGGTTAAATCAATTTTTGTACCAATACCAAAGATAGGTGACATTCAACAATGTTGTAACAACCCAACCATTGCATTCATCGGTCACTGTAGTAAAAGTATCCTTAAAATCATAGCAGGAAGAATAAACACTGAGATGGATGAAGAAGTTAATGAAGTGCAGGCAGGCTTTAGACCCGGAACTTGGACACGAAACCAAATTATCAATCTCAAAATGATTATAGAGAAAAACCGAGAGTATGGAAAGAATGTATTCTTAGGTTTTATTGATTACAGAAAAGCCTTTGACGTGGTCTCTCATAATGTACTGTGGAGTGTAATGGTCAGTATGGGATACCCAGTATGCTGTTTAATTAGGTCAATAATATGGGCTGGATACCAGCCCATATTATTGACCTAATTAAACAGCTGTATGAACAACAGAAAGCAGCAGTCAGAACATCTCATGGCCTAACAGACTGGTTCACAATTAAGCAAGGTGTTTCCCAGGGATGCATCCTTTCCCCACATCTCTTCAACATCTATTCGGAACAAATAATATGAAGTGCACTGGATGATTTTGTTGGTAGCTTCAAGTTCGGTGGTAGAATTATTACTAATCTGAGATATGCAGATGATATTGTTTTAATAGCCAGTAGCATGGGTGAATTACAGGGCTTAGTTAATAGAGTAAAAGAGTCAAGTTTGCAGTTTGAACTTGAATTGAATTTGAGTAAAACAAAAGTTATGAAAATAGCTAAGAACAACCAGAATGATAATGATGCAGAGCACACTAGAGTTAATAATGAAATAATTGAAAGTGTAAAAGAATTCGTGTATCTCGGAACACTTATCACCAATAATTATGATGACACCAGAGAAATCCGATGAAGGTTATATATAACAAAAAGTGCAATGGTCTCATTAACAAATATACGGAAAGACAAAAGTATTACTCTTACTACAAAGAAAATATTGCTACATAAATTACTTTTTAGCATAGCCAGTTACGGCTCACAATGTTGTGTATTGAAAAATAAAGACAACAAGAAGATTGAAGCATTTGAATTATGGTGCTATCGTCGTCTAATGTGCATCAGTTGGACTGGAAAGAAAACTAATGAACGGATATTAGAAAAAATTGATGTAAATGAGAGGCTATTAACAACTATAAATCGTAGAAAAATGGCTTTTATTGGACACATACTAAAGGGAAAGACTATAACCAGTGATTTATTACTTGGAATGGTTTATGGCATGAAAAGAAGAGCAAGACCGAAAGTTAGATATAGCTACAACATAAAAGAGATTTCTGGTGGAAGAAGTATGGTTCAGTTGTACAGGATGGCACAGAATAGAAGGAAATGGAGAGCCACGGCGGTTTATTTTGAACCTCCCGTTAGATGATGATGACAATGTGATTGATGTAACTAGTCCGATGTAAGAAAAATAGAATACTTCCAATACTACTATAATTACCACCATTTCCACTACAACAATTACCACTACCACCATTGCCACTAAGACTATTGCCACTACCACCATTGCCATTACCACAATTACCACTACCACCATTGCAACTACCACCATTGCAACTACCACCATTACCACTACCACCATTGTCATTACCACCATTACCACTACCATCATTGTCACTACCACCATTGCCATTACCACCATTACCACTACCATCATTGTCACTACCACCATTGCCATTACCACCATTACCACTACAACCATTGCAACTACCACCATTGCCACTACAACCATTACCACTACAACCATTACCACTACAACCATTACCACTACAACCATTGCCACAACAACTATTATCACTACCACCATTGCCATTACCACCATTACCATTACTATTACCACTTCTATTACCATTACCATTACCATTACTATTACCATTGCTACTACCGTTACCATTACCATTACTATTACAATTATTACTACCACCACTACTACCGTTACTACTGCTACTACCACTACCAGTACTGCTACTACTACTACTAGTATTACTGTATTTCAATCATTTCACTCAAATTTTAAATCTCTTAAATACACGAGGGGTAAATAACTGAGCTTACATTTATACACAGAGGATAGTCAAGTCGAAACATCAAGTCGATAGTTATGTATGTAATACGAGCATTTGATAACTGTCTGAAATTGTTGACAGAATTCTATTTTAATCAAGATCCAAAGATCTAAAAAGCCTCTTGAAGCTTCCATAACTTTTGTATAGAAATCAAGGGGCGGGAGCTCCATGAAAATGAGTTCAACATTTTATCTTTCACATGGTCATAGAGATATTTGTAATGGATGGTTTTATACCCCTGTAATTTGATGTGGTTCTTCTCAAAACACACTCTAGGCTTATTGATGTACACTTTCAAAGACAACAACCAATTCTAAATTCGATCGTTGTGTGCATGTGANTACAACCATTACCACTACAACCATTGCCACAACAACTATTATCACTACCACCATTGCCATTACCACCATTACCATTACTATTACCACTTCTATTACCATTACCATTACCATTACTATTACCATTGCTACTACCGTTACCATTACCATTACTATTACAATTATTACTACCACCACTACTACCGTTACTACTGCTACTACCACTACCAGTACTGCTACTACTACTACTAGTATTACTGTATTTCAATCATTTCACTCAAATTTTAAATCTCTTAAATACACGAGGGGTAAATAACTGAGCTTACATTTATACACAGAGGATAGTCAAGTCGAAACATCAAGTCGATAGTTATGTATGTAATACGAGCATTTGATAACTGTCTGAAATTGTTGACAGAATTCTATTTTAATCAAGATCCAAAGATCTAAAAAGCCTCTTGAAGCTTCCATAACTTTTGTATAGAAATCAAGGGGCGGGAGCTCCATGAAAATGAGTTCAACATTTTATCTTTCACATGGTCATAGAGATATTTGTAATGGATGGTTTTATACCCCTGTAATTTGATGTGGTTCTTCTCAAAACATTATTGATTGGGTAGCTTATTGATGTACACTTTCAAAGACAACAACCAATTCTAAATTCGATCGTTGTGTGCATGTGAAGAGTGAGACAATATTCACATACATATCTATCAACCAAGTGCTTAAAGTTCTCAGTGACGAGCTTGGTAAGAAGGTTATAAAATTCAGTGAAGGTCACCTCCCCACGATCGGAAAGAAATCCATCCAATTTCATAAAGCGGGAAAGAGAAGCCAGTTTGTGCCAAGGAGAAAAGTATTTGTTTATGATGTTAGCTGGGAGGGGAAGTGGAAGATTGCTGCAGATCTTGACACAGCTCTTGTCTTCCCTTTAGTGACGACCAACCAACGCCCTGACTTGGTCATATGGAATGAGGAGAGGAACCATGGTATTGTGTTGGAACTCACCATACCTTGGGAGTAGAATTTTGCTGATGCTGAGTTTCGAAAGGAAGCAAGATACGAAGAGTTACTAGAAAGCTGTAAGGAGAATGGATGGGAAGTGGAATACCATCATGTAGCTGTTGTTGCACTTGGTTATGTGGACAGGAAGCTGCACTATCTGTTTAGACACTGCTTCAAGTTCACCAACAATGAATGGCGAAGTTTGAAGACGAAGCTGCAAGATGTTGTGGCGAAAGCAAGTTTCTTTGTTTGCCTGAAACGAGATGATCCGACATGGAATGAGTGAAACCTTCAACTAGCACTGATCTAAAGACACCTCCTGGAAGGAGGCCCCCCGCCACGTCAATAATGAGTGGAGGAATAAGGGCCGAAACTCGACATGGTTCCTCCTGATGATGTTGACAGATTTGATCTAATGATTGAGCTGCTGGTTGAAAGTTCACGTAGTTGGTTAATATTCCTCTACCAACAGTTTCATAGAAGGAGAGAGAATTGATGAACATATTGTGTCGTTATCTGTATCTTTGTTGTGTGGCAGCAGTAAAACAGTAGTTAAGGATATGGTGCTCTGCTTATGTGTGTCGCCATAGCATAAGGGGAAAAATTTGTTTCCATTCAGCCCAGGCGTTTTTAAGTTCTTATTAGTGTACAGAGATAACATCGATGCTCGCGTTCATTCAAGAGAACCAATTTTGGAGGAATGAGATGGCTACCTTATTCCTGGAGCTGACACGTGTTAGTTGACACTTTTCAGCTACAGACACAACGATTATGTTTTGATTTTCCAGTTCCTTAAATTTGTCCCAGTTCAAACCTGTAGATTGTACTTCCGAATCCATTTCCATTTCTCACGAGACAGTTATTTTCTTGTGCTTTTTCAACCATTTCGCCTGAAATGTTATTGTAGTGGGTTTCTTCTTCCAAAGACCGTACAATTTTGTCCTGTGATGAGTTGAGAATTCATTGGACCGTAATCTTATACTGTTGTTATACGTATGAAGGAAAGGTAAGGTTGAGTCCCAACTTTTTAAAAGGGAGATACAGATAACCAGTGTTGGCTCCTGGAAGAAAGTTGACCCATCTCCGAAAATAACGTAGAACAATACCGTCGTATGATTGTTTCAGCCAGGCATCGTCAAGATTGTAACTAGAAAAATGCCATTTCGGCTTGCTGTATATGCAGACTGTACTGCTGACAGTTTTGTGTTTTAGATGTAGGGTGAGTGCCTGTTTTACGTATGGTTTCCTTCAATAGCTTCATAATTGAATCCTTCACGTAATTATTATGTCGAAACCAATTTAAGACATCTAGAACATTAATCTAGGAATGGCTTGTATCGATTAGAAAAAGGTCTATGACATACGTCCAGGCTCCCCTCGTGAATATTGGAGAGCTTAAGGATGACGAACGTGGCTATTAATGTAATCAACATTTTACAGAGATTGATGAAAAATTGGAATGTAAACTTAACATTTTCTGGCAGAGGTTTCGAAAATATAAACATAAAAAGAGGAATCTTTCAAGGAGATAGCCTATTTCCTCTACTTTTTCTTATATGTATGATCACGCAGAGTCTGATATTACGAATGGTGAAGACTTGCTATACCCCCCAAAAGCGGTGAAAACCTATATCATTTATTGTTTATGAATGATTTAAAGTTATCGGAAAAAATTAAAGAGGAATAAATAGCTCGGGATCCAATGTTAGAGTTTTCAGTGATGATATTGAAATTTTTAAGTTTTAACGTCATTTTTCCCCAGCAATTGGGGCTCAGATGGTGCCCTTCACAGGGACTTTGATTTGGCAGTGAGGAATTTCTTGGCCGGATGCCCTTCCTGACGCCAACCGATGGCTTTTTCTTTTCGCAAAGTTCCAAATTCTCCTCGACAGCTCGGGGAATCGAACCCGGAACTCTTGGTTACTGTGCAGTGCACTAACCATTAAGCCACGGCTCCTTTGTGATGATATTGAAATGGAATTTGTAATTTAAAATTGTGGAGTAGTAATCATGTGTAGATGATCAGTTGATGAGACCAAACGTTATGCAGTAGCTTCCCCAGCGAATTAAACCTTAAAATAGAAAACGACAAAGAAATTGGCTTAAAACCACTAAAATAGCCTAAAAAACAAAGAAATTGGCCAAAAATGTCGATTTTAAACAACTTGAATCGCGATGATAAGAAAAACCGCTACACGGACAGTTTGCAGCTAGAGTTAAACAGGCTGATCTAGATGAATTTGCAATCCACCAATTGTGACGTGGTACCACATTCCAGGATTTTGGAGAGCTTGCGTATCCAAGGAATAAACAATACTTTGGTGCAGTTT
>RDPX01000221.1:941051-958926 GCA_003991215.1 Morbakka virulenta
TTATCTTGGTAGTTTGATAACATCAGATGGAAGATGTGTGAACGAAATAAAGAAACGAATCACTTTGGCGAAGGATGCTTTTAGTAAAATGAGTTTAGTTTTCAAGAACAGGCAGCTGCAAGTAAAAACTAAGATTCGAGTCCTAGAATGTTATGTGTGGTCTGTTTTGCTTTAT
Source organism: Morbakka virulenta (assembly GCA_003991215.1). Taxonomy (NCBI): domain Eukaryota; kingdom Metazoa; phylum Cnidaria; class Cubozoa; order Carybdeida; family Carukiidae; genus Morbakka; species Morbakka virulenta. Next base: position 941,227 of record RDPX01000221.1, read on the forward strand.
GGGTGTGATGCTTGGACCATCAATGAAAGCATGAAGAAACGAATAGAAGCAGTGGAAATGTGGTTCCTGAGAAGAATTCTTAGAATATCTTGGACTGACAAAGTGAGCAATGAAGTGGTATTAGAGAGAGCAGGAATGAAAAGAAAGTTGATGAAGGTAATTAGAAAAAGACAACTGCAGTTGCTGGGTCATGCAATGAGATGTGAAGGAATGGAAAACTTGGTGTTAACAAGGAAGATTGAAGGAAAGAAAGGTAGAGGAAGACAGAGACTGAAATTCATTACCAGCTTGAACTAGGATCTCCAGTTCAAGAGGAGTGACTGTGAAATTTTAGCACTGACAAAAGAGAGAAATAGATGGAATACCATGATTTCCAACGTCCTGAAAGGATAAGGAACTCAGAAGAAGAAGAAGAAGTTTCGTATGATACCAGGATTGGTGAAAAAGAAGGTGAAAAAATACTGAAATACCAAGAGTTGGCAAGGGAATTAAAAGACCTAAGGAATAAAAAAGTGAAAGGAATCGCAGTTATAATTGAAGTGTTAGGAACAAGATCAAAAGTATTGACAAAAAGACTGAAAGAGATTGGAATAGCTACCCGAATAGCCAAATTGCAAAAGACAGTGATGATACACTCTGTTAAAATCCTCCGACAAGTGGTTGAGATTTGAAAAACTTGTTGTTTCCAAAGCTCAAGAATATGAATACACTGATCAATTTCAAAAATGACAACATTTTAAATCAGTGTGTAAGAGAAGTAAGAAAGTAAAAAAGAGGCACTTGAGATGTAGAACTTATAAACAGCTAGTGCTCCAATGGCTGTCAAAGGACCTGCGATTGTGAAGAATAAATTTACTGAGGAACATCTTGATAAACTGCCCTAAAGAATTCATTAAGTTGTCTTAAACAGTACAGCTCATCTCGTCAGAAGAGCATTAGTCCTTTAACAAATAAAATGTCTCTTGACTCATTTTAGAATTCTAAGGAAGGAAATAAAGGAGATGTATCATATATATATATATATATATATATATATGATACATTTCTTTTCCTTTCTTTTCGTTTTCTTTTTTTTTTCTCTCTTTTGTTTTTTTTTGTTTTCTTTATACAATTCTTTTTCTTTTTCAAGTCTTGTTAAAAAAGTCGATGTCTCTTTACATTATCCTCTGTCAATGTCAGGCACATTCTCAAAGCTAGCACTCCCCCCCACCCCACCACCTCTCTCTCTCTCTCTCTCTCTCTCTCTCTCTCACACACACACACACACACACACACAAACACCGCTGCTTTTTATATAGGTCTTTCTGTTTCCTTTCTTTCGGTTTCTTCACTTGCCTATTTTTCTGTCTGTCTGTTCCTGTCTCTTCCTCTAACTGTTAAGGTTCTTTATAGATATAAATTTTTATCATTTTTGTAGTTTTACATATTATCTTGAAGATGTAACAAGGATGTTTTATAATGAAAATTCTTTTTTCTAGCAATAATAGCAGTACACTCAATTTGCGTCATGATCTAAACAAAAAAAATCTAGGCTTATTCATAAGCCGATAGGTTGATATATATTCATGGTTAATAGCTACTTAGTATGTATGTGTGTCTACATGTGTGTGGGTGTATGTGTGCGTGTGTAGTGAAGAGATAGACAATGATGGTTTATAGTTAAAACGAAATTATTAATATGCTTTTGGATGAGCTAAAAGCGTTCCTTTACATTTACAGCCGGCATGTACGTTATTTGTTGTCTCTGTGTATTTGTGTACGTAAGCGTGTGTCTGTGTTTGTGTGTATTTAAGTGCTCGGTACGCCTCTATTACGATTATTACGAAATAATCTAAATTAATTGTTGAGTGCATCATATTATTATTATCTACTTTATGAGCCTTATGCACACATGTGTACCTATGTGGGTCCAAGTGGTCGATATTTTATAGTGCTTTTCCCCATTGCACTGCAACTGTTCATTAAAGGGTAATAATGAAAGACCATCCAAAGTTGTTAATAATCTATTTGGAAATACCAACGACAGATGTGATGATATTTTTAGCCCTTTTTTGAAATTATCAGGCGATCAATGCCTGCATGATGAATTAAGAAAAAAATAATAACATATAAACGCATTTTTTCCTATTTTTTAAAAAAAAGCAACGTTAATCAACTCTTTAAGGAAGTATCATTCTATTTCAGTCTATTTCAATCAAAACCTGATATCTAATTACATTCATATGTAGACTAATGACTTACTAACGATGTCAAGTGGGACCCCCTCTTCCTGTCATCTATTAGTGGCTAAAATTGTTTACCTTAACAAAAAACAGGCTTGTCTGTTTCTTTATTGTACAAAACAATAACTGCTACTAAGTTCAAATACGTCAGTCCTCCCCAATAACGAATACTCTTGGGAGAAGAGGTAAATGGTTGTTATTAGGAGGAAACAGATATTTTGGGAAGGAAACAATTATTTTGGGAAGGCAACAGTGATTTTGGGAAGGAAACAGTTATTTTGAGAAGGGAACAAATATTTTGGGAAGGCAACAGTTATTTGGGGGAGGGAACGGGGACACTTATTTTTGGGAGGGGGCAGTTATTTTTGGGAGAGAACGGGAACACTGATTTTGGGAAGGAAACAGTGATTTTGGAGAGAAAACACTTATTTTGGGAAGGAAACAGTGATTTTGGAGAGAAAACACTTATTTTGGGAAGGAAACAGTTATTTTAGGGAGAGAGCAGTTATTTGGGGTTTTTTGACTTGCTTTCTTCCATATACTTTCAAGGAGGATACAAAATGTTAAAAAGATACTGTACGTGCCAACGTCAAACATTGAATGCAAACACAATGTACTGAAAAATATCAAAGCGAAAGTGCTACACTGCGATTCAAAGGATAATAATTTCATTTCAGGTCTACTTTTTCAAAGTTTGCTACTAAATGGGTATTGGATAAATTCTAAAATTTTGAAAAATTGGCGAAAATCATATATTTTGGTCTAACTCGTCCTAGCTCAGTCTTGGCGGTATGTTTAAGCTAGCAAAATCATTTGGAGCAAAGTTAAAACCTTTTGTCAACATAACTTGTAATTTAAGATTAAGGTCCACTTTTCAAACATTGCTTATACGTTATAACGGTTGTTGGACGAACTCCAAAATTTTGAGGTTTCCGCAAAAAATTTGGTTTAACTTATTCCAACTCACCTTGGGCGACATGTATAAATCAGCAATGTCATTTTACGCAAAAATACAACATTTTACCCTTGTAAGTTATCAATCAATGTTGAGATCTACTCTTTCAAAGTTTGCCAATTGGGCAAATTCTTAAACTTCAGAAATTTGGCGGTAAGCATAAATTTTGGGTTAACTCATCCCAACCCACTATTGATGGTATGTTGCAGTCAGCAAAGTCATTTAAAGCAAAATTACAATCTTTTGGCAGCATAACTTACATTGTAAAGTTAAGCTCCACCTTTTCAAACTTTGCTCATAAAGGAATGTTGGACAAACTCCAAAGTTTTATGGATTGGAATGAAAAACAAAAATTTTGGTCTGATTGATTCTACCCTATTTTTGATGGTACTTATGGGTTATCAAAGTCATATGAAAAAAATAGAGCCTTGTACCAACTTTCACCTACGTTTTACAATTTAGGTCTACATATTCACAATTTAGTAATGGTGAGTATTGGACAAATTCTAAAATTTTGAAAATCTGTTGGAAATCATAATTCACTCTTGCAGGTATGTTGAAGTCTGAAAGAACTATTTGTAGCAAAATTTCAACCTTTTGACAACATAACTTACACGGCAATCCTAAAGTCTGCTCTTTTAAACATTGCCCATAAGGGGTATTGGAATAACTCCAAAATATCGAGGAATTGTCAAAAAGATAAATTGAAGTCCAACTTATGGTAACAATAACTGACCAGTCATTAATTTTGATGATAACATTCTCGTTGACGGTATTTTTTGTCAATTATTGTGCACAAGCTTCTGCTGTCATATTCGGCTTTTCAGATTCACGTGGCCTTTGAGGAATTGTTCAAATGAAGAGTGATGAAATCGTACTTTCAAAGATCGAAGGTGGGTTGAGTGGCACTTTGGACTCACCAGGCTGAGCTTTGGTTTTAACATTTTGTGGGAATAGTTATTTGATTTTTAATCTGTAATCCTTATCCTTGGCGGAATACAATTTGTTGGGCAAAGAAAATCCCCAAAGCGATAAACCGTTCCACCTTCAAAGGGATGCTTCTTCGTTTGAAGAAATTTAGTTCTACAAGATTACAATACCAAATAATAAAACAATAATTCAGCATCACAAGACACACAAAACACTTAAGTCATAACAATGTCCTCCGATGTTTTCAATGATCCATTTCAAATTCTGCTCTTATCGACACAGCACATAATAAGGGAGATTGATCCATCTGAATAGTCGTCTCCCACACCAGTCAAATATCAGTCAAATAATTCAAGTTTTTGAGTACTATGTGGTGAGACAGGGGCGTATCGGTGTTCGGATGGAGTACCAACCAGTGGGAACCATCAGCTGATCTACGGGTGAATGGACCCAGTGGTTTCCTTGAAGGTACCCAGCTTTTATGTCTTGCTCCAAGTAGTTGTTTGTGCGTGGCAGTAGCCACACTCCGGTATATCACTTCAGCTGTCGGGCAAAACGACATGAGAGTAGCTAACAACTTGTTGTTGGTGATTTTGTGCACGTTTTGCACAAGCGCATGATGATAGGAAGTAGTGGAGTGGGCGGATGAGTCCTACACAGACCAACGACAACAAATGCACAACCTGCATATGCATCTTGGTATGTTGAGGGAACTAATGAGACTCAGTATTAGTGGCTAACCATCAGTGGAAGGCAATGGCAAACCACCACTGTAACCTGCCAAGCAAATGATGCAAATACAAAGAACACCGTCCAACGTTAACAGAGTAAGTGGGGTTGATTCAATCAACACCACGCTCGGTAGGGATATCCATGTCCGGCAGGTGGAGCCCGACCGTCAGCCTGATACTGTCATTAATAGAAATATTATACGAATCAGAACTTGGAACGTTCGTACACTGTGCCAAGCTGGTAAGCTGGCAAATGTGAAGTAAGAAATGGAAAGAATGAAGATCAACGTGCTAAAATTATGCGAAACAAGGTGGCCTGACACCGGAAGTTTCGATCTTGACGGCCACAAAATGATATACTCAAGCACATGAAAAAGGGGTAGGAGTAATTCTGGATGAGGGAATGAGCGAATGCTTATTAGGATATTGGGCACTATCAAAAGAGTGATACTAGTAAAACTAAAGGGCAAACCCTTAGACGTTAGCCGAATCCAAGTGTATGATCCAACAGCCAACTGTAGTGATGAAGATATTGACCAGTTTTATGGGTAACTTGATGAAGCAAAAAGACAGTGCAGATCACAAGACATCATCATAGTCATGGGGAATGTGAATGCGAAAGTCGGTGATAGAGCGATTGGACAAGCTGTGGGACTTCACGGACGTGGAGAAATCAATGAAAGAAGGAAACAGTGGGTTGGATGGTGTGAGGCCAACAGCCAAAGTTATCATGAACACTTGGTTTAAAAATCACAATCGTCGCTTATGGACGTGGAGAGAACCGGGGGATAGAACTCGCAATCAGATCGAGCACATTACATTCAACAGTCGATTCCGTAATGCGGTCCAAATGCTAAGGTATATCCTACAGTTGACTGAAACAGCGACCATAATCCAGTAGTGTGTAGCATCAAACTCCAGCTTCGCAAAGTGAAGCACTCTATGCTAAACACAAAATTGCAATGGAATCTTTTGAGAGAGAATGCTTCTAGAATTGAAAGCTCGATATGCAGTAGAAGTCCAGAATCGCTTTGATGCTCTTGCGAACAAAGAGGCTAACCAATGAGAAGTTCTGAAGGAAGCCCTCGTTGAGACAAGTAAGAACATTATACCATCAAAGGTGAGAGAACGAAAGAAAGAATAGATGAAATTTTACTATTGCTGAAAGAAAGGCAAAACGTTAATCGAAATTCCAATCAATATGGTGTGCTGGATCCAAGTATCAGACAGAAGTGCAGAGAAGCAAAAAAAGAATGGATCAATGATAGGTGCACTGAAATTGAAAGGGATAGAATACCTAACCCTTCCTCGATGCACAAGAAAATCAATAAATTGGTTGGTAAAAAATCAGGCACTTCCAATGGCTGCACCAAAGCAAGAGATGTATCGATGCTCATGGAACAAAATGAAGTAGCTGAACGATGGGCCGAGTATATTGATGAATTGTTCAAGGACAAAAGAGAAGGAAAACCTGAAATAAAGAAACCTATGGAAGGACTGAAGATTTTGAAACATGAGGTCAGAGCAGCGATGACTCGATGACTTTGGTATCAACAAAATAACTAACCTGGTCAACGACATTTACGACAGTGGGGAGATTCCACCAGATCTAACAAAATCAATTTTCATCGCGCTACCCAAGAAACCGGGAGCAACAGAATGTGAATTTTATCGCACAATTAGCCTCATACGCCACATCACCAAAATCCTGATGCTTGCATTGATGGCAAGAACGTGAAAGGTTATGGGTCTCGAAATCAGTAAACAACAATTTAGTTTTGTCAAAGACTGCGGTATACAGAACGCAATTTTCGCATTGCGTTCTGTATACCGCAGAATGAGATTGGAAACTACATCATACCGCAGAATGAGATTGGAAACTNAGAGCAGCGATGACTCGATGACTTTGGTATCAACAAAATAACTAACCTGGTCAACGACATTTACGACAGTGGGGAGATTCCACCAGATCTAACAAAATCAATTTTCATCGCGCTACCCAAGAAACCGGGAGCAACAGAATGTGAATTTTATCGCACAATTAGCCTCATACGCCACATCACCAAAATCCTGATGCTTGTATTGATGGCAAGAGCGTGAAAGGTTATGGGTCCCGAAATCAGTAAACAACAATTTAGTTTTGTCAAATACTGCGGTATACAGAACGCAATTTTCGCATTGCGTTCTGTATACCGCAGAATGAGATTGGAAACTACATCGGCATAAAAAGAGAAGTACGCCGATGCTGTGTTCTATCACTAGACCTATTCAATTTGTAATGGTGAGCATACCATGAGAAGCATTGATGAGAAGAGAAGTTTTGTTGACGGAGGGCACAATGTGAATAACAGATGCGCCGATGACACCACAATTATAGCAGACTCAGCCAAAGAGCTTCAAGAAAACCTTGATATTGTGTGTGAAGAAAGCGCCAGGAAAAATCGGAGTATCAATCGGAGGAAAATGTTCTGCATGACAGTCAGCAAAAAGAAAGAACAGTTTAAGTGTGACTTGAAAGTCGACGGTGACCAGATACAGCAGGTGAACAGAATCAACTAACTTGGACGTTTGTTAACCTCGGATGGTAGAAGCGACGTTGAACTAAAAAGAAGGATAGCGATTGCAAAGGAGGCTTTTGGACGCATGTCTGTTATTATGAAGAGTAGAAATATCTCAATGGATACAAAGTTGAAGGTACTTAACATCTAGATTTTCCCTGTTTTGACATATGGATGTGAAAGCTGGACAGTAAACCAAAAAATGAAAAGTCGGATAATTGCTGCTGAGATCTGTTTTTTCACGAAGAATGTTGAGAGTTTTTTGGACTGACCACGTAACCAATGACGAAGTTTTGAGACGAGCAGGTTACAGCATGAAGCTTCTAAAAATCATCAGGAGAAGGCAGCTGTCCTTTCTTGGACATGTGATCAGAAAGGAAGGACTGGAGGACTTGGCTCTTAAGGCAGGATATGTGGAAGAAGAGGCAAAGGACATAGACGAGTAACATTCATAAAAAGAATATTAACTTGGACGTGAAAAAGTGAAATGGAGATACTGAAGATAACAAAGGACAGGTTTCTGTGGAGAAACATGACCGCCGACGTTGTGGAAGGACATGGCACCTGAGGATGAGTTGTGAGACACATACAAATACGTTCCTTTTGGTGACTCCTAGATTTTGTTTTGTTGTGATGAAGCAAAGACGTCTCAACTACCACAGATATTTCATACAACTAGTCCAAGGAGGAATGAATTAGGTGCTGTGATTTTTCATTCCACTTCGAACACTTCATATGTGACCAATGAAACTGTTTTCATCAGGTTTTTTAAAAACACTTAAACACCATTACAATATTGAATTAAAATGACTTAGAACTTAACGTCATGGACCTTGGGAGATTTTTTATTTATTTTATTTATTTTTTTTTTAAATTTTAATTCATAATTTATTTTAACATAAATTATGAATTGAAACTCCATTGCACTAGAATTGATCTGTAGAAGGGAATGTAGTAAATCAAAGAAATGGATTTAAGTGGCATTGTGGGTGTCAGTACTACTGCAAGAAACAAACAAAATGACATTTGTTTAAAAATAATGGGTATTGGTGTGAAAATCGTGAAATTAAGGTCATTTGTGGGCCCGAAATGCGAATGAAGATGTCAAGACATGAGGTAAATATAAAATATAAATGGAAATAACGTTACCATTATTAGTATCATTAAAAATAACTTTTAATCAAATAATGGACTTCTAAGTGGCCATTTTATTAAGGAAATTGAGGCTAATTTTCAATTGATTTTAGCTCCTACAGGTCCCCATTATTATACCAGATGAATAAAAGCACAGAAATATGTCTTAAAAGGGACTTTGTTGACACAAAAGTATCGATAAAAGTACAATAAATTGTTGTAAACTGCTATTTTGGATGCTGAGCATACTATCTCAAAGTTACGATGCTTCCATCAATCCCGTATTTTGTTCGACACTGGTGCCAATTGTGGTGCTGAACTTACTTTTTCTTGATCTTCTCCTTCTTCTTCAAATATCAGGTATGGAACAGACATCGATGACCATTATGCGCCAAATCTTCCTGTTGTCCGTCTTCCTTATCAGCTTGGCTTTCGGTAATTGGTTTTGTGTTGTCCATTGATTAAGACTGTCAATGAATGTCATTCTTTATCTGCCCCTGCTTTTCTTTCCTTCTATCTTGCCACATAGCATCTTCTTTTCAAGTTCGTCTTTTTTACATACGTGATAGCCAAGTCCATTGTCGACATTATTAAAGATGAGAGTAAAAGAAAATGTCTAGCCAATCAAAATTTATGATAGTTTATATTTTGGCCCTTCGCAAATTTTACCGTAAAAATTTGTTAAAGGTCGAAGTTTGAGAAGTCCGTGATACTACAGTATTACAGTGTATTTCTAGTAAAAGATTAAGGTCCTGAACTATGTTTAATAACTGAGTGGTCATTTCAAATGGTGGCTTTGAGAATGTGACAATCTAATCTTTTGTATCAAGTATGACAAAGTTTATTAAAGTGTTTTTTGATGGTAAGCAATTGAAGTCAAGTGTGAATTTATCTAAAAATCACAAATAACACCACTTGATTAAATCCAGTATTGTACGTTTCATTAACAATCTAATCCTTAGTATCAAATATCAAGAAAATAGATGTATTTATTCAAGTGTTGTTATTAATTATTTTTAGAAGACATTCACAGTTGAATTTTATTACTCACCATAAAAAAAGGTTTACAAGGACACTTACAAATTTAGCAAAAATATATACGGCGGAACGTAACAGTTGTTTTCACAGAAAATGTATTGTTCATCCATTTACAGAATTGTATAGTAACACAGCTATTTTTTCCTTTGCAATAGTCGCTACGTTGAAATTGGTAGCCAAACCCAGAAGTTGTTTTTGTCAACTTGACTGTGCTCATTAGAGATATTACCTTGGAAACCAGCTTCCAATAATTGTTTACTAAGACAACTCCGTTGTATTAATAAATAAACAAACAGTTTCTAAGCAACAATAAATATTTTAATTATTAATATCGATTTACTGCTCTTTGAAATTTGGAGTGTTGCTCGCAACTAAAATTTGGACCATGGAAAATAATTTTCCATGTTAAGGAAACTGGATTTCAAGGATTGGGTTGGCCAACAACCCAGAAACATTTATCAAACTTAATACCGAATAAACGGCAAAGAGACATTAAGAATAACTCGCCGACTAACAAACCAAAAGAAATGAAGAATTATTGAAAAATTAGGGGAAATAAACTAAATTTCTTTAACAAGTATTAAAGGTTGTAATGTAAAAAGAAAATATAGGAATTACCAATAAAAACAGGTTAATATGGTTCAAACAAGTTGTAACAAAATATGGGCTCTTTCAAAAGTGTTGAGCTTTTTTAAGCACATGCAATAAAATGGGCGTTAACAAACTGTCGCGAAATCTATCGAAACGATTTCTCGAATAATCTAGAACGGAGACACGTGCTATATCACATGAAAAAGAATGCTGAGTGATGGTATAAGAACTTACTACTGTAAGATAATTGCTAGAACATTACAGGACATTTCATCACTTATTACACATTCAGCTTAAATTCTGCTGAGTAATGATCAAAGGCATTGCACCATTTTTCACACACTAAGCCTTTTATTTTGCTGACTTAGCATATATTCATTTATATATATATAGGACACCTTAAGATTGAATTTAAATGAGAGATAAATTTTGGAACTATACTCGAACTGAAAATCTGAGACTTTAACTATAAGAAGAAAAATACTACTACGAAACTTATTGTCAGTTCATTGCTAGATCCACAAGAGAAATCCCATCAACACCTCAAGATTTCGTCGCAAACAAAGGTCGTTATCGTTCCAAAGTTGGTTAAGAGTGAACAATGTTTAGTGGTGCCATAAAAAACTTCTCTAAGCACCTTTGGTTCTTTAGTTAATACGCCTAAAGCCCGACACGAGTAAAAACACTTAAAATATGCATAATAAAATAAATTCCATTCAATCAATTTCCACTTACAGCTTTCTTTCGAGCTTGGTACTCCTTTCGTCTTTGGTAAATCGCAATTCGATTTGCCTTCACATTCCCACAAATATTTCCAATGGCTCTTCTCCAGAGCGGACGGTCAACAACCAAATCTTGCCATTGATCTAATATTCTTCCTGACTTAAGAACACTTTTACAGGTGTCCTTGTAACGCAGTTTCGGTGGACCAACAGGACGAGTACCTTTATCAAGCTCGCCGTACATTAGAGCCTTAACGGGACGGTTGTCGTCCATCCTTGACACATGACCAAGCCAACGCAAGCGACTTTTGATAAGCGTGATCTCAATATCCTCAGCATCTGCTCGCTGTAGCACCTCTTCATTACTCGCATAGTCGCTCCACTTTATTCGAAGGATCTTTCTTAGATGTCGTTGCTGAACTGTACGAAGCTGATTGATTTGGTATCGATACAGTGTCCAGGTTTCACAACCGTATGTGAGGAGTGACGTCAAACATTGAACATAGACTTTCAGCTTTGTCGAGAGTGTCAGGTCGTGGGAGTCGAAGACTCGTTCACGAAGCCGACCGTATGCAGATGATACAGCTTGTATGCGTGTGATGAGCTCAGCATTCACTGAACAATTGCTGGTAACAATACTCTCAAGGTATTTGAAACAGTTTACACTTTTGATTGGCATACTGTCGATGAAGAACTGTTCTTCAGGACCAATGCACATGGTTTGGATCTTTTTTATGTTTTGGAAGGACCCATTCGTTTTTCCATATTGTTGTAGGCTGTCAACAGAATCTGTAGTCAAGATTGCAATGTCATCAGCGTACTGCGCTTCTCTGATGAAGTCGATGAAGGTTTTAGATTTGGCTTTTAGTCTCCTCAAAGAAGTCACCATCGTACCGAAATCTAATTTTTATGCTGAATTGGTGACCGATATTTTTGTATGCAAGTAGGAGAAGTACAGCAGCATAGATGCCATACAAAGTGGGTGCTAACTTGCAACCTTGTTTTACACCACTGATATATTCAAATGGTTCGGTCAGGACACCATCAACTATGAGACGAACATGAACTTGAGAGAAGAGACTTTGAATCAGTCTGATAAATTTTGGAGGACAACCAAGTTTTCCCAAGATCTTAAAAAGGAATTCCCTGTTTACTGTATCGTATGCCTTGGTAAAGTCGACAAAAACGATGCACAAGTTTTGACGTTGTTCTTTGGTTTTCTCCATTAGCTGTCTCAGAGTAAAGATTCCGTTAATGGTACTTCTGTTTTCACGATAACCGGATTGAGACTGGGGATAAACCTTGTCAGCTATGCGTTTAAGTCTCTGTAACAGGATGTCAGCAAACACCTTTCCCACAATACTTAGGAGAGAAATTCCTCGATAGTTACCACATTGACTGCGATCTCCCTTTTTGAAGAGAATGGTGATGTTTGGGTCCGTAACTTCTGATGGTATGTTTTGAGTCACCTAAAACATTGAAATTATAGCAAACAGGAAGGCTTTAAGGGTATTTCCACCATGCACAAGTACTTCGGGAAGACCACCGTCAGGACCAGGGCTTTTGCCAAGCTTTGTATTTTTGAGTGCTGTGTCAAGTTACTCTTCAGTTATAGGGAGGTCGAGCGAGTCATCAGTTGGAAGCTGTTCAATATTGTCGATGAGCCTCGCGTCAACATCGGTCGGTTGATTAAGTAGCTCACTAAAGTGTTCTACCCATCTATTTTTGATGTCTGGTGAAGTTATAAGAAGGACCCCAGCTTTTGATCGAACAGGGTGAGTTGTTTTGCTCCTGGGACCATAAATCTTTTTGACAGATGCATAAAATTCTCTGTGTTTTTTGTACTAAGCGTAACGTTCAGTATCTGTTGCTCTTTCGTGAAACCATTGGGTTTTCAGTAGCCTGACACGATCGCGTAGCTCGTTTCGATTCAACTGTTTATCTTTCAGGAGTTGTTGAATCTCTTCATCTTGATCACCAAACCAATCATTCGGTATCTTTTTCTTTTGATCAAAGGTATGCTTAGCAGCTTCTTGTAAAGTCACTTTAAATTCCTCCCAATTGTGTCTGCAATCCGGAAGCTTTTCATCGAGAAACAACTTCAAGCCTTGCATCTTTTCCGACGTTGACGTGATGTCGAACTTTTTAGGTGGTTTCAACTCTTTCTTTTTGTGTTGGATTCTAAAGTTGCAATTCGACGCAAGTACATGGTCGATTTGGTGAAAATGCTTCGATCGAAGATGCTGCCAAGTGGTTTTTAGACTGTTTTTCCTTTGAAACATGGTTCCCATGACACACAACTGGTATGTGGAACAGAATTCAAGTAACATGAATCCATTTGAGTTCATGTTTCTGACACCACGTTTTCCAATCACCGAGGACCAGGACGACCAATCTTTTCCAACACGAGCATTTAGGTCACCTAGTACAATAATTCTGTCATTTCGCACATCATCTAAACATTCTCCCGGTTGTTCGTAAAACTGTTCTTTTTCTTCCTGAGTTCTCTCCACGGTGGGTCCATACACACTGATAAGCATCAGATAATCATTTTTCTTCAGCATTACTCGTAATGTTGATATTCGATTGTTTATCGGAATTGGATTAAGATCAGACTGATTAAGGAGATCAATGCAGATTGCAAAACCTACACCAGCTTCTTTCTTGTCACTCCCGTTCCAAAAGATTGTATGACTTTTCTCCACAAGATTTCCGGTTCCAGGACGAAAACACTTCGCTTAAAGCATAAATGTCGAAAAACTGTTCTTTTTCTCGAAAACACTTAGTCGCCGTCTACACGTAGGTCCGCCCTACTAAGGTATAAAAACACCCGTACCTAGTCTTTTCAGTAACATGACGATGGGAGAAGTATCTCTCAAAACGCAGCTTAGAAAAAGCTTACGACTTAAGATACGATAACGCTCTTACATCTATGGCTTACTCTGAGTCCATAAATTTCACAATTTTCTCTAATCTGTTTATTCAAGTCTAAATTTTCATCTCCTTATCTTTATCTATTGCAAGATGTGCTTGCTTTAACATTTGTAATTAGTGGCAACAAGCTCACAGAAAATAACGCGTGCACATTCAAAAAGAAAGCAAAACATCATGAAAACTTAGGTAGGAAATTGATTTTATAGCATTACACACTGACATTAATCATGAAAATACTTTTTTAATTTGAAAAATCAAAGATCTGAAAGTGTTTTACATTTCATAGCTTCTTTCTCAATATGAAAATTTCACTGAGTTTTTTCTTAAACTCTGTCACTTCACAGCAGTACCATCAGCTTACAGAGACAATCGAGACTAGTTCTATTTACATTTGCTAAAATTAGCGGTACTCCTAAAATTGCTTGTTAGAAAATGGAGCTGCTCAATTATTATTCAGAAAACAGAATACTTAATGTCTGAGCAAACATTTTTACTGGGATCTGCCTTTTTCTTAAAAGGATAAAATTAAGCTTGTTCTCAGTTGATTGAACGAGCTTCCTGACATTTGTACTTCGTAATAACCGACAAATAAATTCAAGGTCTTAAATCAATATTTACCTGTTTAAAGCAGACAACTACTTGTACCCTGTCCTTGACAACAAACTTCTAGTTATACATTTATTCTTTTCTTGAAAAAAAAGAATATATATATGCATAGGCGTTCTGCTAGATATCATTAGTATCCTGTTCTGGTTTAAAAATCTATAAGTAAATGCCTACTGGGAACAGCATTTTTAGTAGCTCTTAACCCTATGTATACATTCATAGCTAAACAAAAATTCTATGTCGATTTTTCAAAGAAATGAGGTGATATTAGTAAATCCAAATTCTCGTGTAGAATTTTTCCATCCTGTAAAATGTTGTAAAAATACATTTTCCTTTTTTACGTTTATTATAATTAAAACAAAATTAAAGTAAAAGTCTTTTAACTAGCAGTCTTCCACACTAAAAGTGTTCTGCACTAAAAGTGTTCGGCACTAAAAGTATTCTGCACTGAAAGTGTTCTACACTAAAAGTGTTCTGCACTAAAAGTGTTCTGCACTAAAAGTATTCCACACTAAAAGTGTTCTGCACTAAAAGTGTTCTGCACTAAAAGTATTCTGCACTGAAAGTGTTCTACACTAAAAGTGTTCTGCACTAAAAGTGTTCTGCACTAAAAGTGTTCTGCACTAAAAGTATTCTACACTAAAAGTGTTCTGCACTAAAAGTCTTCCGCACTAAAAGTCTTCCGCACTAAATGTGTTTCACATTAAAGGTGTTCCGTACTAAAAGTGTTCCATACTAAAAGCGCTCCATAGCAAATGTGTTTCGTTTCAAAGGCTCTTCGTACTAAAAGTGTCACATCCTTGGGGGCTTTTTTATTTCGAAAGATGAAAATCAATTAAAATTTTTACTTTTCAAGGTACAACAAGATTTCTGGAAATTTTTCGGAAACCAGAGCCAAATGCTCTGCAAAAATAGGGTCAAACCTAGTTACATCCTATCTATACACTTTCTTCTCCATTGAAATTTTTACAAGACACATATTGATAACAGCGACACGTGTACATTCATGTANTTTTCCTTTTTTACGTTTATTATAATTAAAACAAAATTAAAGTAAAAGTCTTTTAACTAGCAGTCTTCCACACTAAAAGTGTTCTGCACTAAAAGTGTTCGGCACTAAAAGTATTCTGCACTGAAAGTGTTCTACACTAAAAGTGTTCTGCACTAAAAGTGTTCTGCACTAAAAGTGTTCCACACTAAAAGTGTTCTGCACTAAAAGTGTTCTGCACTAAAAGTATTCTGCACTGAAAGTGTTCTACACTAAAAGTGTTCTGCACTAAAAGTGTTCTGCACTAAAAGTGTTCTGCACTGAAAGTGTTCTACACTAAAAGTGTTCTGCACTAAAAGTCTTCCGCACTAAAAGTCTTCCGCACTAAATGTGTTTCACATTAAAGGTGTTCCGTACTAAAAGTGTTCCATACTAAAAGCGCTCCATAGCAAATGTGTTTCGTTTCAAAGGCTCTTCGTACTAAAAGTGTCACATCCTTGGGGGCTTTTTTATTTCGAAAGATGAAAATCAATTAAAATTTTTACTTTTCAAGGTACAACAAGATTTCTGGAAATTTTTCGGAAACCAGAGCCAAATGCTCTGCAAAAATAGGGTCAAACCTAGTTACATCCTATCTATACACTTTCTTCTCCATTGAAATTTTTACAAGACACATATTGATAACAGCGACACGTGTACATTCATGTATACACTTGCACACATGTGTGCGTTGACACACATTCATATGGACATACGCACATGGTGTCCATACGTTCCTAAATCCATACACACATGCACAAATTCATACAGATGCACAAACATGCACATGCATACACATGCACACACTAACACACATGCACACTATACGTACACACATAAACACACAAATGCACATTTAACATTCTTGTACATACATACATCATCTACATGCATACACTGTGTACATACATGCACCATGTACCTATATACACAGTGAACATACATTCATACACACATTCATTCACCCATACATGCATTCATTCACACATACACACGTGCGCGCGCACACACACACATATATATATATATATGCCAGTATGTACGTATGTTTGTATGAGTATTTCTATGTACCTATGGCCTGTAAAATAGTTCTTAGAAAGAAGATATGCTCCATGGTTTATTTACTATTCTGTGGTTATACAGAAGAGATTGAGATAAGGATCTAAAATTATATTGTCAAGGCAATAAAGCAATTCGTATACTTTGTAGCCGTATTATACCTGTCAACCTCTGAACAGTGTTTATCTTAGGTTCAAGCTCCCTGGTCCCTAGTAGTGACTCTGTCCCCTTACTTGTAGGAGCATTTTATACCCCAATTTCGTTTCTGAAAGTAAAAATTGTAATATTGTAAATAATGTGTATATAATACACTTTTTTAACCGAATAATTTTTGTTTCCCAGCGTGAAAAATGAGTGTAAGGGGTATTAACCAAAAAACTCGATTCCCCCTTAGGACAGTATGGACAAACAGTTGACAAAGAAATAATATGCTCAAGGCGTTACCTGGCCTCAAGAAGACGTCTACTAAGTACAATCAGTCAAATAACATAAACAAACAAAATTCAACAAATGCATATCATATCATTCCTGTTTTCAATGAAACTCAGCCCATTCTAGATATGCATAAAAGCATTATTGACTGCAGTGACCCATTTTCTTCAAGTGATAAATGAGTTGAATAATTATTTACAATTATTTGATTAGATGGGTGTAAATAAAACTGACCACTGGGCTGTATCACTTCCAGTAAAGTGCTTTTCTTTCTGTGCGTTCCATGTTCTCTCTACAATGGACCCTTTTCATTCCTCTAAGAGAGATGCAGCATAGAGAACAAAACCAATTGATTAACTATTCTTTTCAAGATAGTTATTCATTGACCATACATGTCACAAGTTTTGATGCAGCTAGATGCTGTTGACAATGGTTAATTTAAATCTTAGTCTTGGTACAACTTGAAATTCCCAAAGATCTCCCCTTGAAGATGGTAAAAACTTAACTTTCTTATTCAGTCTTTCGGTTGTTCAGTGAATGGGTTATCACAGTAGATCACTCTTTATGGACTTCGATTGGCCAATGCAACCTTCAAATCCTACTACAGCTCTTTCGATATCCTACTGTACCCGATTTATAATTTTTTTCTGCAGTTCTCCTCTTTATCCTTTCCCTGTTATTTTATCATACGATATTCCCAATGTAGACTGCTTCTCCACTGGTTACATTCCCATACCATCCGAGCGCGCCTCACTTTCCTT
>RDPX01000221.1:968143-1001760 GCA_003991215.1 Morbakka virulenta
TGTGCTTTTCATGGATGTGGTTCCGAAATTGAAGACTATTAAAATGCAAGAGCTTGTAAAATTGAGTTTTTTCTTTTTGATTTAATTTTTTTATTGTGTGCATGTGCTATTCCACTCTATCTTTGTCTTTATACTCTTTTGTAAATTATCTGTTGGTTGTGTTTCTTTGCGAAAGTAGTTTAACAATTACTATCTCATTAAGACAATTGTGATCTGTGGATGCATACGCATGGCTGTGCAAATCTGTTGAAGACATGGATTTGAATAGACGGACCAATAAAAGTGGATCAATCATACAAAAGGCAAGAGCAGTCTTTCGTGGTGCGGAGGGAGAGAAGGGGGTATAAAACCGAGGAACAAATGCCGAATTCTGTATGTAAAATTTATTAAGAATTACTTTGAAAGAGGCTAGCCTAAACAATGCCTACCTGATATGCTTCTTTCGTAAAAATGACAGAAGAACTCATTTTAAGCTTTGAAATTTTCGTAATAGTGAACTACACACACAATGATCCATGGCTGATACTACACATCAAAACAGGCTACCTTAAGGTGGCTTTTAGTTCCGAGAATAAACAGGTGAAACAGAAGATGCTGCAACCACTGGGTGGTATTAAAACAATACACATACATGACGTAATCCGAAAAAAATTCTTATCTTGAAATGTATATTAAATAAAAAAAATATTACAGGGCTGTTCAGTCATTTTAAAGTCGAGGAAACTAAATTAGGTATTGTCCAGATTGGCCTATTCCAATCAACTTTTTAAAACCTTAATTTTTATTAAATTCTATTTTCTTTCGAATATTTACTGTTCTATTATGTTGTTCTAATTTTTCTCTTTCATACTTTCTTCACTTCAGTGCGGAATCCTGTTAATATCAATTTCTATTGGGTCGATAAATATATCAAACATTTGAAGACCTGCTTTATTTCCATAGATTTAAAAACGATGTCCTTTTCTACAATCAGCCTTTATTTAACTTTATTTCTGGTCGACCACTCGACACTTCCTTCTTCAACTAGCTCTGTCACTCCCGTTTTCCTCTGCAACGCCAACCTCTTACATATCTCCCTCGATTAAATCTCGCAGCCTAAATTTTTGCTTTCCCGTACTTCTCTTCCCCATTTCCAGTGTTTTCTAGATTGTTCTGAGTTGTTTGTCTCGTCTTCTTCCCGTAAGCATATTCCAATCTTCCCTCTTGCCCTCTTCGTAACTTTTATGAACCTTCCTATCATTGTTCATGCAATGAGATTCTATCAACCCATCTCAGCATCCTCATTTCTGTGAGGTTTTTTTTAGATTTAAATGTCATATGCAACAATAGAAACGTAGGAAAACCTAACACCACGCGGGAAAAATTAGGTTCCAAACTGGATGTATTATAGTCTAGTTGGTAAAAAAGTTAATTTTGAACTCCAATGACCTTGCTATTAATTTACAGCTGTACAAGGTAAATTTCTCAAATTGTTAATGTTATATTTCAAAACCCCACCTTTATTATAGCCCCAGTCTATCTGTATACCTATGTAACTACCCGCCAAACTCTAGGAATGACCTTTGTCCCATAATACCAACTTTCAGAGTGTCTACATTTTACAAACCAGATCAGAATGATGACAAAAGACTGATTTTCTTGGGACAAAAAACACCTTCGGTCTTTCTTCTTCAGTGATTATCTTCCTTCTACAAATCTGCGGAGATTGGCATTTATTTGTTATCTTTTGATTGTTAACATTAGTCTTTGTTAGAATTCCTTGGCGGTTGATTTGCATGAACAAAGACCTGACCTTACATTGCAATCAAATTCAGATTCCGCATCTTAGTGTGTTGTCGTCAAGTAAGCCATGTTAAAACAGCCTCATTACTGACACACAACAAAAACAATTTAACATGGGCATTCTTTATTGATAATATGACAACATGCAAAGCTTCTCAAAGATGCATCATATTAAAAAGTTAACTTCTTCCTTTGATTGGAAATTCACACCCAGTACCCTTTTTTGTTTCATTTTTTTAAATGAACGATTCAAAATCTAGGCTGAGAAGATAAAAAAATTCAATGCCTTTTTGAATCGCCATTATGTTCAAAATTTCTATATAATACCAACAAATTAGGGTTTTGTTCCTGCGAGACATAGGCATTTATTGTAATCGTCTGGAATTATTACCAAATGATACTGCTTGCGTGAGTTTTGCTGCGCGTTCTTAGCAACAGATCTATTAGCAACAGCAGGGTTTGTCTCCAAGTGACACCACCACATCAACAGTGTAGTAACGGTGGGTAATTTACGGAACAGTATAAGCGATATCTCCAAACAAAATATGGACCTGCTTTCAAATGAAAAAATGTTTGCAATGTCGAACACAATGTCAAACCTGCACTTGCAAGCTTTAATTAAATATCAATAGAGATCTAGACAGATGGGCAGAAAAGAAAACTAACTACGTAATGTTTTTTTTCTACCCATACACCTAGATCTCTGGTGTTTTATACTGTTTGATTTTGTTTCTTTTCCTTTATTTTGTTGCGAATTTCCTTGGTCTCTGAATATAGGAAAATTATCCAATCTCAGTTTATCAAACTTGCTCGTTGTTATTAGGTTTTCCATAACCGTGGATCAGTCCAGGAATCACAGAACAACAGAATATCTTTTATCAGGGATGACGTTAATAGATATTTTTTATTTGAAAAGGTATTATTAGTAAGGGTTTATTCCAAATGGTATCATTTAGAAGAAATATATGTAATAGGGCTATGATGAAAAGGGTAACATATTATTGTCATCATCTTCATGATCATCATCATCAACATGATTATCATCATCAACATGATTATCATCATCAACATGATTATCATCATCAACATGATTATCATCATCAACATGATTATCATCATCAACATGATTATCATCATCAACATGATTATCATCATCAACATGATTATCATCATCAACATGATTATCATCATCAACATGATTATCATCATCAACATGATTATCATCATCATCATGCTCATCATCATCAACAATCATCATCAACATGATTATCATCATCAACATGATTATCATCATCAACATGATTATCATCATCAACATGATTATCATCATCATCATGATTATCATCATCAACATGATTATCATCATCAACATGATTATCATCATCAACATGATTATCATCATCATGATAATTATCATCATCATGATAATTATCATCATCAGCATGATCATCATCATCATCATGATTATCATCATCATCATGATCATTATCATCGTTATCATCATTATCATCATCATTATTATTATTTATAATTACCGGCTGCAAAATCTAAATGATACCAGGCTATGCAAGAAAGAATTAAAAAAACCCAAACGGAAAACTGTTGTTGTCAAATGACGAAGTGTAAAAGAATATATTCTTCATTTCAGATTAATTCTTTTGTTTCTTTGAACTGACATTTTAAAAGTGTTTTGCACCCCTCTATTGTCAATATACTACAATTTCATGGAACATAAGGAGCAAATCAATACAGACACTTAAAAAACCTTCATTGCTTTGATGTTCCTAAAACAAAAAAAAAATCCTAACACCTTAAAAGAAAACCATTTCCATCATTTGCAATTAACTTTTTCTTTACAACTTGATTGAATATAGAAATGTTAAAATATTGATGACTTGAACCACCTATAGGACACAAAAACAGACCATTTATATTTCTGCCTGGGTAAAAATTAATATTTAATAGTAAACGTCTGTGCCAATAGTGATCAGACAGGATATACTTGTCTGTAAATATTGTCACTGCTAAAACAAATTGTTTTCATAACAGTTAAAAATTATTAAAGATTTTCGTTTGACAGCTTTCGTAACAACAATGCTACTTTTTCACCCTAAAACGACAAGGGACCGGAAGCTTGAAATTATTTGGATTAAAAATAGGAAAATATGGTTTTATTATTGTTTGATCACCTGCAATTATTGTTGTGGAGCAGTGAGGTGCTTGAGACCATACAGCAGTTGGGGCTATATTCGTCAAATAAATTAAAAATTTAATTAACGAAGAGGAGGTTCAAATGAGAGGAAAAGAAGTGAATCCCTTCAATTCAAAATTTAAATATACTAAGAAGTAATTTTATTTCTTTTACGTTACATTCTGTGGGGTTAATGCAGCTATATTAAGAACACTATGTATAATTTACTTGGGCAAGGCAACAGTCCAAGGGGAAAAAAAAAGAGGTTATCCTCTGTGAATGATCTGAGCTGACATTTACAAGAAATGGTGGTCCTTCCTCCAATATTTTACGTTTCAAAGTTAATATCTCTTAACTTCCTTGTATGCATTAAAACGTGTTAAAATGCACTGTTTGAAATGTGATTCAAGGGACTGAAATCAAGAAAAGGAAATCATGGGTGACTTCCTTTTGGATGCAATTATAATACCTATAACTGGTCCTAAAGCAGTTGTTGTGGATAAAAATAAACCCAAACAAGGTTTTGATATATGGATAGCATATATTTGCAATGTTTCTCGCGCTACAGTAGTCAAGATTGGCATTTTTAAATGAATAAGATGATGATTGTTGGTGTAGTGGTATTAATGAAATTGCCTGTTTGTCCACTTCCACCGCTGAAATTATTCAAGTAGGTGCTTTATGCCATTGGACATAACAAAGTATGTCGCTCTAATTGGGTTGGTCTAATCTTCGTCCCTGCTTTTTATCATCTCTTTTTATTGGTTTATCATGAAGCGATTTCTAAATATAGTCAATGTAAACTGGCTTCCAAGAAACCTGGAGTTAAAAGATTTGCAAGTGCTAGGAAATTTATTCTTCTTAAAAAGACAAAACACTCGTTAAGTAGGCAGTGTTTTCAATCCACAAATTTCATGGTTGCTTCTTTACATTTTACAGAGATCAATCGAAAAGCATGTAAAAGAATTAAAGGAAGTTGAACTGGTGTATTGATAAACTGCATGCATGAGATTTATTGATTAATTAGCATAGTAAATATGGCTTAATATAAATTTTATTAGTGCTTATTTTGAAAGCCGCTTTTTAAAACTACTACTCTCAAATCCTGAATACGGGAGGGATTGTAACAATTAGAGAGCTAGAAATCCTTTATCAATCGATATAATGAGGACTATTAATTGGGTATTTGTACAAATAAAATATCTTGAAAAAAAGGAAAGCAAAATATATTTTTAGTCATTAGCCATTTTTGACCAGACTTTTGCGAAACAGACAAGCTCATGGTTCACAAAAATTGTATTTCATTTCCCAATTAATAAGTTCCTGTGAATTCAAAGAATTCAGGTTGATTTTCACAATGTTACCTTGGTGTCATGCTGAATAAGTGCCAATTAAAATCAGGAGTAAATCAGATGTTCTGGAAAAAATTACTTGTTACAGGAATGCCTATCATTCAAAATAGATATTTCTATAGAAAGAATTAAAATAAATTAATGAGCGGGGTGGGTTAGGATGAGAGTAGATATTGGAAAACATCTTGAAAACTGATCAACGGGAAGGTAGCGATTAGTATTGAAGTGGGATGCAAGCAGAAAGCCTCCTCGTGGCACATCCCGGGAAACGCTGAGAATCCAACCCTCAGCCGGCCAATTTCTGCCAGACTCGCAACAATCGACAACCAACGCTATATCCACGCTACCCCAGCCATACGATCAACATGACTTTCACACCAGAGTCAAAAACCCGGGTTATTTTCCAAACCGGACCTGGCNATTAGTGCTTATTTTGAAAGCCGCTTTTTAAAACTACTACTCTCAAATCCTGAATACGGGAGGGATTGTAACAATTAGAGAGCTAGAAATCCTTTATCAATCGATATAATGAGGACTATTAATTGGGTATTTGTACAAATAAAATATCTTGAAAAAAAGGAAAGCAAAATATATTTTTAGTCATTAGCCATTTTTGACCAGACTTTTGCGAAACAGACAAGCTCATGGTTCACAAAAATTGTATTTCATTTCCCAATTAATAAGTTCCTGTGAATTCAATGAATTCAGGTTGATTTTCACAATGTTACCTTGGTGTCATGCTGAATAAGTGCCAATTAAAATCAGGAGTAAATCAGATGTTCTGGAAAAAATTACTTGTTACAGGAATGCCTATCATTCAAAATAGATATTTCTATAGAAAGAATTAAAATAAATTAATGAGCGGGGTGGGTTAGGATGAGAGTAGATATTGGAAAACATCTTGAAAACTGATCAACGGGAAGGTAGCGATTAGTATTGAAGTGGGATGCAAGCAGAAAGCCTCCTCGTGGCACATCCCGGGAAACGCTGAGAATCCAACCCTCAGCCGGCCAATTTCTGCCAGACTCGCAACAATCGACAATCAACGCTATATCAACGCTACCCACGACATACGATCAACATGCCTTTCACACCAGAGTCAAAAACACGGGTTATTTTCAGAACCGGCACTGGCTGTCACCTCCTTTAATATTGAAGGGTATACAGACGGGAAGGCAGACCTGCTTGGACAATCTATCAAAGACTATGACATTGTGTGCCTCCAAGAGACACACCTCAAGAACACAAGCCGACGACCGGCCTTGTCCGGGATGAAACTTTGATACGACACGACGAGTATTGAAGTTATTTTCGGAGCATGAAATCAAAATTGTCACTTTGCGAACCAAAGAAAAACATTGCCGTATGAAAAATTAACAAGTAAGCCAGGAATCACACCCACATATCTGTGCGAGAAAAGATAAGAATGTGTAAGACTTCAAAAACTTCTTATACATAATTGATCATAGTGTTCATAGCAAGAAAAAATGGTGAATCATGTGTCTGTAAATCCATTTCAGAGTAGAATTGGAGTGGACTCTTTCTCCTCCAATATTTGTAGCACACTTTAAGACAAATTCCACAAATTATCGCTCTGTCATTAGCTCCTTAAATTGCAAAATGTTATCGTGTAAGAATATCAGAATACTACACCTTTTGGAATTTTTTAAATGATAAAATACCAATGTGATCGGTAAAAAAAGATAAGTTAAGTTTCAAAATTGCACTACATGCCAAAAGATAGTCAAATATTTTCATCATGCAGGACAATTTCCATCAATGTTATCATTATCTTCACCAAAGCAACTTGCTTTTTAGAAAACCATTTAAAACCTAAAAACACTACCTGCATGGAACAGTAAAGCGAAAAGAAAGAAAAAATAAGTTAAGAGAAGAGATAATTGTTGATCTTTAAAGTTAAATACATTTAAATTGTTTGGTGGAGGAAAGTTCCAGAATCTTGTAGTCTGATGAACAAAACCTACAATCATAGAACGATTGATCACAATAAGGAGAAGCAAGGGCATAAGAATGAATGCCTTAATAGTAAAGAGTGACACGAGATGCTACAAACTGAACTGGTACCAGCAAGGCAAGCTTATTAGAACACTTCCCAAGATAATACCTATAGAAGTACCAATAAAAATACCTATAGAAATACTTATAGAGGACTAAGAAAAGCCGTATTCCGTTTGAGTTTTCAGGTAGTTAAACTGTTAGACATTTTCTTGCAATCTGAAGTCCTGGGCGTGATGCAGTCAACATCGTTCCACGGCAATGCATAATATGATAAAGATTTCGGTTCAAATCGGCTTACTGATTCACTGCTTTTCGATTGTTGGACCGAAAAATAATTACCAAGGTGGATGCATAACTCGCATGCAAAATAACAGCAATCACATTAATTTCTCATCGCTTCTTTCTTTTGGTGCATCGAGTTTTCCCGCCTTTTTATGGTATTATCATTTGTGTTAGAGCGGATTCGTGATAGAACGCTTTAGCTAGAGTAGCGCTACTATTAGAATGAACTGAAGTTTGATCATTTAAGAGCGAGTCATCCAAAGCGTCTTTCCACGGATTTTCGTGGATGGGAGCGTTTCGTAATGTTCCGTTTATACACTGCATAAAGCTTCCTGTGGTTGCCTTTGCCTTAAAGTTTAATGCTGTGATTTTTTGGAAGAAGATCCCTTCGGGTAGCATATATGGCTAAAATGCGCGACTATTTAATATTTTGCTACTGTCTAATAAGTTGCTAATAAGTTTATAAGGAGTTTTAAATATTTCTGTAAGAACTCCTAGCTGTGGAGAAGTAGCTGTTGCTTGTACGAGCCCCATTGATGTTATATTATTCCCTTGATATTCCAAGTTGATCTTAAGATTGTGCAAAGGTGATGATGGAGACGATTGTGGCTCACGTGCTGACCGTGGTTTGGAGTTGAGTCAACAGTAAAGGGTGGACAAGCTCGGCACATATTTTAAAGAAATTATGTCGTGTAAGATATCTGTTGTTTTGGTGATTCCGAGATATGTTTCGTAAGGAAGCTTCAGCATCCTGTTTTGGCAAGCACTTTAGAAGCAATATACGGTTAAGTCCTAAAGTGAGAGTGCTGCCTTGATTGTTTGTCAAGTCGTCTCATAATTTTGTTGTATTTGAAGTTCTTTGACATGATGAATATCATGTAAAAGTGTAAATAATCATGTAATTCATCAAAAATTTCTGTTAAGTTTATTTTCATTTCGAGTGGAAAGAATAATCTCATCTGTTTTATTTTTGCGTCCTGGTGTCTTGCGAGAAAGGTCTTCAAGGTCAATTCAGAGCATTTTTGATGCTGAGGTTATACTAAAATTTAATAATTGGAAACGGTTCAGTCTAAGTTGGCAACAAGGATTATGATGTATGGTAGATTTGGCTCTAGTTCTAATTGGAAAAATACATGTCTCTTATTCAAAAGTGTTTGGCACTGTTCAGGTATGTATGTGTATGTATGAGGTTTTTAAGATAGGGTTTGGTTTAACAGATTGATAGGTATGCAGTTTGATATGTTTCTTCTTAGGTTTCACTGTTTCTTTTAAGACCTTGGGGAAGTATTCGATAGATCTGTGTGAACGCGATGGGTACTTTTGCAATAAGTGCATTGAAACATTCTAAAACACTTTCTGACACCATTGCAGGAGAGGATAAATAGCTTTGTGTATCTAAATTTTAAATGATAAAATTAATAATAAATTTTTTATTCAAAAGACCTAACAGTAGCAGCGAGTTTCCACGAGTCAAATTAGAAAACTGTTTCTAAAAGAAAGAATTCTTCATTTGGAAACTTTTTGTCTAATTTAACTCAAAAGGAAATTGTAACCCAAAAAGGATGTGTTGTACCGGTACAAGATCTTTAAGGGACCATTATGGAAATAAAGTCAGTTTGACCTTTTAATGTTATCCCTGCCACTTCAATTAGGGGTGATCTGTCATTATTTTTATTTTAACTCAAATTGTAATATTTTTATGCAACATTCTTTTTAGTATTGATTTATACAAAAGTTTGTAAATTAACTTTAAATTGTAATTTATTGACTTTCTAGGCCTTTCTTTTTTTTAAACATTTGTAAACATTTTTCATTTTATGTTTGTGGCAAATAAAAACTTACTTACTTAAGGAGAAAATATATTTGGGCACATGATATTTAAATTTTTGCAAACAAAAAAGTGTTTTTTAATTTAGAGGGTTAATGGGGAAACTTGTGTGTCACCGTATATCACTTCAAAGGTTGGATGTTTTTTCCATGAAAAATTTATTCTTCTTCTGGGGAGACGGGGATAGCATCCATCTAGACGGCGGTGTGGTTTAGCGGAAAGAGTTCATGTTTCAGATCCGTAGAGTAAAAATGGGTTCGATTCCTACAGGGTTTTTGTCAACCCTACACCTCCATCGTTCGTCATCCTTCATACATACAACTACAGTGCTTTCACTAAGGTAAATCAGTAAAACTTTCTTTATCAAAGTAATTTAATAGAGTACCACACAAAGCACCTATCTAAACAAACAAAACAACTTTTAAAACCAACAGATGAAAAATTTTGGGGCATTTTCAAAACTTATTTATCTTGAGTGATAACACAAGGCTAACTGCAAAACGGCAAACAAATTCTGTCAATTACCTTATGCAAACATTTCAATGGGAATTTCCGCAAATTTTTTGCCAAATCCATAAAAATCTTCAAAAACTAATCCTGTATTTCTCTCAATCTATGAAAGGAAAAGGAAGAAAAATACAGAAAAACATTACCAGAATGTGTATGTAGCGTATATTTGTATATATGTTTAACTTATGAAAAAATATTCATAGAAAGATCTATTTTATATATACTTTATCTACTTATTTGCTGTGTTCTTAGATAGAAAAATACAAACTGTGACATAGGAAAGCGACATAATATTGATGGAGATCTTTTCAGGACCGTAATTGGATTGAAGAGATAGTAAGCGCTAGGTCGTATTGCCTTCTCAATGGAAGATCAGTAGACATCACAGCATCTGTTATTAAGTGGCTCAAGAAACAGGAAGGGTAAAGATAGAGAGATAAAAATTAAGATATATGGATCAAAGAACCATTAAAAGGTCTTAATTGACACGAATACAAGACAAAGATTTGCAACAGACAAAACATCATGGAAAGATAATACAGAATGGAGATTGGGACTCAAAAGACGCAACTATGACAATAAAATGAAGAAGTGACAGGAGAATGAAAAAGACAATGATTTGTCTTAAACGATCAAACTGTTTGAAGAAAATTAATAGGACTATAGTCTTTTTTTTAACCTTTTTCTCTCATTTCCTGGATTCAGACCTCATCCAGGCCTCATCAGAGTAGTGAAGAATTAATTGGCCCCAATGAAGTCTGTACTGTATTACTAAGTACAAAATTTGTAAAGTGGAAGATGGGTTACAGTTAGGATGCAGCAAGAAATGTCACTTTCTGCACTCACCATAAAAGATTTATGATATTTTCTTCAAAAAAGGGAACTTCAATGACTATTCTTTCAACAGACAAATAACACTCCCCTAATAAAAAGATGTAGAAGATCTTAAACATGATGTTATTTTTACTGCTTTTCTTCTATTGGAGATTACAAATCATCAAAGGATTCGATATTAGCAACTATTATTTATTTCCATTCCGTTTTAGCACCATAACTACCATCAACTGGTCTACATAAAAACTGAAACTGTATAAAAATAGTTTGCAAACAATTCAGTTTTGTTAAGTTCACATACACTTAATTCCACACACATTCACTGATACTATACTTTCAAGTCAGCTAATTCTAACATTGAGTATCGGTACACAGGAGATTCATTAGTAACGATTAGCAACATGTTAATTTATAATTCGACTCTTAATGGCGAGTCCCTCTGCGCTTATCTTTAGTGTTCAGCTCTGGCTTACGCGTTCCCATCCAGAGGGCTTTAAGGACAAGCAGTTGTTCATTTCTCTAGAAGATGGATAAAGAACTTTAACATCTTCCAAACGAATGCTACTTTGCAGGATTTTTCTACAGCTGATTGTTACAGGTGTTCCTTAAAGTGAGATTGTAAATGGCGGCTGGTTTGACCGATATGGCACGACAAATATTATGAACACAATACCACTTTTCAGAAACCTTTCTACTGGTTTTTCATTGCCTTCAAAGCCTACATGGTGCGCTACATTTTCTGGGGGCTTGGTGATATTCCTCCTTTGACTTTTCTTTACATTTTATGAAAAAATACAACTGTGTCAGTTTCTATTCCAGAGCAGCTGCTCTGATAAGCCACAAATAAAATTCTTCCAGCAGGTTCTTAGAATGTTTCTACCACAATACAAAATTGATGTTGGATTTTTCAGTTGCTTTTCTGACGTACTTTTGTATTGGTTTTCCATTATAAAGCGAAAGGTGGTTATTATCTCGGAGGTCGCTAGGTTACCTTTTTATCGCCTTCTTAGCAATATCAGTCACTTTTGGTAGTCAGTGAGGCTTGTAATCCATTTGTGTTCTGGCTCAGTACATAATCCAGCTTTGTAGAGAAACTACGTGTGGTATGGTTTCTGAAAAGTAAATTTTAATCCCCTCCCTTCTTTGTTGAAACCATCATATTACCGATATTTCTAAACTGGAAATGTGTCAGGAGCCATCACCTGAAAAATTACTTTATTGAATGAATTGACTGAGTTGACTTTTTGATGGAATTTTTATTTCATTTTGAAACGCACATTGGAGCTTTAATTGTACGTTGTTAGTTTTAATGCACTTTGGAATTCTTGAATATTCTTTCGAAACTTATAAATTCACTGCTGGTAATAGTAATAGTAATAGTAATAGTAATAGTAATAGTAATAGTAATAGTAATAGTAATAGTAATAGTAATAGTAATAGTAATAGTAATAGTAATAGTAATAGTAATAGTAATAGTAATAGTAATAGTAATAGTAATAGTAATAGTAATAGTAATAGTAATAGTAATAGTAATAGTAATAGTAATAGTAATAGTAATAGTAATAGTAAAGTAATAGTAATAGTAATAGTAATAGTAATAGTAAATAGTAATAGTAATAGTAATAGTAATAGTAATAGTAATAGTAATAGTAATAGTAATAGTAATAGTAATAGTAATAGTAATAGTAATAGTAATAGTAATAGTAATAGTAATAGTAATAGTAATAGTAATAGTAATAGTAATAGTAATAGTAATAGTAATAGTAATAGTAATAGTAATAGTAATAGTAATAGTAATAGTAATAGTAATAGTAATAGTAATAGTAATAGTAATAGTAATAGTAATAGTAATAGTAATAGTAATAGTAATAGTAATAGTAATAGTAATAGTAATAGTAATAGTAATAGTAATAGTAATAGTAATAGTAATAGTAATAGTAATAGTAATAGTAATAGTAATAGTAATAGTAATAGTAATAGTAATAGTAATAGTAATAGTAATAGTAATAGTAATAGTAATAGTAATAGTAATAGTAATAGTAATAGTAATAGTAATAGTAATAGTAATAGTAATAGTAATAGTAATAGTAATAGTAATAGTAATAGTAATAGTAATAGTAATAGTAATAGTAATAGTAATAGTAATAGTAATAGTAATAGTAATAGTAATAGTAATAGTAATAGTAATAGTAATAGTAATAGTAATAGTAATAGTAATAGTAATAGTAATAGTAATAGTAATAGTAATAGTAATAGTAATAGTAATAGTAATAGTAATAGTAATAGTAATAGTAATAGTAATAGTAATAGTAATAGTAATAGTAATAGTAATAGTAATAGTAATAGTAATAGTAATAGTAATAGTAATAGTAATAGTAATAGTAATAGTAATAGTAATAGTAATAGTAATAGTAATAGTAATAGTAATAGTAATAGTAATAGTAATAGTAATAGTAATAGTAATAGTAATAGTAATAGTAATAGTAATAGTAATAGTAATAGTAATAGTAATAGTAATAGTAATAGTAATAGTAATAGTAATAGTAATAGTAATAGTAATAGTAATAGTAATAGTAATAGTAATAGTAATAGTAATAGTAATAGTAATAGTAATAGTAATAGTAATAGTAATAGTAATAGTAATAGTAATAGTAATAGTAATAGTAATAGTAATAGTAATAGTAATAGTAATAGTAATAGTAATAGTAATAGTAATAGTAATAGTAATAGTAATAGTAATAGTAATAGTAATAGTAATAGTAATAGTAATAGTAATAGTAATAGTAATAGTAATAGTAATAGTAATAGTAATAGTAATAGTAATAGTAATAGTAATAGTAATAGTAATAGTAATAGTAATAGTAATAGTAATAGTAATAGTAATAGTAATAGTAATAGTAATAGTAATAGTAATAGTAATAGTAATAGTAATAGTAATAGTAATAGTAATAGTAATAGTAATAGTAATAGTAATAGTAATAGTAATAGTAATAGTAATAGTAATAGTAATAGTAATAGTAATAGTAATAGTAATAGTAATAGTAATAGTAATAGTAATAGTAATAGTAATAGTAATAGTAATAGTAATAGTAATAGTAATAGTAATAGTAATAGTAATAGTAATAGTAATAGTAATAGTAATAGTAATAGTAATAGTAATAGTAATAGTAATAGTAATAGTAATAGTAATAGTAATAGTAATAGTAATAGTAATAGTAATAGTAATAGTAATAGTAATAGTAATAGTAATAGTAATAGTAATAGTAATAGTAATAGTAATAGTAATAGTAATAGTAATAGTAATAGTAATAGTAATAGTAATAGTAATAGTAATAGTAATAGTAATAGTAATAGTAATAGTAATAGTAATAGTAATAGTAATAGTAATAGTAATAGTAATAGTAATAGTAATAGTAATAGTAATAGTAATAGTAATAGTAATAGTAATAGTAATAGTAATAGTAATAGTAATAGTAATAGTAATAGTAATAGTAATAGTAATAGTAATAGTAATAGTAATAGTAATAGTAATAGTAATAGTAATAGTAATAGTAATAGTAATAGNACTTTGTACATCTTTATATCTATTGGCCTTTTGCCTTTCCCAGTTCTATCTCCCAAAGTATGTACACAAGCGAAGTACGCCACATAAAAAAAGGAACAACCTTGGATACAGTACTTACAGGGACTTGAGCCTCGAACAGAGAATCTCTTGCATTGTAAACTGTTGATTTTACCAGTTGGCCACTATTGAATGTCTTCCAGTATTTTCTCGAGCTATTTTAGGAAGAGTAAATTCCCTTATAAAGATAAGGAAACGCCAGACAAAAATTAGATTTTAGACTTTAGACTACTATAGACTTTGTCTAATTTCGAAAAAAATCTAATTTTTGTCTGACGTTTCCTTATCTTTTTTAGCAATGAGCGTGTAGTCTCCATATCCAGAACCTCCTCATTCGTCTTCCTTTCCGTCCATGGTATTTTCAGCATCCTTCGAAGGAACAACATTTCTGTTGCCTCACATTGCTTCTTCATTTCTTTGTTAACGTTATGTCTCACATGCATGCGATAATATAGGTTCTGTTTAACATTGTAATAGCCTCGCTTTCAGGGTCTGGGATAAGTTCTTGTAGGTAAGTACTGGTTTCGTCTTTTGGAAGGCAGCTTTTGCTTGGCCTACTCTGCATTTTATCTCCATTTCACATCGACCATCTGATGTTACCCAGGTACCCAGATATTTAAACTTTTGAATCTGTTGAAGTCTTTTTCCATTTCCATTTATGCAGCATGTTGGTTTTATTTTCTTTCTTGAGATCACCATTGTTTCAGTTTTCTTTTCAGTCAAACTTTGTCCTATTTTCTCACTTTCAACTACAATCTTGTCAACTAAATCTTGTAGATCTTTTTCACATTCAGCTATGAGAGTGGTATCGTCAGCATATCGTATGTTGTTTAGAACTTCTCCATTTACTTTCATTCCAGGCATGTTTTGTATAGTTCTCATTATTTTCTCACTATAGATAGATAAATGGTCAGGTGATAGTACATATTCAAATATTATTACTAATTACATTTGCTTACAGATTTGATTGAAAGTCTAAAATTTGTAGTATTCTGCTAGAATCAGTCTTGAGGTTAACTAAAATGGCTCAGACATTTCCCATAAAACGGTCCTTTTCAGGTTAATGGAAGTACAGCTGAACATCCTTAGAGGTTAGGTTGGAAGTGGAAAAAAAGCCTAATTGGGAGTATATTATTTTAATAACTAATTTTTTTATCATTTTTATATTTTCGCGTTTTAAAAATATTTTGAAGTTAAGTTGTTTTTAAGTGTAGCTTGGCCATTTTTTATCAGAGCAAAATCTCAAACTGTCCTTTGATATTTATCACAGAAGCTCTTCGATTGAAATTTGAAAATCGTTATTTAAAGGTTAGAAATTTTAGAGCTTTTCTTTCATCCTTCTTATTTCATATTTGTATAGTTTTTATCAAATCGTTTCTGTATATTTTAGGGAACATCGAACCCACTTGTAAAAGACCAATCATATTTTGTTAATTTTGTATTAAATATCAAATATTAATATTAAATATTTATCATAAATATATAGAATATAAATATATATTATAGAATATATAAATAAATAGAATGTATAAATAAATAGAATATATAAATAAATAGAATGTATAAATAAATAGAATAAATAAATAAATAGAATATATAAATAAATAGAATGTATAAATAAATAGAATAAATAAATAAATAGAATGTATAAATAAATAAGACATTAATCGGAAATTGATACTTAGAATTTCATATTGTAAAAACAAAGTAAAAGCATAATTTTGATAGACCTTGTTTTGATAAAAAATGTATTAAAATATTTAGTAATAAAGTAACTGGTTTTGGATCTTTAACTTGCCTAAATGCTTCTGTTTGCTGAAGGATTTATTTTCTAGTTTTTATTCAAGTCAAAACACAATTCTAAAAACCTAAAATCCTAGCAATATGACAGAAATCTTACAGGGTGAGTGTATAAAGACCACACGAGGATACTGTAAATCCCTTCCTTCTTTCAATGCAATTAGACCTGTCTTCCTGAGACCACAATCAGTTTTTAAAGATCACACTGGCAAGTGTATGACCTAGAATTCAATTTTACTTCCTCGGGGATTTCTTATTTATGTAGATCTCTAAGGAACAACAGCTGTCTAGAACAATATTATTGACGTCAGTGATAAATAAGAGCGAATTTGACCTTCCGATATCTTGCTTTTTTTGTAAATAAAGGCAGTAACAATGTGCAAGTATTATTTGAAATTTGCAAGAGGCCACACAGGTATCTTTGTTCTGTGATATCTCTGTTCCTTCGAATTCAAGAATTCAAGATGATCTTTGATGAATCCAGTCAGTTAATTCGGTCTTTCTTAGTCAGATTAAAACTAAAAGTTTTATATATATAAATATATATATATATATATACATACATACATACATACATAAGGTAAAACACGAAAAATAAGAACTATGATTGTGTTATTGTTCGTGTTTTACCTTATGTATATTGCTCTGCTATATGTATTTAGCACTTTTTGATACGAATACACAAAATTACACAAATATATGTATATATATTTATATATAGAGTTATGTCTTAGAAGCTCTGTGCTGCACTGATGAGCCCACAAAGGTCGAAACGGTACTGTCTGCAGATTGAGTATATATATATATTTCCTGAAGAGTGAATAAAATCACAATACATACATACATACATAAGGTAAAACACGAAAAATAAGAACTATGATTGTGTTATTGTTCGTGTTTTACCTTATGTATATTGCTCTGCTATATGTATTTAGCACTTTTTGATACGAATACACAAAATTACACAAATATATGTATATATATTTATATATAGAGTTATGTCTTAGAAGCTCTGTGCTGCACTGATGAGCCCACAAAGGTCGAAACGGTACTGTCTGCAGATTGAGTATATATATATATATATATATATATATATATATATATATATATATAGTTCGGTCTGGAAAAACATGTTTCGCCGTCCAAGGGCTTATCAGAGGAGCAGATTGAAAATTCTGAATGTCTGCATTCCATTCAAAATCCGTTCAAGAACCGTAGAACATAAATAAGAAAGAGTATCTTTTAAGAGGCTGTAACTTTAATTAACGAGGATTAATGTAGAAAAGAAAAAGTATATGTGCATTGAACTGGATTCGGAGCAGGTTTTATGACTTCCATAAGTACTTTACACCACCTGAGTTACAGGGGCAACGCTCTTAACTGGGTTATCCTGAAGTCACAACTTTCACTTGGCACACTGAAGTTTAAGACTCATCCTATAATTTGACAGCCATAGATATTGGTTTTAACCTAATTCAGTGTACATATACTTTCCACTTTTCTATAATTTTAAATCCTTTTTTAACATTATTTTCACAGAAGACGTAATGCTTGTTCATTGGCAATAAAATTGAAGGTTTATTTAGTCAATATTTTCAGTATATACTGCTCCCAGTGTGTTTGCCCGTTTTAATATTTCATACTTACATTTGGAAATATGCATTGTGTATGCCTTATCTTAAAAAGAATATTGTTTTGAAATGGGCAAAAACACGTAAAATGAAAGGAGAGGTAAAAACAATTAACAATGATAGAATTGGCTGGTGAAAATGGTTTCTGTGAGAATTTTCATGTAATGACACTTTCTAAAGCGTAAAAGCTGTGAAAGTGTTTTTGACATTGATTTGAAGAGTGGGTAATTGTATGTTTTATTGTCTTAAAAGTATCTCAAGAAACACTTGTAGTGCAATTCAGATCTTCAAAGGTGTTACATTTTAAACCTTTTTTCTTTGAGACTTACAAATTGTTGAGATTGTTGACAGAGGTGTGATAGATAAATTTACTAATTATTTCACAAGCACGGATGTCAAAATTCTTCTCTGTAAATACAGATTGCCAAAAATAGTATCAATCAATGAATTTTTTTCGGTTTTAACGTCATTTGCCCCCAGCAATTGAGGCTCAGACCGTGCACTTCAGAGGGACTTTTATTTGGCAGTGAGGAATTTCTTGGCCGGACGCGCTTTCTTACGCCAACCAATGGCTTTTTCTTTTGTTAAGTTCTAAATCCTGCTCCCCGCTCGGGAGAACCAAAGCCAGAACCCCTTGGTTACTGTGAAACTCCACTTAGCATAAAGCCACGGCCCCTCTGACGATCAATCAACAAAAATATGCTTCATTTGTTTACTAATCCGATATTTCGTTCTGTAAAATATCCAGAATGGTCCTTAGTTTCCTGGGATCAGCAATGACTTCTGGGAAATATTTCGAAATCCCACTGAAGAAGCAGAAAAAAAACAACATGGAGATCTGAAGAAGAATGGCAATAAAAAGTGAAGAGAAAAACATACCAGCCGTTAATGATTCAGCCATGGATAAAGAATATAAAGTCAAAGTTATTTGCTTAGGTGATAGTGCAGTAGGGAAATCAAAGTAAGTAGTCGATTTTGTTCACATTTTGAGGCTTTTTCTAGAAGTAAGTCACATCGTTGTGTCATGAAATTTTTTGCCACTACTTAAATTGACAGTGATCTTTTTAGCATTTTTTTAAGCATCGTGGAGCTGGGGTTTTCTACTTATATACTACAAAATAATGGATTGAAGGATGGGTTTTTTATTTCTAAAAGCAGTGGTTGTTGTCGTGCATCGAGGAATGAGTAGAACGGTTTTACTTTAGCTGATCCTATTTGAGCTGTGGTATTGATAACAAGAACGTGATCTACATTAGGCTAGATCGATTTCTAACTTTAGAACCAGTTTCAACCGAAACTTCTAATAAATCTTTCCTTGAGGACAACCCTGAAAAGAAATCCCTTCATGAAATCCATGGCCATCGAAGGATACCCCTCCAAACTTTAAAAAATTGACTTGTTGATATAATCAACCTGCATCTGGGCTTAATCGAAGTTAAGAGCTCTATATAATTTGTTAGAGATTTTATTAGTGCACAATTAAGGAGAGCATTTGCTACTAAAGCGTCGTTAATTGCATGATTACTGTACGTAGAGAATTATATCTCATCTCATGATAATAAGGAACAGAGTTTTCAAACCAGGTGACTTTTTCCCCACGATTCTAATTGAAATCTTAGTACAAGAAAAAATCATTGTCATTAAATGAACGAAATATATTTTATAGAAATATATTTTATTTTTCACTTTCACAGTTTACAGGGACAAGGTTAAGGAGTAAGATACTGAGGTGATCCATTTTATTCGAGTTTGCTTTGTGTATACAGATCCAAAACATTGATATTGTACAGGACATGCAGTTGAGTATTCAACCAGTAAAAAAAACCAAACAAAACAGGTGGTATTCTTCTGTCAAAGGAACTTCTCATTATTTCTATTAAACTAATGATTGCAGACGATTTGCCTTCAGGATTAAAGAATAAACTAAAATTTCAGCTTTCAATGCAATCAGGATAACATGACTTGAGTTTTAAAAATCTTTTTTTTTTCTTTTTTTTTTCTTGGAAATTTGTGAATGAATAATTCTGTATTCCAATTAACACACTGGTTTTAAAATGTTCCTAATTCATAGATCGCCTCAATTTCACATGGAAAGTAAATGAATAGTTTGAAAGAATTGTTTTGATCCAATTATCTGGTTGAATATCTTTAATTAATTTAAGCCATCAGATTTATTAAGCTTAAAAAGAGAAACACTAAAATAAGAACCAGAATTTTTTCTTATCAGGGAAGATTTTTTTCTCCACTTAAAAGAGGCCATTGTGAGGAATTTTCCTTGGGTCATACTTCATCATCATCATCATCATATTCGGTTTAACGTCCGTTTTACATGCTAGCATGTGTTGGACGCTTGAGATAAAAAATGAATATTTTACTCATCCTTATCTCAAAACATACCGACGTTTTCCAGACAATCAGTGACATGAAACAGCTTTTTGCGCAATAAAACTCAAGCTCTTTGTTAACCATAATCACAACCAAACCAGTACTTAATTTAGCTATTTTGTATTTAATCGCCAAACTAATTTTTTTGGTTTCCACTTAATTGTAGGCATTTCTCTGTCCTAAATTTTACTTTAACACATGCCAATGATATACAGACTTTAAATACGTTTAAAAATAAACCAATAAGGTTTTCATTGAAATTCTTGATTTTAAGGACTCAGTGAAAGCTAAATGAATTAAAGCTTTTTCATTTCTTGATTTGTAAGCTTTCCTTGAGCTACTGTTCAAGAGATAGTTCCCCCAGTGTGAGGCCTGATGATTGAAAAGGTATCTGAGAGCTGCTTCATAATGTTGTGGCTTCAGAATAGATTTTGTTGACTCTGAATTCCCTGCTGGGATTTCTCTGCAGATACATGTGGTACATATGTGGTTTTATGCTCAATCTTTATCATGTTATCAGTTGTAGGCTTTTTCTAAGCTATATTTTGAGGTATACTTCTCCTGTCAGCAGGCCAGACAATGTATCTAAGAGCTGATTCCTACTGTTATGGCTTCAGGACCCATTGTTTGCACTGTAAATTTCCAGTAGTATTTTCTGTGCAGATGCAGTGCAGTAGTGGTCAAGTGGCTGAATCCATAGATTACCACCCATCAGGTTTGCAACCCTGGTTACCACACAATTTTTTTTCTCGTGTCACATACCACTGAGTGTGTACATGTTTTTGGAGATAAAATTTAGAGAGGGACATAATCAATAAATTAAAAAGATAAGTACAAAGAAAAAAAATCAAATAAGGAAGTCACCCACTGTGTTTAAGTGACTTCAAAGCATTGCTTAAGTGAAAAGACCTGAAAAATCAAAACAAAGGACAACTATGGCATTTTATACATGATCTTTATCATCTTATGAGTTTTTAGCTTTTTTGAGTTACATTTTGAGATATGTCTTTCCATCCCAGCTTAATGATAGGAGATATATCTTTGAGCTGATTTATACTATTGTGGCTTTAGGATACATTATTCACATTCCAAATTCCCTGTGGGGTTTTCTGTGGAGGTACAAGGGGCGTTAAAGGAGGTTTATATTTAAATGCATATTTAACTGGATGGCAGGATGGTAGAACTGCATTCTGCATACCAAATTTCTTTTTCAAGCAATCTTGATGGGATGAATCTGTGAGCCATTACTATTGTATTGTTCTACTTGACTAAAAATATTCTATTTTTTTACCTTCTGTCACTCAGACAAAGTAATCCAATACATTGAACTGGTGCTTCATTTGACAATGAGTACAAAATTTAGTAATATCTCTGAAAATATATATTAAAAATGTATTCAGAATATGAAGTAGTACTTTTTAGAAGTATTGGATTTGACTATAAAATTTGAGAGTAATTTGAAGACATTTGTTTTCAAATTACTATTTACCCAGTTTGAGGTATTCTTGACCTTGAAAGCCACTTTTGTGGCCATAGTTATTCATTGAAGACAAGGCTGTGGTAAAAATAAAAAATCTATAGTTTACCTGCCACAGATATGTGGTTCCTATTGATATTTACAACAAATTCAGTGCAGAAATGTTGATTTGCTTTCAATTGCTGAATGTATATGAAAGTGACTTGTTGCAGGGGTTTGGTTTTTTTTTCACAGAATGTGGTATTAGACTAATTGAGCAGAAAATAGGACTTCATTCAACATCCATTTCTTGCTTATTAGAATAGATTCACCCCAAAGTTATTAAACATCATGTAGTGGCAACTGAGGTATTATAAAGCAGTACTTATTGATCAGTTGTTTAGGAAAATCTATCTATCAATATACATATATATACATACATATAAACAAAAACATTTATACTGTATATATACATGTATTTTTTATTTTTGTATTTATTTTCTTAGTTAATCAGTTATACATCAATTTTTATAGAAAATCAAGATGTGTTTTTATACTTCAACAAAATCTGACAACCAAATCTTCTATTTCTGCTTGTATAAAGTTTATTTTCTGTTGTGTCTATCATGCTTACATGTTGTACAACCAAAACTATTGACACTATACTCTTAAGCAGGTCATTTTCAAAACATATATTTCACCTTTTTTTATTTGGTGATATGTCAGCCGCATGCAGCGAAGTGACATGAAAATGATAAGATGGATGTGCAATGTAAGTCCAAAGGACAGGCTCAGTTCTAATGAACTCAGAATGAGATTGAATCTGGACAGTATTGGCAGCTGTATGTAGAATAGGAGGCTTCATTGGTTTGGTCATGTGGAGAGAATGGACAAGAATGCTTGAGCAAGTAGATGCAGAACAATCAAGGTGACAGGAACCACTGGCAGAGGAAGACCGAAGAAAACATGGGAGGAAGTGATAAGGATGGATCTCAAACAAAATGGTGTAAGCAGAGACCTGGTGAAGGATAGGATAACTTGGAAGTTGATTCAAGAAAGCGTCCAACACAAGCTAGCATGTAAAATGAACGTTAAGCAGAATATGATGATGATGATTTGAATTGGCTCAGAGAATTTCTGCCAAAATGAAAGTCTCTGTGAAGGGCACCATCTGAGCCACAGTTACTGAGGATAAATAATGTTAAAATTTGATAAGACTGCTATATCTGTCAAAATGCTAAAAGAGCATTTTATATAATTAAACACCCCATTACAAAGAGGTATTGTATTGTAAAATAATAACTTCAAAATGTACAGTATTCTCAAGAGTAAAATAAAAATAAAATGTCTGGTTATATAAAAATAAAGAATGATTTTAGAATAAGTCTACAACACTGATTTGTTTTGTGACTATTCTTGTTGCCATTTATAATGATGATGGTTATAATATTTTTTTATGTTTTTTGGTNCTATCATTGAGGAGCAATGGCTTAGTGGTTAGTGCAGTTGCACTGTCACCAAGAGGCTCAGGGCTCAATTCCCCAAGCAGGTGAAAAGAATCTGTAACTTTACAAAACAAAAAGCCATTGGTTGTTGTCTGGAAGGGCATTGAGCCAAGAAATTCCTCACTGCCAAAATGAAAGTCTCTGTGAAGGGCACCATCTGAGCCACAGTTACTGAGGATAAATAATGTTAAAATTTGACAAGACTGCTATATCTGTCAAAATGCTAAAAGAGCATTTTATACAATTAAACACCCCATTACAAAGAGGTATTGTATTATAAAATAATAACTTCAAAATGTACAGTATTCTCAAGAGTAAAATAGAAATAAAATGTCTGGTTATATAAAAATAAAGAATGATTTTAGAATAAGTCTACAACACTGATTTGTTTTGTGACTATTCTTGTTGCCATTTATAATGATGAAGGTAATAATAGTTTTTTATGTTTTTTGGTTTTAACATCATTTTCCCCAGTAACTAGGGCTCAGACAGTGCCCTTCATAGGAACTTGGATTTGGCAGTGAGGAATTTCTTGGTCATGTGCCCTTCCTGATGCCAACCAATGGCTTTTTCTTTTGTGAAGTTCCAAAGTGGCCCTGTCAGGGAATCAAACCTGGAACCACTTGGTTACAGTGCAGTTGCAGTCACCATTAAGCCATGGCTCCTCATGAGATGATAATGATAGTGATAATATTAAAAAATTCACATATCTGGTGAATATGTTCCACATTAC
Source organism: Morbakka virulenta (assembly GCA_003991215.1). Taxonomy (NCBI): domain Eukaryota; kingdom Metazoa; phylum Cnidaria; class Cubozoa; order Carybdeida; family Carukiidae; genus Morbakka; species Morbakka virulenta. The sequence continues at coordinate 992,074 of RDPX01000221.1, forward strand.
ACTTGTTAAAGCAACAATGCTTTAGCAAGGTACTACAAATTTATTTATAGACAAAATAATTAGAATAAACTTGGTAGCAAAAGTTTTTTTATAAGAATTAAAAGTGATGACATTTCTACTCTTGCAACTTTCTTCCTTCCATCACCACTTTGTCTGCTGTTTTTAACTATTCTCAGAGGGGCCGAGTATTAATTGCTATTGCCTGTATTGTGGTCTAAACTAAATGGCATATCATTAATACCATGACGGAGTGCAATTGATAGCATTGGACAGAAAAGATTTAGTTTTCAAATTCCTATTGATATGAATTTGTGGGTTTTTTTATCCAGATGTGTTTAGAAATCCATGCCAAAGTTTTTCAGTTTTTAGAACAGCTTTATTACCCCAAATCTCTGACCTGCAACCTTCAGATGTTTATTCATCATCATTATCATAATCACTTTCATTTTGAAATCAGGTTTTCCATTTTCTATACATTGCATGTCATAAGTGGTTAATATAGGTTATAAAAACTCCAGTCAGTATTCCAGTCTAATTGTTAAATTTTACTCATTTTTGGCAGGCTTATAGAGAGGTTTCTAATGGATGGATAGTATCCTTTCAATATTAATATTTTTTTCCATACATGAAGTAAATTCAGTCAGAACTAGGTTTAGTTTTCACTAGTTTATCATTTAGATTTTGTTAGGAACTAATGGAATTGTCTGGCATTGTCTTGGTAAATTAGAAATTATCATGCTACACTATTGAGGGTTAACAAAATTTATTAAGTGTAGCTGAAAAGCAGCCTATGGTTATCTAATACTTCTGATTGCATGCAAATGTTATCTTTCAATGTAAAAATTTGTTTAGGGACTGGACTCTGTATTATGTTTATTATTTATTTATTTATTCATTCATTTATGTATTTATTTATTCATATTTTTTGTGTTAGTTTATTTATTTGATGATGATGATGATGATTTGTATTATTTATGCAGGAAATACAATTTGAATATGAAATTTTGCTTTCCAAGCAAGCTTTGTTTTTACCTAATTTGAAAAGTAAAATAGTAATATATATATACATTGTTTTGGAAAATAATAAAACTAAGAGTTGCATTTGTATTTAGTTTTGACTGCACAGAATTGACCTTGGAGTACCTTAAGTTATAAAATTGTGTAAATATTCCTATTTCTGTCTCTGTTGATTTTACTCCTTTTTGAAGCTTTATCTATCCAACCACAAAAAAGGGAGCATTTTGAACTGCTTTTGCTTAAGGATTTGTAACATCTGATTTATTCATTAAAACAAAAAAGGTTAAATTGTAAAATAATTAAGATTTTTAGGATATGTGTTACTTTGTTGTTACAGAACTTTAAACAAACTATTCTTTTAGTTTGTAATAATTCTGCATTAAATGGGGTTTGCATTAATACTAATCTATAAAATTTGAATATCAGGATAGATATCCTACTAGTGAATTAGCTTTGTATACATACTATGGGGTCACCAGGCTTAAAGGCAATTAGAGATGCAAAATCCATCATCTGCCAGAAGGCTAATTTAGCAAGTTTTTTTGCAATATCTTACCTTAATTTTTAATAGCAAACCACAGCAGCTGTCAACGTATGCACTAACTCTTTTCAAGTATGCAACAAAAGTAGAAAATAAAGATGTATTAGTTGGTAAGTACTACCTTTATTTATTTGGACTCTCTACCTATCAGTTACATGCACACAAATGGATATATACAAGTCAACATAGAAACATGCACATACATAAGTGCACAAAAACAAATGCACATACTCTCTTTATTCCTCTCTCTTTCTCTCTCCCCTTCTTTTGTCCCTCCCCTTCTTTCCTTCCTCCCTTTCTTTCCTTCCTCTCTCATATTTTCTCTCACTCCCTTCTCCTGCCTTCTTTCCCCTCCCCCATCCCCCACTCAATGTATTTATTATAGATCTCACTTGAGAGCTATGATAAATGTGTATAATTAAATCTGAAATGCAAATGGGAACATTTTTATTTTTGAACTGCCTCCAGACGTTACAGAATCAGTCTGCTCACTTGGCACAAATCAAAGTAATCTTACTTTATTCTTGTAGAACAGTTCAAGATGCCAACTGATTATTTAACTCTTGCTTTGTTTCTTTTGCTTTAAATGATTCAACATGAACATGCCTTAGAAGTATCAAGTTTTACATCCTTACAAAATAGTGTTGATAACTTGTTAGAATTGAAATTTTGTATCGTGCATCTTTGGCTTCTCTTTGAAATAAGATCAAAAGTGCGGTTAGTTTTGAATTCAGTGATAAGTATTATCCTGGTTTATTAATGATAACTTGACAATTTAATTGGTATTAATGACCTTTCTTCTTTTAGAATTTTGGGACACTGCTGGCCAGGAACGTTTTAGTAGCATGCATCCATCTTACTATCACCAAGCACATGCCTGTATATTAGTAAGTAGTGATTTGACTTTTGACTGTTGTAATTTTTGCTTCTTGGGAAAAAAATACCAAGAGAAGGTGTGAAGGTATAGAAAGTTTGACTTTTAGCAGGTTAGGAAGGAAAATAAAGATTTCACAAAAAGCTGGTACATTAAGAAGGATTTTTTGTGTTTTAAACATACTTTTTCCAAGATCTTGGGCTTGGATGGTGCACTTTTGAAGGAGTTCATTGCAGCAATGAAAAATTTCTTAGCTAAATGGTCTTGTCAATGTAATTTGGCTTAAAATTTATCAATGCCCCATACCAACACAAGCCTGTATCAAGTGCACTGTTAGAGCTCATTTCACTACTAAAGAGACATAAAACAAAATATGATTTCTTCACTTAGGGTTAAGTGTATGGGTTAATTTATCACACTTTGTAAATAAGTGCTTAATTTTTTTGCTATATTTGTCAGTAAGGAACACCACATCTCTATTGATGGACCAGAACATGTGAATATTATGATCCATCATCAGGAAACCTCAGCTAAGCAAAGGATAAAATTAGGTGACACCTCAAGTGATCTGCTGGACAGGAAAAATATAGGTTAACCCAATTTCAATACTGTAAGATGATGAAAAAGTAGCAAAGTTGTTAAGGCCCTATATCCTGATATGGATAACAGGAAAGAAATTGTAAGAAATTGTGTCAGTTGAATGAAAAAGGGATGTTTTTCTTAATTAACTTGCAATTTCATTCTTTGCTGGTTTATGGAGGATAGTTTAACTGGTAAAAACTAACTTCAACATAACTTTTCTTAGCATACCTTTATACTCAAAGTCCATACCTATGTGCTTCTCAGCTTCAATTTCTCTCCACTCTGAGTGGCCAGTAAGTAACCCAAGGTAACAAAACTCCTTCACCCCTTCAACAACCACATTGTCATTGTCTTCCTCCTCCTGGCCCTGATACTGACCGTTGCAGGTAGGGCATCAGAAGTTCAAATTAGCATGTACTTTTTGTAATCCTGAGCATTGCTTGTGGTACCAGTGCTCCCAAGAGATACACAGAATCAAGTTTTGACCAATTCCCCCTCCACATACTCCAACTGGAAATCTGCCTGACCTTATAACTTGGGATGAAACTCTGATGGACCTTTATAGGAGACTCGTCTGACAGCCCACTAGCAATTCTCACTCTCTACTTAAAGTCTGTGTATAGCATCATTACCAGCTGAACCAGATGTTTGCGAACCATCTGCCTTCTCAGAGCCCATTGTATAGCCTTGCTAGGAATGTGGTCAAAGTACTTCTCCAAATCCATAAAAACATGATAGACCTTCCTCTTCTTCTCAAAATACCTCTCCTGTAACCGTCTCACTATGAAGGTGTCATCCTCTTTTGAATTATCTGGACTGAAACCAAACTGGGTGCTTGCAGTATTAACAGTCCTGTACAGCTTGGCATCGAGAATCTTCTCCATAATCTTCATACCGTGGTCCAGTAATCTGAGGCCTCTATATTTTGCACAAATCAATGCATTGCCTTTGTACAGGGCAGTTGTAGTGCTGTCTTTCCAACTCTCTGGCACTGTTCTCTCCCTGCCTATTTCACTGAGAGCCTTTGTCATTTCCTTAAATCACATTTAATTAAATTCTAATTATAGCTTCTTGTTATCCACCTTAACTCTTTTCATAGAAGTAGAATTTTTTAATGTTAAGAAATAAATTCTTTAAAAATAGCACTTTAAAAATTGAAAAAATATTTCAAGTAGCATGCACAGTAATTGAAAAGGAAAAAAAAATAGTTGTAACATCAGACTAAACAGACATGAGCTTTTTCATAGAATTAATGATTTTTGCTCTTTCTCTTTTAGGTATTTGATATTACCAGGAAGATTACCTACAAAAATCTAGCAACATGGTATAAGGAACTACGTGATTATCGTGCTGAAATACCATGTATATGTGTTGCTAACAAAATAGATGGTATCCTTTTATAGAAACATTTTTGTATGCTATTTTGGATGCATATTCACTTCTGGTATTTATAGACTAGACAACATCAAACTCACCAACTTTGATAATTAAATAAATATATATATATATATATATATTTCTTCTGGTGGACTAAACCAGTACTCATTATTGTTACTAAAACCTTTGACTCTGTTGGGCATTTGGAGTAGAGGTCTTGTAGGACAAACCAAACCATAGCCTCAAAATGCAAAATATCAACTGAGGAGAGAATGCAATACTTGCTCTGTTGAACATCAAACATATTTCATGAGCAACTGAGTGTAAATATTTGTATGATTTTATAAAGTACTGGTGAGCTGAACAAGAAAAATTTGTGCAGAATTGTCTCCTCTATTTCCCTCCCACTCCTCATCTCCCTTTCTTTCTCTTCTACTCTTTCCCTTTCCTTCTCTTCTACTCTTTCCCTTTCCTTCTNTTTGTAATAGAACTTCCCCACCCGTACGGAGAACTTTCAAAAAGTGATGATTGAGAGTAAATCATTTCAGTCGGAAGATCAAGATAGATCATTTAATTATACTGAGAATTAGCTGTAGAAAGTCGCTGAATTTAAAATGACTTGAAAAGAGGTGAGCTGTTAACCATAGCATAGACTTGCCCCATTAAATTATCAGTTAAATCTCATTGCCTTCTTTATCTTGTATGCACCAGTAAACATCATTTAGCTTGTACTGAATATTGAATACCATTTTTTCGCTTTTTGATTTAACAGTTCCTTGTCTTCTAGTGCCAATTCTTATCAGATTAAACGATTATTTTGTTCGGGTCATTTTTACATACTTAGGAACAATATTTCTCAATGTGTTTGGTATAGTGTCATGGTTGTTTTCTGTACAAGTGTCATTTTAGTCTAACCACCAATTAAGATTTCTGTTGTACTCAAATTCATTTATCTCCTTTATACAGCCAGCTGTCTATGTGGGTATATAAAAATATTCATGGTTTTGTATTAATTCCATTTCTCTAGATTCTAGATTCTCGGCTCAATCTGCAGGTTTTTCCTTTGCACTGGTTTGGGTCATTTAGGATTAGGATTTTTGCAATAATTACAATTGAGAATTAAAAATGAATTGTTTTATCCTTATAGTTACTTCATTATGTCAATTTATGATTTATTGAAAAAAAATTGTAATATGCGTTTCTTTCATTACCCTTCAAACCGAACGTTGAGAACTTCTTACTTGCGCCCACTTTTTAAGCAAAAATGGAACAAATCAGACGCGTTAAAAACAAGTCGAAAAATATGGATTTTCTCAAATACTGATCGCTCGCTCAACCTTGATCATTAATTTTTTAGATCAAGATTTTCAATTTAAATGATACAAAACATTTTGTATCGTTTAAGCACCAATTCACATGTTGGCTTTGTTCTGTATCCATGGATTTTGTATTTTTACAAACAAAACATTGGAAAACCCCCCCATTTTTATTAGATGATAATGAATATCGACGGGTAGTCCAGTGGCGATTTATGAGGAACGGTTCATACGTGGAGGTCCTAGAAAAATACAGAACTTTCCGGACATACTTGTGGCCATGACAATCCTGATCCCTTTACGCTCACAATACCTCTTAATATAATGCAGCAGGAGATGGCCATATGTGATCAGTCAGGCCCAGAGAAATGTATATTTGGTAGAGGTGGCTTTTTTCTTGAAGGATCAAGAAGATTGTTCTCAATCAAGGATGGAAGTGTTTTTTCCAAAAGTAATACCTTTTCTTAAAGATATTTTTTTGCTTTAAATTTTTAAAAAATTTTGGTTCTTTTCTTTTTCCAAAAGATGGACATTGTGGTGCTACACACACACGTACACACACACACACACACTTACACAAACACACACACACACACACACACACTTACACAAACACACACACACACACATATATATATATATGTTCGTGTGTGTGTGTGTTTGTGTGTTTGTAGCACCACAAATTTTCCATCTTTTGAACTCCTTGAAAACGGTTTGATATCGGTTTTTAATTGACAAATTAAACTAACCTTTGAGCTAATAATAATATTCGTCGTGGCATGTCTGATCTTTTAAACATTGAATGCTTATGCTCTCCGCTCCATCACCAGAGAGATGACTTTTATTAACCAATATCGTGCAAAGACAATGCGTATTTTAGAGTCGGCTATAAGCAATAAGCTTATGGCCGACTTTAGCATTTGGTCGAGGGTAGACGCTTAATTGAAAAAAATGCAGAACGATAGGTTTATTTATTTTTCTTTTTTTTTCAAAAAAGGTTTTTAGAGAAGCTATCAAAAGAGCATACAACTACAAGGAAAATGCAACTGACTTTATGGACCAAGTTTATAGGGAATTAGAGGTAAGAATCACTTTTGTAAAATCTATTTCTGCGCCCTAAGCGTTACATGTTTGCTGATTTTGCCCACAAAGGCGAAAAGTAGACTAAAGAAGTGAAAAAATCGGAAGAGAATAGATGGGAAGGAAGACAACGAAGCAGAAAAAAAGGGAATAAAAGGAGAATGGGAGAGGGAATACGAAAAGGAGGAGTGAAGCAAAGACAAAAAAGAATTGGGTTACAAAGAGAAGAAGAAAAGGAAGAAGAGATAAAGAGAGAGAAAAAGAAGAGGCCAATGGCGGTACCAATCGTCACGAAGTGTAAGGGGTATTGAATGTTGAGGTCCAGAAATTTTTGAACTACTCTCTTTGCCTTTTAGAGAAACGACCTTTCGATATAAAGATAGGCCGCGTTTGAATAGAAAAGGGCAGATGGAGTCATTGAAATGTTCGTGAAAACCTCAATGCAGAGCATTTTTAATTATAAAAAAGATACAATATATCATATTAGATATAATTAGTAATGTTCAAAGAGAAAGTTGGCCTTGGCTTGACAGCAACAATTTGTGCAGGGATAAAAGCTCTATTACACTCCAGATATCCCGCTCAGTATTAATAATTACCAAATGCTCAAGCCGTTCCCTTATCATTTTTCTTCGCAAGTATGTGTTTTTATTTTTTGCTTTGCTGTACGATTGCTTTCTCGATACAGTTTTGATATGAATGCAAGCTGCTTTTTCAAGGCTCTATGTAGTAGACGTGGATAGCAACCCGCCAAATCTCCATCTCTAAACTTCTTCAGTAGGAAAGGTAGAAACGGATTTTACCACTTTTATTTTTTCTTTCATTCGTCTCTTAATAGTGACTGAAAAAAAATCAAATTTCCAAATAGGGAGTGTTCATGATGAAGGCTCTTCTCTGATATGCCATATCTTTGTGCATGCTTTGTCATCTTGTCTCAGCTATCGTTCCATTTGTAAGGATTAACTCCGAAGAGCTAAGCCATAATCTCACATGATTGTAATGATAAAGGTTTTTTGAAACTTGTTTAAAAGGGTATCCAAAAGCGGGAAATAGAATTGTCGCCGAAAAACAGCGATCACTGCGATGTTTTCTTCTCGATTCTGTGTAGTAATGCTGCGACTGAAAGTTGCATCAATAACTGTTTGTCTTTCTGCAAATCTGGTAGCTCAAGCACCCTTCATTTTTCTTTTGTTATCAAAGTCTTCGTGAATTCCATAGCTGCTGGTCTTTGGATTTGCTTTTTCGACGAATTCTGCAAGCTTATCCTCGTTTCCGAATTCCTTGAGTTGATTGGTTTAGTGAAGGCATTGCGTCATTTGCCGTAACCATATCCATATCTTCTCGATACAAATATTAGATACTTATCTTGTGACCGTGAATCATTCTTTAAAGATAACTAGCTTCAACACAAACTGAAAAGAATTTATTCTTTGCAGCAGTGCCAAATACGCACTGTCATTGCCATTTAGTTCCCGCATAGTCGCCATTAGTGCCTGTACCGCATGCGTATTGCTGCCAGGTTATATCCTCTTGATATCGAGCGCGTGTTTGACACTGATTGAAGGGCTGTTCTTCCGTCAGTAATCTTTTATGTCATTTGGTAGCTTTTATATACCACCTCCCTGTTTTGAAGGAACCCTCTAATTCTTTGTAGGTTGCACCAATTGTGTTAATCACTTGCATGGGTTGAATTTTCTCTGACGCGAAACAAATGAGTCTTAAAGCGAAAAAATGAAAATACAAGAACAGAGTAGTCCTTGCTTCCATTAATATCTTTTGCTTTCCGTCGTCCTTTCCTGACATGTTACTTGCGCCATCAAATCCTTTCCCCACCAACTTCTTTAATAGAAAAGACATGGTCTTTAATTCCACAACTAACATTGCAGCCAAACGCCGGTTTATTGCATTCTCATAAACGTATCTAATTGCAATGGTTATGTATGCAGTTTTTTGGCTTGTAACTTCGTCGCATTCCACTGAATAAGATTTAATCTTCATGAATTTGTTCCTTTATAGTGTAAGTTGTTGTTATCATTGAAATGATTTTTAACATTTCTTTGTTATGCCCAATCGAGGAAACATTTTTGGGATGGTTATCCATCAAACCAATTCTGTAAGGGGAGATGGTACTTTGCAAAGAGAGGAAGATGGTTTATAATGATCACAGTATGTCTCATTTTGTTAAGCAAGATAGCGTACTACGTCAAGAACGACTTGAACACTATGTCTGTTTTCCGTCATTTCCTGCTCTCTCTTTGATGCCAGAACGGGCTTAGCTTGCGATAACTGAACATTAGTTGGGGCATTAAGACTTAATGCTTTCTCTCTGCCCAACTGATGCATTCTTGAATCTACGTTTTTCAAATCTTCTTGTTTTCATAATGCCCTTTCTCCAGTTTCTAACCCCCTTTTAACAGCACACACAGTTTTAAGAGAACAAGATATCCACTATTAACCTACTACTTAAAAAGAACGGGATATTAGACCGGAATGTGATGTACGTATGACGTCATTTAAACTGGTACCATTGGTTCTAATACTGTTGCACTATTAATAAATTACGCATGTTTAACAATTAATATATTTGGAGTAAATCAGAAAATCGATTAGATCGTGAGGTCTCATGGTTATGGTGCAATGGATTACATTACAAAATTGTTCTCGTCGTTATCATGGAAATTCTGTACGATTTATGGGATATTTACACATATATAATGTAAATATTCCATATATCGTACAGCATTTAGTGTAGATATACCAAAAATGAAATTAATCGTAAATCTATTTCATTAGAATTTATTTGCATAATTTCATGGTTGAGAATTAATAAATTTATGGAACCTTTATGTAAATTCATCAAAATTTAGATGAAACTTCCTACATGCAACAAAGCATGCATT
>RDPX01000221.1:1002267-1015376 GCA_003991215.1 Morbakka virulenta
AAAAAACAGACGACACTTGACATGAAAACGAGGAGATATAATTGTTTATTAGATGAGATTCCCATAGAAATTCTTATCTTTTACTGTTTCTTGCGTGAAATGAAATACAGAGAGAGAGAGAGAGAGAGAGAGAGAGAGAGACAGACAGAGAGACAGAGAGAGAGAGAGAGAGAGAGACAGAGAGAGAGACAGAGACAGAGACAGAGACAGGGAGAGACAGAGAGAGACAGACAGAGAGACGGAGAGAGACACACACAGAGAGTGACAGAGAGAGACAGACAGACAGACAGACACACACACACACACACACACACACAGAGTGACACAGAGAGAGCAAGGCGGGGAGTAAAAGAGGGTATAGAGAAGAGAAAGGTAAGTCTTACTATTTGATACTATTTGAACATTGGAAAGCGAACCAATATACCTGGATTAGTCTTGGTTAGTTAAAGAACAAATTTAATAGGTTAAGAACTTGCAGTGTGTATTCAGCTACTATTTTAGACATGTTGAGTTTTTTATGTTTTGTTTAAAAAAGATATATTTTTGTAACCTTTTCTTAACACTTATAAAAAACACAAGCAGAATTTGTTCGCTTTGTTGTTAGGCGACAATACCTTTGCATGGGTTACAAATACTCTTCGCTACCTTTGTTACAAGTTTTCTTATTTTGAAAGATAAGACTGAACCTCTTTGCGTATTTTGTTTTCACTCTGCCACAGAACTTCGACGACATGGAGTTAGAAGACGCCGATTCTGATAAAGAGTAGCACATACAGACCACCTAGGTCAGTTATAAATTGCCGTTGTTCACTGAAAGTTCAACATTGAATGCTAAGTCTGGAATAACCTCATGATCTGTTATGAGCAAAGCTCGTGTAATGCACACCGCCGTTTGGATAATTTTTTTATGTATTAACCTAGTCGCACATAGGACAGCAATCTCTGAGGGAGCAGCGTTCTTGTATTACGTGATGTGATCGGAATTACTGATATGAGAGATTATTACCAGCTTCTACCACTGGTGATATCACAAATATTGAGTGTGCTTCAGGATTTTGAAACCATAAAGTATAAAACCGCCATCAAAAGCTGAAAAGTTAATTACGTATAGTATATTACTGTACTATACCAAATGTGTACTTGAATAATATATACGTCTATAGCAATTCAAGAGTATCTGAATTTCTAATCCTGGAACTGGAAAAGTTTATGCTAAGATATAATTGGAAGCAATCATTGAAAGTCAGAAAGAGTTTGGTGATGGTTTTTCTACACTGGTGTAGGGATTTACATCAAAGAAACAATGTTGCGTAGGGTTAAGCGAATTCAGCATTTCCAGTTCATGGCTATAACAGCTACATGGTGAGCTGTAAAAGTCTCTGTGCCACATTTTACTCGGCGGATCTAACGGTTGTATGTTCGGTAAATTCTTGTTTAGTAAAGCAATAGATAGGTTATTAGAAAGTATTACACAGTTCTCACAAACGATGATATGTATATATTTAGTGTAACTGGCAGAAGTCACTGCTGGGCGGTATTAAAGTATGGTCCCTGTAAGAGATTTCTTTAGTTACTATGATGATTTTAATTACACCGAAGCTCATGCTAAGCTTTTTTTTGCTTATAGTGGATTTTTTTTCCTTAAAGCATTGATTTTGTTATCTACCCTAATTAGCTTTGTTTTTCATTTAACTATTCTGTAATGAGTAAGCATTATTGTTAACTGGGTTCCAGTGCCCATATGGCTCGCAGTAAGGGTGAAGTCTGTCGTTGTAGCTACTTGATGATTGATATCTGAAGTACTGGGTACAGGTTGGAACTATGACGTCAAAAATTATTTCACGTAGTCTTTACGTAATAGAATGACGTCAGGTTGAACGAAGGAAAAGACTAAGTGAAATATAGTAATCTTGAGATTAGGATTTCGATCAAACAAAGTAGTTATTCTGTATCCTCGTGCCCATGCACTGTGAGGTTACCGCAAAGTTATAAAAAACAAAGACCATTTACCATTAAGCTTTTTTTTTGGTATTGCCTAGTTGGTTTCAAGCAAGAGTGTACTACACTCGCTATTTCACCGTTTTCTATTTTGCCACTTTCGTGAGGTTTAAACTGTACCAGGTAGCTAAACCTAGCTAATATATCTCTGAGATAACATTCACAAGACCATTCAGTTTTTAGCTTTTTACTTTTTGTATGACTTGTGTGCTTAAGAGTTAGTGCGTAATATTAGAACTTGTGAGTTCAATACTATTGAACGTCATTAGACAAAATGTCAGTGCTTATTGAATGACACTGAGGAATGAAACTAGATCCAAATTCCTGTAGGATGAGACCTTCCGCAGTTGGTGTTTCAGGCAAAAATCAGAGACATTGTATAGCAGGTCACCACATGTAACGACGGACGTGCTAGCATGATGTTATTAGGTAGAAACGGCCAGCAATACAGGAGTTTATCTTAACTAGGTATAAATATTACTGAGATATATAAGCCTATAAATACATAATTAAGCAGTGCATAACGAAGGGGCAGATAATATAAAGTACACCCTCCACTTGGATCTAGCATTATTACAAGTGGAACTAGTATTATCGCACTTCCTAAGTGGAAATGTAATTTTCACTCAGTAAGACCGATATGACACCCTATGACACCAATTTACCTCGTGTGATTTTAATTGTAATTGTGCATTTTCGGAATCACGCCACTGACTGTTGATCATTTATCAATTATTATGCCTGTAATCTTGCCACAGTTTAAAACCTCTTCAAAGCGATAAAGTTTAAAAACAATTCTGATTTCGATTTCGCTTAAAGGTGGCATCGAGTACTACAGGCCTTGCAAGAAGTGACAAATATTGGTTTTCGCTATTTTTGGTCATTCTGTTACTCTTAATAGGTTTATCGATGTCAAAATTTCGGACGCCAGGTGCTATTATGTAAAGATATCCACAGTCGTACATTTGTGACTGTATTCCAATAACAAACTCACATCATGTTTTTGTGTGTACACGGTTAAAGGAGCTGGACGAAAACACCTTATTTGCACATCTGTAAAATTTTTCTCAGTTTTCACAGTGGAAAATAAGCATAAAGCGATAATAATCGCGAATTCAGTGAACAATGTTGCCAGTTCGTGCCAGGTACATTTGCGCTCATTATCCACCGGAAGTGTGTACTGCGCTTGTTTTCTCCGGTTGATAAATGAATCGTTTTTGTTACTTGTTTCAGGGAACGTCGAAGGTGGAAAATACAGCTTTATAGTCAATTGGCAATTTATAAGCTTTTTTGAGTGAAGTAGTAGACGCTTGTCGAGCACTGATATTTACATAAACACATTACTACAAAGATTTAATTTTTATTATCTTTCCTAACAATTTATGGTGATAATTTTGATTATCTTGTATGGTAGGTATATTAAATCCTAGAGGGGTAGTCCGTTATTATTACAAATACATTTTTAGGTTTATGATATTTTGCAAACATCCACTGGGAGCTTTATACTTTGACCTTGAGATTTCTTGTTCCGGCGCATACTCCACTTTAAGTCTATAGCTATAGGCATTTTGACCACAGCTTGCAAGAACAGGTTAACAGTACACTCGTGACTTTTAATGTCTAGTTATGGTTTTGGCGGGGTTTTTTTGTTACGAAGCACATGGCAGAACTTACTTTGTTAGCATATATTTATATTCGTAATGTGTATATTTTAAGCAGACCAGACAGTGTGGACGCATTAAACATATTTGCAACGCTTGATTTGAAGAGTTGTTGGGGCGTGTAAGGTGAATAATAGTTCTTTGTCAAGCACCCATGGTTGATATTCAGATGCTTTCTGCTTTCTGCTCGCGTTACATTGGGTTTCCAGAGAAAGGATAGAGGCAGTAGCTGTAGCAATCATTATCGAGGGTCGTTAAAAGACAGCGTTTGGTCTTACTCCTTGCTTTCATTGAAACTTTTGGTTACATATAGACCAAACTACTTGATGATTAAATCTTATTTTTCGGAGGTTGGCTGTAAAGCCAAGAGGTGCTTTTGACCCGCCTACCCACAAAATGGGTATAGTTTTTGGAGCCCCTACTTCGTAAACAATGTTAAAAAGGCTATCTTTTAATGCTACTGAAACGTTGGCTTCGGCTAGAATCTTCTACATTTTTTTACCAATGTTTAAGACTGTTTTTCTGGGAAGAGGACAAATATGAGTAACTCTAACTTTTGTTTGGATAAATAAACTGTTTAGTATTAATAGGCTTGCCACATTTTTTACACTCTAGCAGAGACTCATTTGTTTACCTTTTTTCATTTAACTGCATATTTGTTTCTTGATGACAAGAGAAGTGAGTGTATCCACGTTTTCGGAGATACATGTAACTGTCTGTATTAGGGTATATATATATATATATATTTGATTACCGGTGCAATATGTGGTAAACTGTGGGCGATATGAAGATGGAGTATTCATACAATTGAATTCGAAATTAAAAATACAAAGTTTTGATGGGCTTTATAATGACATGAACTGAAAACTAAAAAAATAGTGCTATGAATCATGGGCTTTAATCTGACCTACGTTTCGAGGAATGCTCCTCCCTTGATCAGGTTTCTCTCAGCAGCAGAAAACTAATGGTAAATCTTATAACTGTGGCTTCCATTGAGTGCATTATGACAATTTTGTTTGCACAATTTTCAAATTGCCTTGAAAATCTGGCAGTCTAGAACTTTTACAAACATGACAGATTTCATCTTTAGTATATGTAGTTAAAAGTGACGTCATGCTATTTTAATAGCATATATCATGTAAATGCAAACACCAAGAAGGTACGTGGGTGGTTGAGTCATACCCTATAGGTTTCAGCTAAGAAGCTTCTAGTAAGCTACAAAACCCTCTCCTCCTAGAAGAGTTTTTTTAGAGTACATGGGTACTAAGGATAGTGTTTGAGTTTGCATCAAACGTATGGTCATGTAGACAGGCATTTTAACGAGGCATTACTACTTCTATCCTGCAGTTTAGTTGTGGATAAAACATACTCTGTCGGACAGATTTATGTTTGAACATTTCGTTTGATTCAACGATGAAATTAGGACTTGCAACTAGAAAACAACCATTTGTGGTACTTGTTACCTGCAAATAAAAATGATGACAGGCAAGGCCTGCCCTATGATCATGCACGGCAGCAGGGACACTGGTTTAACAGATCCATTTTTACAAACATTTGCTATAGATAGCACAAATGCCCTCTTGGGACGACCCAGATGGCGAGATTTAGGAGTTGTACTCCCTTTAGTTGATTATTTGGTGTCAGTTTTTAATTGTACAGTTTATGTAAACAGATCGATTATGGCTTTGTAAAGAAAATGATAGCAATCAGGGAGTATTGTTCCGTATATAAATATATTGTATGCTCAAAGTGTCTAATAGAGTTATCAAACAATGATTAATTTGTATTTTTATATGATCCTGTGAATATTCTTATAGTAAAACTATATCGTTTAATGGTCAACCATTCGGTGCCCCCACCGTATCGACGTTTACCGAAGTAGGTTCAGGCTTCTCGGCCTAAGATCACGTGTAGAACTCTAGTCTCCCCTTGGTCGGGGCTGCGGCCATAGGGTCCAACCATGCAGGGCAGGTGGTTCTGAGATGCTTAAGCACTGGCTACAGACCAACCTAAGATGAAGGGCCTTCCCATCTTCCGCATCTGAGGCAGATAGAAGGGCACAGACTCCATCTATACAGGTTAGCGGTCGTACGACCATGTCCAGAGATCAGCCTACTTGATGATGTCCACTGTTCACTGTTGCATGTGTCGAAACCTGGTAATTTGTTTGTAGGTTTGCTATGTTTGACCTTAAAGGTGTGGTGCTTCGTGCTCACATTGGAGAGCAGTATTCCGCGACATTAGCAATGTGCCAGCACTCGTTGGCGAGGTCCTTAAGTAGCCCCGCCAGCCTGTTTTAAGAGAGACACTCTGGATTTCAGCTTCTGAGCAGTGTTGTTCAGATAATGGGACTCGGTGGCTGGACCAGGAAACTGCTCCTAGCCACACCTCAAATGTTATGCCAGTTTAGTTAATGCTGTATTGTTTATCGAACTTTTCGTAGACAGTAAAAATAACTGATAATACCATGAAAATTCTGAACTTTATGGACTCAGAGGAAGCCATAGATGTACGAGCTTTATCATGTCATGAGTCGTAAGCTTTTTCCGAGCTTTTTTTTTCTTTTTCTTTTCAGTGGAAATTTAACAGCAGGATCTTTACCCTCAAATTCTCCCAGGGATATCCTCAATCCTTCCCCCCCCACCCCTGAGGCCTTAATTTTCCCCTAAAGCTTTCAAATCCTCCCTTGGGGGATTCAAATACACCTGCTGTGAATTCTTATAGAAGGTTAGAAATTCACAAACGAAAGGCTTTGAGTGGTGCACTTTTTACCTAATAATCTTGAAAATTTACTAAAAAAATTCAAAAAAAAATTCAAAGAAATTCTAATGATCTTAAAATTTCCACTAAAAAGCTGGAAAAAAGCTTACGACTCACGACATGATAAAGCTCTTACATCTATCGATAATACCAGTTACTTGCAAGGAGATGCAGTTTGGGTAACGAAAAACCTGGTAAATAAGTAAAGCAAATTTAATCATTGGTTTATTATCTGTTTTCAACTGAAGATGCAAAATCCCAATAAATTGTTTATTATTCTTTTAGATATAGTAGCTTGATAATGGCATGACTTACAAACTAAAGAAAAAGGCCATGAATCGGTAGGCTTTTCTCGGGACTGCGTTACGAAATACTCTCCCCATCAAGTTGTCTCCCACCAGCAAGATATCAGTATAAACCTCATAACTATGGCTTTCACTAACTTTCTCAAGTCAATAATTTGAAAAGCATAAAAAAAAAGGCATGGGGATATTTCCCCCGTCTTTACGATGTCTGAAAAGTATTAAGACTGGTGAATAAGTAATGGTATTTAATCTAGCTGATTTGCATTGCTTTGGCAACCTGAAGGCAGCCCTTTAGAGCGCACCTTTTGTAGTGCGATATCGACGTCTAGATTTGGCTATTTAAAGACGCGAGTGAAAGTACTAAGCTCCATTAATTAATTAATTCCATTAAGTAATTAATTGGTTAAATTATATTAATTACTTGCCATGAGCAAAAGAGCAAACATGAAGAATATGACTGATACTTTACATTGAATCAGTCACTGGGATTTTGCCCACTTGTAGTAGCTCTACTGAACGCACAAATGTACGTTAGACTGAAAACAACATAAAACGGTAAGGGAGGACAAATAACAGGTACGAAGTTAGCATTTTAATTAACTTGAAGCAGGTGTAAGCCGACACGGTATGAATAACATGTATATCTTAATTAAAACTAGAAAAGCATTAAGGATGCAAAACTTCGCCAAGTAACGTATTCCCTCCCATTGTGGGATTTTAGCAAAGGCAGACTTTTTAATCTCCCTCCATCTCTTATTAAAAACATAACAATGCTGAGACACGTATCGAACCAACGACCATAAGACCTTCAGTGGGATGCTGTTCTAGCTGAGCTATCTCGCCATGTGCTCTTAGTAATGAACTTTATAAACAGATGGCCAGCTGACAGAATCAGAGAGAAATTCCGCACTAACTGTGCAATCCTGCACAAGGTCAAATAGAATAAAGACGCTGATCTTGATTCAAGGGCAGATCTGTTGTTCATGGAGGTGGAAGGTTCCATTTTTTTTTGAAGAGTCTACTTTGGCAAAGAAACGCAACAGATAATTTACAAAAGAGTATAAAGAAAAAGATAGAGTGGAATAGCACAACCACAATAAAAAAATAAAATCAAAAGAAAAAACTCAATTTTACAAGGGTTGCCATCATTTCATAAATATGATACGTAAATTTGTAACTGCCTCTTTTGTTAAGTTTACTAATCGGACGACAGGTCAAAGATTTTGTTTCTCTGTCTTAGTCCTACGCACGCGCATTACATGGGACACACACACACACACTCACACATATATATATATGTTTGCTCCGGCAACATGGCCAGAGAGTTATGTCTCAGAAGCTCTGTGCTGCACTGATGAGCCCACAAAGGGCGAAACAGTACTGCCTGCAGATTGAGTATATATATATAGTAATATTAGTAAAGTATACCAATGTTCACTAAGAGTGCTCAATGTTTCCAGAGCGTTTATAAATCCAGTATAGCATACAAAATAACTAGACAAATTTAGCAGTTACTACTAGTTTCATGTTTTCTTAACAATCTTCAAACTGCAGTTTGAAGATTGTTAAGAAAACATGAAACTAGTAGTAACTGCTAAATTTGTCTAGTTATTTTGTATGCTATACTGGATTTATAAACGCTCTGGAAACATTGAGCACTCTTAGTGAACATTGGTATACTTTACTAATATTACTATATATATATACTCAATCTGCAGGCAGTACTGTTTCGCCCTTTGTGGGCTCATCAGTGCAGCACAGAGCTTCTGAGACATAACTCTCTGGCCATGTTGCCGGAGCAAACATATATATATATGTGTGAGTGTGTGTGTGTGTGTCCCATGTAATGCGCGTGCGTAGGACTAAGACAGAGAAACAAAATCTTTGACCTGTCGTCCGATTAGTAAACTTAACAAAAGAGGCAGTTACAAATTTACGTATCATATTTATGAAATGATGGCAACCCTTGTAAAATTGAGTTTTTTCTTTTGATTTTATTTTTTTATTGTGGTTGTGCTATTCCACTCTATCTTTTTCTTTATACTCTTTTGTAAATTATCTGTTGCGTTTCTTTGCCAAAGTAGACTCTTCAAAAAAAAATGGAACCTTCCACCTCCATGAACAACAGATCTGCCCTTGAATCAAGATCAGCGTCTTTATTCTATTTGACCTTGTGCAGGATTGCACAGTTAGTGCGGAATTTCTCTCTGATTCTGTCAGCTGGCCATCTGTTTATAAAGTTCATTACTAAGAGCACATGGCGAGATAGCTCAGCTAGAATAGCATCCCACTGAAGGTCTTATGGTCGTTGGTTCGATACGTGTCTCAGCATTGTTATGTTTTTAATAAGAGATGGAGGGAGATTAAAAAGTCTGCCTTTGCTAAAATCCCACAATGGGAGGGAATACGTTACTTGGCGAAGTTTTGCATCCTTAATGCTTTTCTAGTTTTAATTAAGATATACATGTTATTCATACCGTGTCGGCTTACACCTGCTTCAAGTTAATTAAAATGCTAACTTCGTANAAGGTGTAGCGATTTATCCTCTAACTTGATGTATCGCGCACAATTGTTTTGTTATCGTTTTGCCTCTCCCTGGTATCCATTGTTTTCTTGTTACTTAATTTTCCTTTTGTATTATTATTTCCCTATTGTTTTGTTTCCTAGTGATGTGTAATTAATAACACCTCTATAGCGTCCTTTGGATATCGAGTAGATTATTTTTAGTTGAGGTTTTCAGGTTGTGTTTGTAAATAAGAATCTTTCGATTGATAACGATGAAATATTAAATGGAATATACTTCTCATGTCAACTGCAAAGATTTATATTTAAGAAGTACTACACGGAGCGCTCTTATTGCTTAAATATAGGATTGTTTACATCATAATATTCTTATAAAGGCACTTCAAATGACGGAGGTTTTGTTCAAGACACAAAGGGAAAGTTTAAAACCATTAAAATTAAGTTATTATCTCTGTGATCTTCAGCTTCTTTTCAATGTTAATATCGCAAGAATGGTGTATGAAAGCGTGTTGAGAATAGAATGTGATCATTCAGCAGTCTCAAATGTAATAAGTTCACTCCGTTATAAAATAAACGAATATATCTTTGTAAAATATATTGCTGTCTAATAAATCAATACAATATCGTTTCTAATAAAAGAAGTACTTTTTATTTGTGTTATTAAGAAAAAGTGATAGTCGTTACACATCTCGATGTAATTTCAAAATTTGTCTACATAATTATCTGAGTGCTTCACTATAAAGATGCCAAAGATCATTATGTAGACAAATTAAAAAAGGAATGATCATTAAAGAAACGTTAACATTGAACAAGTCAAGTAGTTTGTGCTGTTGTTTTAAAATGTGGATTTGGGTTAGAAAATACTACAGTTGGCACCTTATATTTTTATCCTTACACAGGCCTGGATAATTATTCCATGTTTCATGTATTACATTTTTCTTCTCGTTTTTATCTATTTATCATATATCAAAAAAGATATAAGGTTATAAATATAATCAGATATACAAGTAAGAAAAACTCTAACTTTACATTACTCAGAGTTTCATATCTTTCACAATCTTCAGCTGTATACAACTGAAGATTGTGTATCTCTGAGTACTGTAAAGTTAGAGTTTTTCTTACTTGTACATCTGATTATATGATAGCTCCTACGTTTTAATGTGGTAGAGCACTGTTGTTGATGACATTTCACATTCATCTGTTAATATAAGGTTATAAATAAAAAAATATATATAAGGTAAAATGAACTTGCTAAACCACATGTAGCAGATATTTAACTACTCTTTTCCCGAAACAATTAATTCTACGTTTTGTTAGGGTGGTATTTCACAACTCCGTTTAATGTATTTGGAGCAGAAAAAAATGCATAAGTCAAAATATTTACCATGTTTTCACATAGACAGGTGGAGAGGTAGACAGTCATACACCCACACCCACACATCCCCCAACTCCCCCCCCCCCACACACACACACTCTCTCTCACACACACACACATAATCAAACAGGCATCAATCATAAACGAGTAGGACTTGTCATAAGAGTCTAGTGTAGTTTATTTTAAATACGATATTCGACCATTTGCCACTTAAGCAGTCAGATCAGTACCTTTTTTATGGGCAAGAACTACCTATTTGAGGAAGCAAACATCCAGAGGAAGTTTTTTTACAACGATGGGCTACAACTGTGCAAGGATGACGACGTTGAGATAAAAGAATCGAGATGTAACAATCTCAGCTGATATAAGCAAGGAAAACTCACTGGAAGATCTCCCATAATACTATAAAAAATTAAGATAAAGACAAGCCACAATTCACCTTAAGAGACACAGGTTGAAGAGTGATAGCAAAAACATTGACTCGACCAAGAATTTCTTCTTCTGAGTTTCGTATCCTTTCAGGACGTTGGAGATTATGGTCTTCCATCTCTTTTTCTCTTTTGTCAGTGCTAAAATTTCACCGTCACTTCTCTTGAATTGGAGATCCTTGTTCAAGCTGGTAATGAATTTTAGTCTCTATCTTCCTTTCCTTTTCTTTCCTTCAATCGTCCCTGTTAACACCAAGTTTTCCATTCCTTCGCATCTCATTACACGACCCAGAAACGTCAGCTGTCTTTTTCTAATTACCTTCATCAACTTCCTGTTCATCCCTGCTCTCTCTAATGCCACTTCATTACTCACTTCGTTAGTCCTAGATATTCTTAGAATTCTCCTCAGGAACCATATTTCCACTGTCTCTATTCGTTTCTTCATGCTTTCATTTATGGTCCAACATCACACCCATAAAGCAATACAGACCACACATAACATTCTAGGACTCGAATCTTTTTAATAAACTCATTTTACTAAAAGAATCCTTTGCTAAAGTGATTCGTTTCTTTATTTCTTTAAAGATCTTCCATCCAATGCTATCAAACTACCAAGATACGTAAACTTTAACATTCTTCACAAATTCTCCATTGATTGTTAAAGAACACTTTGGGGATGTACTCTTTTTTTATATCACCATACATTCTGTTTTCTGATCCCTCTCAAAGTGACTTCACTGTACAGATTAAACAGATCTGGTGACAGAACACATCCTTGTTTTACCCCTCGTTTGATTGAAGACCACTTGCTCATTTCTCCGTAAATCCTGATAGCTGCAATCTGTTTCCAGTATAAGTTCTGAATTAATTGCAAATTTTTTCCATCAATTTCTACGTCCTTCAATGTTTTGAACAATTCATGGTGCATCACCAGGTCTTTTAGGCAAAGCTATAAACACTGATTTGCTGAGGTCAGATGGAATGCGCCCTGTGTTCTATATTTTGTTTGCAATATCAGTGACTTTTTCTACTCCAAACTCGTCTAGCTCCTGCTGCTCTTCCTTTCCTCATTTTTTAAATAGCAAACTGAACTTCTGCCTTCATTATAGTTGGGCCTTCCTTTTCTTTTCTTATCACTGGCTTCTTTCCTCTTTCGTCTTCAAACAACTCTTCTATATATTCTGTCCACCTGCCAGGGATCTCCTCTTTTGCCAGAATAATGCTGTCATCTTTGGCTCCTGTGCATCGACTAGAAGTACAGTTTTTCAGCTATTCTCTTATCCATCAATTCGAGTATTTCATCAGTCATCCACTTTTGTTTTGCCCTTTTCTTGAATTTAGGAATGACACTTTCAGCTCCTTGTACTATGACATCCCGAAAAATAGTCCATTCATCAGGTGTTTCACCTTCATCTTCCAAAGCACTATAACGATTTTGAACCTCAATTTTAAACTGCTGTTTTAATACCTCATTCCTACTTTAAAGGGATACCTTTAAATCCAAAATAACTTTAGTGTTATTTTGGAATTTTTCAGTTTCCTCAACTTAACCTTCAGGTGGCACACTAACAACGCATGATCGCTACCACAATCTGCTCCTGGGTAACATTTTACCTGCTGAACTGCATTTCTGAACCTCTAGTTGATTGTTATGTAATCAATTTGATTTCTTGCTCTGTCTCCTGGACTTATCCATGTATACAGTCGTCTTCGATGGTGTTGAAACCAAGTTTTCATAATGAGATGATTATTTTCCTGACACCATTGGATCCACCTATTACCTCTTTCATTTCTTTCACCAAGCCCATGTGGTCCAACTGTATTTCTTTCTCTTCCTTTTCCCACTTTGGCATTCAAGTCACCCATAATCAATACTATCTCCTGTGATTTACACTGCTTTTTTGCCTTTCCAATTTGTCATAAAAGGTCTCAACCTTCTCATCTGTATGCTTTGATGTTGGAGCATATACCTGAATGATAGATAAATTAAAAGGCTGCCCCTTCAGCTTGACTAACAATACTCTTTCAGAAATAGCCAAGAATCCTATCACACTCTTTG
>RDPX01000221.1:1024510-1037135 GCA_003991215.1 Morbakka virulenta
AGGCTATAGAATGAAACCATAGATACAGAAGGCTATAGAATGAAACCATAGATACCGGAGGCTATAGAATGAAACCATAGATACAGGAGGCTATAGAATGAAACCATAGATACTGTAGGCTATAGCATGAAACCATAGATACCGGAGGCTATAGCGTGAAACTATAAATACTGGAGGCTACAGAATGAAACCATAGATACCGGACGCTATAGAATGAAACCATAGATACAGATGGCTATAGAATGAAACCATAGATACAGAAGGCTATAGAATAAAGCCATAGGTACAGGAGGCTATAGCATGAAACCACAGATATAGGATCCCATAATTGGAATCTAGAAATACAGGAAGCCATTGAATAAAACTATAGATATAGGAGGTTATAGCAAGAAGCAATGAATGCAGGTGACCATAGAGGAAGGCCAGAGGCATAGAAGTAGACATGGTTGATTTCTAAAAAGTCAAATTGAACAAGAATATACCTGACGATGAGAGAAGTATCTCTATAACGTAGCTCAGCAAAAAGCTTACGACTCATGACATGATAAAACTCTTATATCCATGGTTTTCACTGACCCCATAAGGTTAAGAATTTTCAAGATATTTAAAACTTTTGTCTTTTCGCAATGGTACTAATGAAACAGTGAGATAAAAATTAGGATCATCACAAACAAAAGGTCTTTCTGTAAAAAGTTGGACCCATTTCTAAATTTGTAAATGTGTCTAAGAAAATTTACACCCAACTACCTGGTTTTTCAAATGTCACACCTGGTCAGATGTTCATTATTTTCCTAGACGTATCTTAACGAATTTTCACTCGCTTAACTTTTAATCACTGATTTCAAAACTTGTATATAGTTGTAAATAAATTGCCTTTCTTCATTATTTTAATTGTATTATACTTATTTATTTATTTTTATACACAGGACTTATATGAAAAACAGTTATGTAAACTGATGTAATTCACCTGTTGAAATATTACCAAATAATGATAATAATAACCTTATCATCATAGTAGGTTTTTAAAATATTGCTGAAGACACTCACACATACATGCATATATATATATATATAAATATATATAAACTCTGTGCTGCACTGATGAACCCACAAAGGACGAAACAGTACTGTCTGTAGCTTTAGTATATATATATATATATATATATATATTGGTTCGTTTCTATAACCATTATGTATTCATGACCATTTGCAATCACTTGAATGTCGTGCCGAATGGTTTAAAAGTTAAGAAACAACCTTGTGTGGGCAAATTTTCGAACGTGTCATCTGTTCGCTGGAATGAGTTCTTAAAGAATGCCGGAATAAACCTTGTACGAATCTTATTGGACGAGTACTGTCGGAAATATGTAAACACTCAAGTGAACTTTTGGAAAGAGTTAATATCATTTTGTGGTAAGAATATTTTGGTTAATTTGCAAATTGTGGCTAGAGATATTAACAGTTTAAACAAAAAACTTAAAGAAAAACGTAACCGTAAGCTTTTGAAACTTACTGATTTAGACTTTAATGAATTACATTGTGCACTTGAATCAAATTTTAGTTTTTTGGATGGCATCTCGGAAAGAAGAAAGAAAAAGAAGAATACGCAAGCGAATATTGAATTCGATCTGGAAAGTGCTTTGAATGAAAGTTTTAATTTCGACTCTGGTAATCATAATAGTATTGTAATAAATCCTGAGATTTTAAATGATGATTTAAATTCTTGTGTTCAAAGTAACATTTCTGAAAGTAACATTCCTAGGGTAGCGGTTAATGAAAACGGGCGTCTTAACGGTTGTTTCATTTCTAATAATATTGTGAATTTGTCTAAACGTGTTTTAACTGAGGCTGAACTCTCTCTTTTATCTAAGGGTCTTAAGTTCTCACCTACTCCTAAGGGGTTGAATAGGGCTCAATTCAAGTAAGACCTAGAGGCATTTGGTAGAAGATTACGTCTTAGATGGATGGATCGGGACGAGGAAGATGGGGTGGATAGAATTTCTAGGGTTTTTAAAATTCCCTCAAGATTTAATCCCAAAAATGTGGATGCCTCGATTGAGGTTTTTCTAAGTTATTTGGAAGAGGAACTTATGTCCATAAATTGTAATGGTTCTAACTTCTCAAATCTCACTGTTGAAGAACAAGAAGCTATCAGAAATTTAAGAAATAATGACTCTATTGTTATCAAAGGGGCAGACAAAGGGTCTGCAGTGGTAGTCTGGGACAAGGAAGATTATGTACAGTGAATGTCTTAGGGACCCTTGCCTGGCCTTCAAAAGCTAATTTCTGATACGCTTAAGAAAGTTTTTAATAAGGGGGAAATAAGTAAAGACCTTCATGACTATCTTTTGGTTAATATCCCCCGACTTGGTAGGTTTTATCTTTTGCCCAAGATCTATAAATGTCTTTTTTCAGTTCCAGGAAGGCCTGTCATTTCTAACTGTGGTTATTTCACAGAGAAACTTTCGTCATTTTTGGATTTTTATTTACAATCTCTCTCTACTAAGTCCCTCTGCCTGATGGTTCCCTTCTTTGTGCAGTCGATGTGGTGGGGTTTTATCCGAATATACCTCATGCAGAGGTCTTGGAGGCATTAAGAAGGGCACTTGATGCGAAGGGTGATAAATCTGTAAGTACAGAAACATTTAAGTTCCGGATATTGTTCTTAAAAATAATTTTTTTGAACATAATTCCAAAATTTATCAACAACTTAATGAGACCGCCATTGGTATAAAATTCGCACCTCCGTATGCGGTTCTTTTTATGGGAGATTTTGAGGAAAAAGCTTTAAATGATTATCAATTAAAGCCATGGGTGTGGTGGAGGTATATTGACGACATATTTCTAGTCTGGAAGCATAGGGAAGCAGCATTATTGGAGTTTCTTTCTTACTTGAATGGTTTACATCCTAGTATCAAGTTCACATATAAGTATTCTTTTGCTTCTATTGAGTTCTTAGATGTTTTGGTTAAGAAGGAAGGTAACACTCTGGTCACTGACTTGTTTGTTAAGGGAACTGATACTCACCAACTTTTACATTTTAGGTCGTGTCACACATTTCATATTAAGAAGGGGATACCATATGGTCAAGCATTGCGTCTTCGTCGCATTTGCTCTAACGATGAAGTTTTTGAAAATAGGATTTCGGATCTGAAGAAGTGGCTCCCAGCCAGGGATTACGACAGAGAATTGGTCGAAACCCAGGTCGGTAGAGCGGCTTCTTTAGATCGTGATTGCTTGCTTCAGAGGTCTGGGAGTGAAAATCGGGCGGGTAATAGGATGTTTCGTCATTACTTTTCATTCGGCGTTAAGCCGCAAAATTTATGATCTTCTTGATAAGGCTCAGGCCATTTTGCAATCTGATGAAGAACATAAAGGAGTCTTCTCAGAAGTCCCTATGGTATCATTTCGTTACTAACTCTGCCACAGGGAGTTGTAAGCAATGTAATCACCCTTTGTGTGAAGTTTGCAACTTTTTAGAGTTCTCTAATACGTTTTTTAATGATGATCACAGTAAAATATATTTTTAAAGGAAAGGTGTTTATAATTGCAATTCTAATCATGTAGTATACAAACTTACCTGTAAAACTTGTAAGAAAATTTATATTAGCAGTACGATTACCCCTTTTCGAACTAGGTTCAATAATTATAAAAGTCATTTTAGTAAATATCAGGAAAGAAAACAAAATGGATCGCTTAACGAGGGCAAAAAAGTACCACAAGTACATCTCTGAGAACATTTTTCAAAGGGGGACCATCATGGGATGGAAGATTGGAAATTTCAAATTATTGATTCTTCTATTTCTGAAAGTCAACTTAGGGCGCGGGAATCTTATTGGCAATATACTTTGCAAACTTTTACACCCTCAGGTTTAAATGATAAAAGGGTCCCGTTGTATTAAGTAGATCTTTGGATTATATTTTTTACGAACCATTTATGCTACTTCGGCTTTTTGCGCCTTTCTGAACGTGTATATCGTTCATTGAGAGGTTTGGGCTATAGCTTTTGCATAGTTCCATTTAGCACATTTTTGGTTTCTTTGGTCAAATTTGGTTTGTTTGTTTTTTTCCAAATTCCTCTTGTTACTTTTTGAGATTTTGAAGTTTTCTACACAATTTTCTCAATTATATACTTTTGGTTATTTGCACGCTCATATCACATTGTTTCAGTGTGATCTGGTATTTTTTTATCAACATAATTTTTGTACTTTATACTTTGTACTCCCCTGTGGCCTTAAAAAAAAGATAAAGAGTGGAATAGCACATGCACACAATAAAAAAAATTAAATCAAAAAGAAAAAACTCAATTTTACAAGCTCTTGCATTTTAATAGTCTTCAATTTCGGAACCACATCCATAAAAAACACATCAACAATTCAAAGAATACAAATAAACTTAATCAGTAAGCAATAAATCAGAGATCATCACCTGGCTTATCATGTAAACACATTCACAACAGAAACTGCTCTTAATACTTGTAGATCTGATCACAAACAATAAATAAATAAACACATCATCAGAGAACAGAAACTAGAAGTAAGTAATGAAGTAGGGAGGAGAAAGAAGTTATATCTTGTGACCAGAACGTATCAAGCTCCTTCTTTTTACGTTAGCTACAAAATAGATATTCCTGATTTTCAGTGAATACCAGATTACATGCCCACCCTGTAACATTTAGTTAACCAGAAGCTGTGGAGCAATGCTCAAAATTTGTTTTAATCTCGAGATTTGAGTGAATGGTAGAAAAGGTAATTAGAGAAATTACGGTGG
This sequence comes from Morbakka virulenta, assembly GCA_003991215.1. Lineage (NCBI taxonomy): Eukaryota > Metazoa > Cnidaria > Cubozoa > Carybdeida > Carukiidae > Morbakka > Morbakka virulenta. Next base: position 1,029,281 of record RDPX01000221.1, read on the forward strand.
CATCCATAAGCTTTATATTTGGTCACAACATTGACTGATGGACTCGAACGAGATTACAAGAAAACGTTATTTAACTAGTTATATGATATCAAACTAACTATGAAAATGCAAAAAAAATCTAGTGTACACAACTAGGTGATAATTAATATAGTTAGTCGCTTTTAAATTCACTACCAAAATATTAATTCATCAAAGACCAGTGACGGAATAATAACGTTTAGAAATACTTAGGCACCATTACTAGTTCTCTAACATATAGTTTGTTATATAGCACCACCTATATCACCATTTGTATCATATTAATATGTTAGTTTACCACATGAGCTGTTATAAAAGTGGTCACAGGTGTAGGATAATTATTCCACATTTCATATATTACATTTTTCTTGTCGGATCTATTTATCTAGCACGCTCCGCGTTTTAACAATAACATAAAATAAGGCATTCCAAACCATTAAAAATTTTAGCATCCTGCACACTCCAGGGTGGTAAAATTAACATTTTAATGTCTAAGAATACTTTAACAGGATAAGACCTTAAACTCATATCCTGTTGTCGGTTTGACTGCTGAACGGTGATAATGTTCAACGCATATGATTTATGACGAGCTAGTCTGACACTAAAAAGGAATGGATTTTACGAGTAAGCCCAGTATGTGGGTAGTTGGTAGGTGTGTTACATTTAACACACCTCGAACGGTGGTAGCGAGGGCAACTGTTTACATTTTTGAAAGAAAAAATTAAAAATATCTATTTCGAAAATGCCTTATCTACGTTTCCATTTAATGTCTATCTCTGTCTGTTATATCTTTCTATGACCCTCTATAAACTCATAGCTCAAAATGATATGTCAAATGAAACATATTGATTGCATTGCAGATGGTAAATTAACTACACTCCTTTGAAAAAGCTGTTGTTCTTTTGCAATCACATCGTGGCACATTTATTTCGTAAGGTTCTTTGGAAAATTAAGTCAGGAGTATATAGCATAGTTAGATTCGTTATGTCTTGGGTATCAGCTTGCTGGTAAAACCGCCGTTGATGCCTGTGCCCTGGCTGTGTAGGTGGAAGCAGAAAGGCTCCAGTCAGGTTGGCTCTTCCTAGAGTAGACCTAGACACAATGACGATCGCCTTTGCGCGGGGGATTACAGAGCTGGAATGTGAAAGCACATGCTCGCGAAATGAAATCACAGGTAAAAGTCGTAAAAAGGAGATTTTCTGGAAAGCTATTTTCACTGCCAAAAATCTGGCACACTTGCTCCTTTTACCTGGCTGTTTCATATTTAATAACTACAACACAGTAAACATATTTAACCTTGCTTATAACAAGACAAAAAGATGGAAAATTCAAAGCTCAAAAAGTGTTGTCAAACAAAGAAAAATTGTACTTATTGTAAATATCAATATTTTCATGTCAGTAAAAAAGATTCTGGTTTTTTGAAGAAGTTTTGCAATCATAAGGTAACAAGCCAATCGTAATTCGTAAGTTGTCCTTCCTGCAAAGCTGCCCCTGCCATCCAAAACTGTTTTCAGCCCCCCTGGCGTCTTTCCTTAAGTATCAAAAACCACAATTTCAACTAACTCTCAAAATATATAAAAACATGTTGCGGATATAACTACCGTCATTACAGGTTAGTATTACAAATTTTCAGAGTAAAAATATAGTTGCAATAACGATTAGCTTAAGAATGAGCTCAAATAGATTAGTTGATACATACATGTCCTGGGTCGAATCCAGTTCAGTTCACACATACACTTTTCTTTTTTTATTGTCATTAATATAAGGATTCAAAAACATATTAAGAACAACTCAAGGTTAGTTTTGGCTGGATGGTCTTTGTATTTTAAGTAATCTTTTTCTTAAATACAATTTTAATGTTATTTCTCCCCAGAGACAGGGGCTTAGAGGGTGCCCTTCGGAGGGACTTTGTTTTGGCAGTGAGGAATTTCTTGACCGGATGCCATTTCGGACCCCAACCAATGGCTTTCGCTTTTGTAAAGTTCCAAATTCTTTTCACCCGCCCGGGGAATCGAATCTGAAACCTTTTGATTACGCTGTAAATGCACTAACAATTAAGCCACAGCTCCTCTACTTTGAGTAATCTTAATGTTCTTATTTTTAGAATTCTTTGGGTTAGTGTTTTTAGTATAGATATTGTTATAAAAAAAACTATCTACAAAGCAAACACATTGAAAAGAAGCCTGACCACGATGGAGTTGGCAACTTTCAGCGAAATCAGGAATAGTTAATTACTGACTTATAAAAAAACTACACTACTGGTCATTCCAAAATTACTATGGTTAAAGATATTAAGTAAACCGAAAGTTTAAAAGCATGCAAAACTATCAGATTAGTCAAGTACTACTAGTAGCAAAGCCAAGATAAAATCTGATGAAAATATTTCATCTCTGTAGTAACATCTGTAGTAATACATTCACAAGTAAAAACAACTTTTCTTTAGTTTAAGACATTGACCATTCGCTTCATTGAACTACCACACCACAACATCACCAATCTATTCCACAAAATGCATAAAAACTGCGTGGTCCGATACAAAAATAAATAGCTGCATTTGGGCCATGAATTCAACAATCCAGAAAGCCAGTGGTAATTTTCCAATAACTATGTGCAACCAACAATTAAAATGGTTTTATCCACTTTATCCATTTTCCATCATCAGCATTATCAATTGGCAAAAAACTTTGGCTTTCAAGAGGAAAACGCTTGTATTGCATTTCCAGGCAAAAAGGTTCGAGAAAACCATAGATTTAAAAGTCAATCTTCACCTTGTTCTGAAAAGTTAGGTCGAACTTGATCTGGTACTACAGTACAACTGACTGCAAAAGAAGTAAAGGTTTTACTCAGTGGCTTGTATGTGGGGTACACAGAGATGCATGGCCTCCTAAGATTTTTTCTTGGGCCCTAAATAAGGCCCTTGTCTCAAAAATTTTTTTTTGATTTCTGATTAATGCCTCCCACCCCACCCCCGTAGTTTTTTTTCCTTAACCGTTGATCTCTGGGGTTTTTTCTAATCAATACTGCATTGGCTTTTCTAATGAGAGGTTTTACTGAATATATTATGTGGACAGGCACCTTAAGTCGTCTATAGAAAAATTAGCAGCAAGAACAAATCATCTTCTAACCTTTATAAAAAAACTCAGAAGATGTATGCGAGATACATGGAATAACAAAAGGATTGAGTGGTTTTCAAGGATTTTATTCTGGACAAACACGGCATTGTTAGAGAGTGCTATAAACCTCCAGCTTTATGACAGAGTTTAGAAACTGAAAGTTTTGTTTCTTTGACAGCTAATGAATTATATATGAACACGTCTAACTGCCCGCCATCAATAGTTTACATAAAATCTTGAAAATGGTTGAGCATTAACGGAGTCTAGGGGAAGGAGTTACCGGCCTTCCTAGGATATGGAGCAAAGTCATAGCCCCTAACCCTAGCATGGTCCATGATTGACCCCTCCAAATTTTACAACCTAAAATCGCTTCTGGATTTACTTGGTAAATATTTGCCTAAACTCTAATAACACAAAGGCAATTGTGACTTAAACGATTGACAAGTGGTACGAAGAACAGAATTCCAAATAGGCATAGACTGTAGCTTGAGTCTAATTGATGACGGTACTCGGGTTTATCAAGAACATATCGATTTCTCTCAATCGTTTGAAACAAAGTGTTCGTACACAGATGATGCAGACATACTACGTAGAAAGTGGACTGGTTGGACGATCTTCATCTTTTAGTGCCGCCTCTTCAGCACGGATTTCACGCGCCAAGAAATTCTCCCTTTTGATTTGATTGTCAAGTTCTTTAGGTACATCAGGAATGACCCAAGCTGTTAATCCACTCAAAAAGAAAACCACATGCTGCGAAAAGAAAAAAAACGACAGAACAAAATATGACAAACTCTGTTGTGGGGAGTATATTTTAAAAGACCCTTAAAAAAACAATTACTGCTTTCTCTTGCTACAAATTAGTTTCTGGGGCTTAAAAACCCAAAGTCGTGCATCGTGTCTTTTTCAGCCATAACTATGTGCAAAAATAATTTAATAAATAATTAAATAACCAATTTTTGGTGCAAGACTACTACTGAAAGTATCAATGAAGCCTAGCCATGATTTGTGGCTAGCTCTCTAAAATAATTGAAGACTATACAGAAATTCTTCCGTGGAAAGCTTCTGTTTTCCTTAGCCAATCACAAAAAGTGGCAGGCGTTCTCCATGCTTTCTTTGTTATATATTGCTTAAAACTTACTAGACGTATTATCTTATTTTGGCGTCTTGGTCCAGTCGAGTGCCAGCGAAAAACCTTTCGACTAAAATGAACTTGACTTTAATTGCGATATTCAAGTTATGTCTCACATATCATTTATTTGAAAAAGTCTTTTGAAAAACAAAGCGTGGGCAAGTGGTTCTGTAAGGACTTCCACTAGACAGGGTTCAAATCCTGAAATTTTGAAAAGCTTGGACAAAAGTGTGTCTATTAAGACAACAAAAAACTGGCAATAGATGTAAGAGCTTAATCAGGTCTTGAGTCGTTAAGCTTTTTCTGAGCTGGACACAAGATCACACTTTTGACTGGGGATATAAAATGCTTTCAGACAAAGAAATCAACACAACGAAAAGGAAAATAAAAGAAACAATCCATTCCCTACAGCACAGCAATCACATCAACAATATATCCTACACTCTTCCAGAAATATGACTTCCAGAACAAAAGAAAGAAACAAAAAACAAAACAAACACAACATTGGTATGGCGCCATTCCTCGAAATAACTCGATCCCTATCTACACGTAGGTCCGCACTATTAAGGTATAAAAACAGCTGTACCTAGTCTTTTCAGTAGCCTGACGATGGGGGAATTTTCTTTCGAAACGTAGCTCAGACAAAGCTTACGACTCAAGACATGATAAAGCTCTTAGGTTTATGGCTTCCTAGGAGTCTATAAAGTTCAGAATTTTCAAGACAATTAGCAATGTATGTTAGAGTACCCTAATAATTGGTATTACATCACACATACTTAATGAACACAAGAGGAACAAAAACATAAAAATATAAGTTGAACATTTAACGGTTAACGCTCGAGTGTTAAATTTTGATCATGTATTGTTGGTGTTTACAAAAGACAGTCTATCGTCATTAAAAGCCGTATTGGGAAAGATTTTAGATTTTCGGGCAAAATAAAGGAGAAAAAGCCAAGTTCATTTTCTTTCTACCACATATAATACAGAATGGCAAACTTTTGCCATAGGCAAGAAAACAAACAAGTCTGTGTAGATCGAGAAAAAAAAATTATAGGAGAATAGGATAACAAAGGTATCGCAATACAAAGTACGACGAAAATTTTCATTTAATCATTTACCTGAGTCAAGATGAGCCTAATGTTCAATTTAAACACACTACGACCTAACAGACACAAAAGAACGGGTGACTTAAAACTGGTTGGCCTTTTAATGTATCTGACCGCAAAGAGTCAACTCCCACCGCCGGTTTCTTAGATTAAGGAAGGGGACGGGGCCAGAAATGAAGGCTAGCTGCGAATATAGTTTGTAAGCAGTAGTGATCGAGGGGTTAAATTAACAGTTTACCGTGGGAGATAGTCATAGTTCGAACCTCAGCCACTTCCCTGGAAGTACTTCACCCAATCAGCTCTTCCGTTTTAGTAGGTGTACTACTGATTATGTATATGTTTACTGACGCAGAATTGGGAGGTGAAAGAAAGCACAAAGTAGAAAAGCAAAAAATGGCCTTCTACACTGGTGGGTTTCAGTCTTGCTTACAAAACTGCTCCAATGACGGACAAAAACACGGGTTACCTTTCTAAAGGCATAGTACTTGTTGAGTTATCCGAAGAGACACTGCCCAAGTGTGTGAGATTTAGTAGGTGGGTGTAGAATGAAACAGGTTTGATCTTTGTTTCTATCCCAATTGGGTCTTTAGCAGATTCCTAACAGAAGATGCTCAATCATTTTAAGTTTAATAGGAGGGCCAAGGGCGAAGTACCACCTGCGTTAGCAAATTGGTACCAACAACAACAAAAAAAAAGACAGAAAGTTTAATATATTGCCAAAAGAGCCAAATAAGTGTATAAGTAAGTCGTTACAATACACTTACCTCAAATACCACAACAAAGAATAATCTAACAGCAATAATATGCCAATGATCAGCCTTGAATTTGTAAGCTGACGGATTTTTCATGACTTGGTTGTTCATCAAAATGTATGGGTCCTGATAAAAGCCACGAAACCTAAAAAAACCCAAACAAAATAATAGAATTACAAAAGATTAAAGTTTAGAAAAAATTCATCGTACACATGATGGTCACGTTATGTATGGACTCTGATATCCAACAACAAAACGACTATCGCGTAAATTATTCTTCATGTTCCTGCATTTCAGTTTTATTTAGGTATTTTCATCGAAATTTTGCATAAATTCTGATAATTTCATGTTGCATCCAAATTTAATGGATGTCTGAACTTTCTACTTAACTTTACATATTAAAAATTATGCATAATACTTCTGCAATAAATTCGCATAAATTATCACAAATAATCCAAAGACTTTTGCAAACAAGTAAGTATGTAGGCACCAGAATTTATGTGTGAAAAAAAAAGTAAATAAGTCAGGATTTACAAAATTCTCACAAGCAAAGTATCTGGCAGCAAATGTTATACCTAATTGTAACGATAACAGGTATTGGGAAAATTACACAGGTATTAATCTCGGAATGCAAAAAAAAATCCAACAAATCTGTCCTAAATAATGAGGAGCAGTTCAGGTAAAAATTAAATTATGCAAATCATCCCACTGCTTTTTATACAAAAAACCCATCCCGATTGAAACATTTTCAAATAATAACAATTTATTACGAGCACTTTGGTGTAAAGAAAGCACAACCATCTTTTGAAATATGAAAGAACTACAGTGGTCTGAAACGATAAAGAAATAAAACCTGGAAAAGTAAGTTGAAGTTGGATATATTATCATAATTAAAAACTGTTGTTATAATTATTACAATTATTCACTTAATGTCAGCCTTTTTCAAAGCTACACTACACTAAAAAAATAAAATGGCACATTAAAAGGGCCTGAGAAAGAGAATGCAAAAAAGAAAAAAACCCCAGGCTATGCGGTAACTTTTCAAAACAAGACCACAAAAATATTCAACATACAAATATATTCTACTCTCAAAACATCAACTGACAGACATAACAATTGCAAAATTTAATTCTAAAATTATTCCATTTTTCGTTTTCGTATTTATTTCGTATGGTGTTCATTTCGTATTTTATTTATTTAATATCGTATTCATTTCGTACCGTTATTTGTTTCGTATTGTATTTATTTCGTATCATTTTTACTTCATATCGCATATATTTCGTCGGGTATTTGTTTCGTATTGTATTTATTTCACATCGTATTTACTTCGTATCGTTTTTACTTCATATCGTATTTATTTCGTAGGGTATTCATTTTGCATTGTATCTATTTCGTACGGTATTCAACTCGTAAGTTATTTGTTTCGTGTTGTATTTATTTCGTATCGTTTTTACTTCATATCGTATTTTTTTCATTTCGATTTTATTTCGTAGGGTCTTTATTTCGTATTGTATTTATTATATATCGTATTTATTTCGTATGGTATTTAATTTGCATTGTATCTATTTCGTATCGTTTTTACTTCATATCGTATTTATTTCGTAGTCTTTGTTTCGTATTGTATTTATTTCATATCGTATTTATTTCGTACGGTATTCATTTTGCATTGTATCTATTTCGTAGGGTATTCAACTCGTAATTATTTGTTTCGTATTGTATTTATTTCGTATCATTTTT
>RDPX01000221.1:1161208-1192172 GCA_003991215.1 Morbakka virulenta
AAAATAAAATAAAACAAAATAAAATAAGATAATATAAAATAAAACAAAATAAAATAAAATAATATAAAATAAAATAATATAAAACAAAATAAAATAAAATGAAACAAAATAAAATAAAATAAAATAAAATAAAACAAAATAAAATAATATAAAATAAAATAATATAAAACAAAATAAAATAAAACAAAATAAAATAAAATAATATAAAACAAAGTAAAATAAAACAAAATAAAATAGAATAAAATAATATAAAACAAAATAAAATAAAATAATATAAAATAAAATAATATAAAAACAAAACAAAACAAAATAAAATAAAATAAAATAATATAAAACAAAATAAAATAAAACAAAACAAAATAGAATAAAACAAAACAAAATAAAATAAAATAGAATAAAATAATATAAAACAAAATAAAATAAAATAGAATAAAATAATATAAAACAAAATAAAATAAAATAACAAAGTCTGTGTCCCTGTGAGGAATACTGAGTTATACAGAAAAGCAAGATCAAAGATACTTCTATTAAAAGACTGTGAGATGAATGAAAAATTAAGAAAATGAATATTCTGGCATAACAACGTCCAATTTGTGCTTGACAAGAGACTGTTGTAAATAACATATTCTGTTTGCAGGTTGTTCTGTGAAGTTTAAGTCTGAGTCTTAAGTACATTTCTACCCAATGATTACTGTGCCTAACCAATACAACCCACTTTCAAATCAAGAAATCCTTGGTGTGCATCACACACAAAAGGTATCAGATCTTCACAAAGTTACTAGTACCAATGGCACAGACAGAATAGATAACTGATAATCAAAACATTTTATGTAAAAAAAACACTTTAGAAAAGGTTCAAAGCAAATAGGTGTACACAAAGTTAACTTTTCTAAGCAATTCTAGTAAATTGTAAAAAATGGGCTACAACTTTTAAACCAGAGCAACATACAACATAAAAGGTTCTGATGACTTATCAAAAATAAGACAAAGCAGAATTTCATGTTTGCAAGAGTCAAAGACCAAACTACATCTGTTTGAAGGATCATTGATGAACCCAATTAAATGTACAACAGTAAAAATACAGAGGTAACAACCCTTTGTTGTCTTCAGGGTCTCATGTTTCAAGTCACCTATAACAAAATCAAAGACCAAACTTCATTGGTTTGATGGATCAATGATAACACTTAATGGTAACAACCCATTAAGGAATCTCACATTCCAATTCACCTATAACAGAGTCAAAGTTCAGACCACAGAGGAGTTTAACTCCAAACTGCCTAAGTGAGTTACTGATCTAACAGATTTGGAGGCCCTATAGATAACAGGTTAGTCATTTGGTCTGGTGTAACACATGCAGGAGCAGGATAAAATAACAATACAAATTCAACATATTACTAAACATAGCAAGATAAATAAAAATTAAAGCTCAACATCAACAAGGTGAAACTCCAAATAATTTTCATGGGAATGTCATGTACAGATGGTCTGAACTTTGATAAGAAGACAGCCATAAACAACATGTCTTAGCCAAGATTGAAGCAAGAACTGATGGGTCTAATTTGGTTTATCACTAAATGTTACAATTTCTACCACAGCTGTCACATGTATGAGAGTGAGAAACAGTGTGTGAGTGTGTGTGGGTGTGTGAGTGTGTGAGAAAGAAANGAGTAGTAGGAACGAAAAGTGTAGTAGTAGGAATAGAAATAATAATAATAGTAGTAGTAGTAGTAATAGTAGCAGTAGTAGCAACAGCAATAGTAGTAGTAGCAATAGCAATAGTAGTAGTAGCAATAGCAATAATAATAGTAGTAATAGTAGTAGTAGTAGTAGTAGTAGTAGTAGTAGCAGTAGTAGCAACAGCAATAGTAGTAGTAGCAACACCAATAGTAGTAGTAGCAATAGCAATTAGTAGTATTAGTAGTAGTAGTAGTAGTAGTAATAGCAGTTATAGACAGTAGAAAAATAGTATTAATAGTAGTAGTAGTAGTATTAGTAGTAGTAGTAGTAGTAGTAGTAGTAGTAGCACTAGTAGTAATAGCAGTAGTATGTGACAGGGTTACTGGACCTACATTTTTAGTTTAATTCAATAGTTTTTAACTTTTTTTAGGTTTGGCGTGTTTTAGAATGTTGTCCGTGGTTTTAAAATTCATCCGGAACAGATGTTTGCAGTTGTATAAGGTTAAGGGCAGGGCATTTGGTTTTGATGTTAAATTATATTTAACTACACGCAAAATATTCTACCATAAATAGGAGGCCTGTTTAGCTGAGTGTCAGTGTGCTGAAGTCAGTAAAGCATTGTGCTAGCTTGGTCAGAGGAGACAACAGACCTGTTTCGCAGGCAAAGGTATGTTAGAACTTTATTAATTTACTAGTAGTCTTGTCTTACCTTAGTTATTTTCTATGTCACGGAACTAGAATAATATTTTAGATTTACAACTTAAATCTCGTAACCATTTTAACTGATCTAGCTTTGCTCAATTTTGAAAAAAATTGCTAACGTTTGTTGTTTAACTCTAGGCAATTTCCATTCATTGTTTCGTATCATTTGGTTAAGTTTCAATTCATTTCAAGTATAGTAACCTACATATCTGGTTTAGCTTGCTTGGATCTTGCTACAAAATCATCGGTATTAGTTCGGTAGCCTAGACTAGTAGACTTTTCTTTAGTTTATATCAGTCGTTTATTTAGTGCTATTGCTAATTAGTGTTAGAGTACTTGGCCGTAATAGTTGTTGCTGTCATAAACTGTTCGACCATTTATAATACAAGTCAACCTCATATGTTGAATTATCTCGGTTTCCTTTTATACCGTAAATGCAGTTGTTCTGCTTGAATAATATTTCCATTGTAATTTTCAACAAGTTTTTAGACGTTTTGAGCATATAAGCATGGATATTGTAGAAGAATGCGACTTCGCTTTCATCACATGATTTCATTCCTGTTCTTAATTAGTTAGAATATTCATCGAGTTCCGTCACTTTGTCCTATTTTTAATTGTAACCACAGTTATCCCACAACTTGTTGTGTTAGTATTGTTTTCTATAATCTCATGGTTCTGTCAGTTCTTTGTAGTCATATTGGGATAAGTATTTTCCAAATTATTTTACTATTACACATTTTATATATACTGTTCAGTTTTCAATATTTTCTATGGTTTATCATTATTGTATTAGTGCATAAATTGCTAGGTTAATTAATCCTGCTGCATTAGTGTAGTCAACTTATGCTGTATTTTTATCCTGTATTATTTACAGATAAGACATTAGTGACCCCGTTTATTTTCACTTTGAAGTGTGTGAGATTAATACATTTGTCAAAAGAGAATCCCTGAATCCTTACTCATTCTCACATGCCACCACCCTGCATATCCTGTTGCAAGTAGCAATAGCATTCTTGAATTATTTATGCATTACACCACTGAGAGCACCAATTATTAAGGGCACAACCATAACATTGTATCCTACATGTGTCTCTTGTTTCTTTATTATAATCTTCACTTTGCATTTTACACAGAGAGGTTTCTTTCACCTCACATCTGCAATACTTTTCGAAGTATCCTGGCTGTTCCCAACAAGGCTGTTTTTTGTACCACCCCAACACCTACTTCAACCTCTAGTTTTTCCATCCATCCTTTGAAACCTTTGCTTACGCATCCCATAGCACCTATTACCACTGGTACAACTAGCACTTTTCTCAACGACCACAGTCTTATCAATTCCCTTTTTAGGTTTGGTATTTTTCAACTTTATCATTTTCTTTGTCACGCACCCATTATCTCCTGGAACCGCAACATCAATGATGATGCACAACTTCATCTTTTTCTCTACCAATACCAAATCAGGTCTCCTAGCCTCAATTACATTGTGGCACTGGATATTCATGTTCCACAATAATTTCACTTCATCATTTTCTACTATTCCTCTGGGCAATGTTCGTACCATTTTTCCTTCCTGTCAAGTCCATGCTTCTTGCACAACCTCTAATGAATTAGCTTGGCAATATTGTCATGCCTTCTTTTGTACTCCGGCTGGGCTAGTTTTTTACACTTGCATATTAGATGTTGTACGGTCTCCACCTTTTCCACTAGTTTTGTCGATCTTGTGCTTATTTTATTATTATTATTATTATTATTATTATTATTATTATCATTACTATTATTACTGTCTTGCTCACTTGCTTCACTTGCCAGCAGGCATAGCACCAGCCTCAGTTTCCTGCCAAAAACTCTGTTCTATCATGTACCAGGAGGTGGTTGTTTATTCAGCAGATAAAATTAGGGAAGAGCACTTTTTTGAAGATATCATCATGACATTTGGCATTGTGGTAAATTACCCTAATGTGCACATTTTCATTTATAATTTTGTTTTTTTACATTTCCTAATTAATTAGGAATTACATAATTAGTGTGTACATATGTAACACAACTTCAAAAAATAGCTGATAAACTTTAAAATTCAAGGAAACATCACTAGCTGATATTGCTTGAGCTGCACCAAATAAAGGTTTATTTATCCAATACTAATTACCAGTAATGAGTGGTTTGGTAATTAAAGTATGTTCAAGGAACAAAAGATCAAAAAGAAAAGTGACCAATAAAATCAAAATATTATTGAACTGTTATCAAAAGGTAATGCTAATGTGCACATTTTCAGTTTTGGTTGTGAACATCTTTTAATTAACTGAAGAAGCCTGAAAATAGTCACATTTAAGAGAGAGGGTGTGGATGGTTAATTGTGACTCAAAGAGAGCTGAAGGGAGTCAGCAAGTGAGCCAAGAGGACACTACCCTCCAGGCAACATTGAGCCTGTACATGAAAAATGACAAAAGGTAAGTTAGTAAGAGGGTTGTTTATTCCTAGTTATTATTATTATTATTATCTTCAATTTGCAACTAATGCACTGGCTGATCTTAAGCCGTTCTGTGTGCGAGAGAGCCGGTTACAACCAGTAACCAAAGGTCTCTCATCATAGTCTTTCCCTTTCAGTGCTCTAATACCTTTCGCAGAATCCTAGCTGTTCCTAATAGTGTTGTTTTCTGGACTTCGGCAATGTTGATCTCAATCCCAATCTTTTCCATGTATTTGGTAAAATTTTTCGTCACACTCCCAAGAACCCCAAAGACAACAGGTACAACGCTAACTTTTTTCAGATTCCAAAGTCTTTGGATTTCTCTTTTAATTTCCTGATACTTGTCAATCTTTTCCTGTTTTTTTTCACTTATCCTGATGTCTCCGGGGATGGCAACATCGATGACGATCNTGGTAAATTACCCTAATGTGCAGATTTTCATTTATAATTTTGTTTTTTTACATTTCCTAATTAATTACCAATTACATAATTAGTGTGCACATATGTAACACAATTCAAAAAATAGCTGATAAACTTTAAAATTCAAGGAAACATCACTAGCTGATATTGCTTGAGCTGCACCAAATAAAGGTTTATTTATCCAATACTAATTACCAGTAATGAGTGGTTTGGTAATTAAAGTATGTTTATGGAACAAAAGATCAAAAAGAAAAGTGACCAATAAAATCAAAATATTATTGAACTGTTATCAAAAGGTAATGCTAATGTGCACATTTTCAGTTATAACATTGGTTGTGTACATCTTTTAATTAACTGAAGAAGCCTGAAAATAGCCACATTTAAGAAAGAGGGTGTGGGTGGTTAATTGTGACTCAAAGAGAGCTGAAGGGAGTCAGCAAGTGAGCCAAGAGGACACTACCCTCCAGGCAACATTGAGCCTGTACATGAAAAATGCCAAAAGGTAAGTTAGTAAGAGGGTTGTTTATTCCTAGTTGTTATTATTATTATTATTATTATTATTATTACTGCTTCTATTACTACTGTTATCGAGTGGTTACACACCATCTAGTGATGGATGGGTGAAAGTCCCACACCCAGCAACAAGCAAAGTAAGTTGAATGCAGGCACATGTACTGTAGCCACAAGAGTAAGAGAAAATAAAAAAACAAATAAAATGGCAATATCACTTCAACCTGCCAAGTGCTGGCCCACAACAAGTGAGGAAAGGCACATTACTCAAGCGTTGTTGTTGTGTGACAACAACTCATGATTATAACACTCTTCAATTCTAGCCTGATAACTGGCGATACACAACAAGATATCCTGGTTCTGGTACTAAGCCTGGTTTTGCAGCATTGACTTCAGACTGGATATTTGTTATTGCCCTGTTTGGAGACCAAAACAACAATACATAGGCACAAAAAGCCATGTTATTATGTCAGCCAACAAGCATTTATTTATTATTATTATTATTATTATCATGACCATCAACTCCACTATCCAGCCCTCACCTTAGGTATATTCAGCCATACCCCCTTTGGGTAAAAGATCTGCTATTTACCTGAGGTAACATCGTCTTAGTTTATTATAGTTAAAATGCTGATTTTTCTTGTTAGTTTAATTTTTTTTGAATATTTAGGCCACCACAAAAAGGCGATTTTACTTTCTTCTTTCGCTAATCTCAGTATTAATTCTTTGGCAGTTAGCTAAGATTTCAATTTGTTTCTTTGTTGTATATTTGAAAGAAGTGTCTTATTTCACTTATTAATGTCTAATCCCGAGGAATGGTATTAATTCGTGTATTTAAGCACACATGACATTTTTTCCCCACAAATGAAACAAAATTAAACAAAGTATTCAAATAAGAAAACGACATAATTCATCATTACCTTGAATCTATCATAAGATAATGACCTTCTTCTTTGATCAACGCTTTCCAGCCCTTTACTCTCTGCTTCTTTTCCTAAGAAACCAATTCTAGGCTGAGAAATTCTCACATTATCATCCATAGGTACATCGTTGGTCCCAGAAGCATTATTTTCTGGTACATTAGAAGAAAATCCTAAGGGTGGTGGTGCAGCTTGCATGTTTGGATATGGTTGGTACACCGTTGGTGCTTCATAACCACTTGGCATAGGATATGACTGAACAGGCGGATAAAAATCAGTGGTGGTAGGTAAATCCGTTTGAACATTGTAATTCCTGTTATTCATTGGATCAGGAGGATATCCAAAATCTGGTGTGTTCACTGGTGGTACGCCAGGCCCAAGATGTTCAAATCCTATCGGTGGTCGATCTCGTTGTTCCTCAAATGACCGATACATATTTAATTGTTGTGAGAAATGAAAAATTTTCCTGTAATAACTATGAAGTAAACTCTACTTTCTGCATCTAACGGCCTCTGTTGTAGCACATTTTCCTTGAAACCTTATCTAAATCATTTGGTTCTCACGCTTAGTAATGTCCAGATTGCATACTTCATGTGAGTTGAATGCTGATACAAGTAATCCTCTGGTAGGTCTTCACAGATGTGAAATGGTATTCAGCTCAGTCACTGAAACCAGTTTATTTCAATACGAAGCTCAAATAAGCAGCCTTTGGGTGATGCTGCTAAGATAAATGCACTTTCAGCTACAAATACGCTGTCTGGAACTTCTTGTAAACATCAAACATCAGAGTAATTGTGGTAAAGCTCCCTTTTAAAATAGGTGCTCACACGCCTATTGGGGGTTGGGGGGGGGGGAGTATTTAACTCACACACACGGCAAACGACGTCAGCAGGAAAACATTACAATGCTCGATAGTAAACACCAACCCAAAACCAATTATCACACTTAACAGCATTATTAAGGCCTACGTGTAGTTAGTCTATTTTCAGAGGTGCATTACTACTTGTGGATGGAACAATTGTTGGATCAAGCAAAAGGGGTCTAATTTTTCGTCAACTTTAACGGCTTACTGTTAATGGTACGGTTGTCCTACAGCATCGAAAGGTACATCATACAAAAGCTCAATGATTGAGGATTTCAAAATATGTGATTCGTTTGGTTGTAGTTGGATTAAATATTTACTTTTTCGTAATTAATCTGCTTGCCCCGATGCGCCACGATCGTGGCTTTGTCCCTCTTCCTTGATTATGCCCTAAAAACTGCCTGATTTGCTCAAAGCGAGGCAACTGAATTTTGTTTTGTGTCTCACTCTTGAAAAAAGACTCTTTTTTTTCTGACGAGAGGCAACGCCTAAATGGTTACCATCGTTACAGAATCATCAAAACACTTCCAAAGCAGAAAAGCCGAATTGCAAACTCACACTGAGATACATGAAAGAACAATAGATCTTCAAACCTTCAATCTGACCCTCTTCCAACTAAACTATCTCACCTTACAGCAGCAGTAGTGTAGTTTGTCTCTCCTTGGTCGTGTCTTCGGCTTTTGGGCCCAACCATGCAGGACAGGGATCTTGAGATGCTTGAGCCTTGGCTGATGACCAACCCAAGAGGTAGGACCTTCCCACGGAGGGCCCTAAGGGGCGATCCGTATGTCTTGCATTTTTATGGTGTCTCGCGTGCTTTTTGCCCCACTTTTTCTTGATCTTTTGTTTCCTTTCGGGTCTTTCGTAGGTGGATATCTGTGAAAGACAAAAATGGACCCACTGTTTACCAGGAGTTCCATAAATGAAAGACCCAGTTTGTAAACAAATGATCAAGTGACAGAAGCAAAGAACAAACATGCGCCAATTCAAACAGAGTCCAGTCTTTGATCCCTTTTTTTACTATCAACATTTTCTGAAAATTTCATCCAAATCTTTAATAACCTCCTTAACAGAGGTAATAAATCCGTGTTCATAGTACCTGTGTCAAGAGGTTATGTTTTCGCCACTGATAAAAGCCTACCACTTTTCATGACTGACTTTCATTAATACCCGTTGTTTTCCTTAGCCAATCATAAAAAGTGGTGGACTTTCTGGATCCTTTCTTTGCATTCCATATGGATAAAAACTTACTTGGGTCCTGTTTTGTCATCCTTGCATCCTGGTTCTATCAAGTGTCAGCGAAAGGGCATTCGACCACAACGAACGTGATTTTAACTGAGATATTCAAGGGTCGAAAAAATCACTCAAAGCATTCTAACTCCTGGAATGGAAATCAGATAGCCACAATAATTTCTTTTAACAGTTTTTTTAACATATCTGTTAAGCAAGATGTCATAACCTACAATGCTAAATCCTCTTCCATTTGTACTGTGCCAAAATATAATAATATTAATTTTTCAAGATAGTTTCCACGACAATCTATACGGTGCATTCAAAATCAACCAGTCAGGTGTCATGTGTTTGTGTCATGGTACCGGCCGTTTTCCCAGGGCAAGGAGAACCAAGGAATCACTTGGCGATGATCTTTTTCAGAATCTTGATGGTTCCAATAATCGCGGAAGGCTGTAAACCACCCATCAGGAATATCAGCGATTTTATCAATTTACTGGATTCCACACCTAAAGAATCCACATCCACTGGCTCAATGGTTGTACTTTCTCCGTACAATCTTCGAACTTGCTGCGCCAGCGGGAAATAGTTATTATCAG
This sequence comes from Morbakka virulenta, assembly GCA_003991215.1. Lineage (NCBI taxonomy): Eukaryota > Metazoa > Cnidaria > Cubozoa > Carybdeida > Carukiidae > Morbakka > Morbakka virulenta. Next base: position 1,170,596 of record RDPX01000221.1, read on the forward strand.
AACAAACGAAGCGAGTGAGAACACTTAGTACAGCTGAAATTTACCAGGGACCACATATAAAGGGTTAAAATATTTATTATGATTTTGGAATTTTCTATTAATTGTTAATGTACAGAGTAGACAGCATATTAGGGGTAAAAAAACTGTCATGATTTGGGTATGTTTTGTTGAGTGTGTATGTATAAAGCAGACAGCATACTAGGGGTAAAAAATCCTGACATGATTTGGGTATGTTTTGTTGAGTGTGTATGTATAAAGCAGACATCATATTCAAAACCCATCATGTTTTGGGAATTTTTCATTGAATGTACTTAGATGTATAAAGTAGACAACGCAATAGAGATGAAACAATTCCGCACCATTGGGAAATTTCCACTATAGACAACACGTTAAGGAGTGAATCACAATAGATGGGATGTTACGACGACGTAAGTGAACAAACCCATCATGATTTGGGCAATTTTCTTTGAATGTACCTAAATGTATAAAGTAGACAATGCAATAGAGGTGAAAAAATCCATGAAGATTGGGGAATTTCCCTTTAACACTACAGAAGGTACATTAGAGGTGAATCGCTATATATGGTATGTTACGACGACAAGGGTGTAAAAATTCATCATAATTTGGGAATTTGAGACAACACATGGAATTTACAAAACAACAATAACAAACATGTCAACTTTGAACTGGCAAGAAGAATACTAAAGTTGGCTCTTCAGAGAGAATTTTACTAAAGAAACCTGATAATGCTATCGAGTATTTTCAAGTGACTCAAACCAAATTATTTACCTATTTGAAGTAAGTTCGATTGTACACTTTTACTTCTTAACCGTTTATGTTCAAAATAGATTAGCATTTATGTGCTTGTTCGGTCGAACAATGACAATACATGGCTCTTTTCACCCCAAAATTGATATAGACAGGGTTTATCTGAAGAGAAGATGAGGTCTGGAATCGATGGGTGTGGAAATGTCTATTGAATGGTGAAGAAAATTTGTTTAGACTATGTGTAAAGAAATCCATTGAAAAACTGATAGTACGTATTAAAAGAGCTGGGACAATCAAAATGGAAGACACTAAGTCAAAGAGTCAATTTAAAAGAGAACTAATAGAGCAGTTAAAAGCTCAATGGACTAGTAATGTAGTGTTTGATCAGTTTGTTAGGCAATTGCAGGACGTACTTGACAAGTTCAAATACTTGAAAATGGCTAGCACATAGGGATTTAAAGAATCAAAGTGAACCACTATTGTGCTCCTGACAAGCACAAGCAACCAGGACGAACTATGACAACCACAACATAGACAAGATTTTCTATACTCTTTTTTGTAGAATGTTTGGGGAAAAGGAAGAAATGGCCGAACATATATTTGGTGAATGCACCACATCAGTTGAGGGAGAATATAAGAGACATTATGATACTGTAGCAAAATTGATACATTGATAACTGGGTGAAAAATATGGTTTTAGAGGGAGAAGAAAAGTGGTACAATCATAGTCCAGAAGGATCTGTTGAAAAGGATGCAATAAAAATTCTTTGGAATTTGAATATCAAATGTGGTAATAAAATTAAGGCAAGGTGGTCAGATATTGTTATTGCAGATAAGAAATAGGAACACTGCACTCTCATTGACATTGCATATCTCTTCGATTGTAAAGTCGATGAAAATGGAAAGGATAAAAGAAAGGGCTATCACGACTTGCAGTTTGAGCCTGGAAGAATTTGTGGTATGAAAAACGTTCCGGTAATCGCCCATACAAGTCTCGCGCGTTGTCGTAAGACTGACCCCTGGATTTTGAAAAATTAATGCTACAAACTTCACGTGAGTACTGCAACATTAAATCTGGTGGATAAACGTGCTGTCATTTGTTGTCCTGAGGCAGTTAATTCCTTCTTTAAAGTGCAACTGATGTATTCACTTATCTAATCGTCAACCATCAAATGGAAAATTCTCAAAGGTGCTTTGGGGATAAAAGAGGTGTTAAAGTCACTTTCTGATACCAGATGGGAAGCAGATACCGCTTTAACTGAAGCCATTCTGAAGTCTTTCGCTAAGATTTTAGAAGCTTTGGAATGCTTACAAAAAGACCATGCAAAGAAGGGAGACACCACAAGAGAAGCAGAAAATGTTGCAAGTAAGGTGCAGGGATTAGAATTTACCTTCATGTTTATCTTTTGGGAGGAAATCTTACAACATATTCATAAAATCAGCCAAGCACTACATTGAAATCCGTGCAGAATTATAATCCATATCCGGTAGTGTTATTTTCCAGTTTCTTTAAATCTTTCACATTTATTTCTAGAAGTATGCAAGTGGTCTGTCAATGAGGAATACAAGACAATGATACCCACAAACATGAAAGAAAGAAAGTGGTCAACGACGGTAATGCACTAGAAGTATCTCTAATTTCCACATCAACTTTCAACGTCATTATTGACAAACTTAAAACAAAGATTACAAGAAGGGGCATAGTGTTAAATGATACAGCGCAACGGTTCTCTTGCTTGGTCGATATATATATATATATATATATATATATATATATATATATGCATATACAAATAGGAGATAACCTTACATATCAGGAACCAGGAAGAAATTAGAGTGGTATATATTTATTAATGAGCAGAAGGAAAAGTGGGATCAATTTTTTTAATTTGAGAAGGAGTTAGCACCTGTCTTTGACATTCTTGAGTGTCAGGAAAATTTTAAAGAACCTGGACTGCCTCTTTATTGTCTTGACGTTGCCGAAAGCAAGTTTTAATACCGAGGCTATATGAAGATTGGGTATTGTCTCAGGGACTGAAAACGTCAAAGAAAATTGCAAGACAAGACTTCTTTCTGATTTCAAAAGTACTTGTGCATGCAAACAAGAAACGATTGGCATATAACCCTAGAAAAAAGGAAAAAGACACAGTTTGCCAAAGACGTTTCGCTTTTCTAAATTCTCCAAAAAATTTTAATTTGTAAAAATGCATTTTAGAGTCATATGAAAATTAAATAAACCCAACAAAAAGTATGTCTTTTAGACAACACTTTGATGAGGATCTTGGAAAAATTCAGGAGCCATCACAGCTTCCAGCCAGCCATTTACTGAAACCTGAACAACACTTTAAAAAATCTCTGCTGAGACAAATCATTGTTAGGTGTTTACAAAGCATTCTTTGAATGTCGGCCATCTCTGTACAACCANCAAATAGGAGATAACCTTACATATCAGGAACCAGGAAGAAATTAGAGTGGTATATATTTATTAATGAGCAGAAGGAAAAGTGGGATCAATTTTTTTAATTTGAGAAGGATTTAGCACCTGTCTTTGACATTCTTGAGTGTCAGGAAAATTTTAAAGAACCTGGACTGCCTCTTTATTGTCTTGACGTTGCCGAAAGCAAGTTTTAATACCGAGGCTATATGAAGATTGGGTATTGTCTCAGGGACTGAAAACGTCAAAGAAAATTGCAAGACAAGACTTCTTTCTGATTTCAAAAGTACTTGTGCATGCAAACAAGAAACGATTGGCATATAACCCTAGAAAAAAGGAAAAAGACACAGTTTGCCAAAGACGTTTCGCTTTTCTAAATTCTCCAAAAAATTTTAATTTGTAAAAATGCATTTTAGAGTCATATGAAAATTAAATAAACCCAACAAAAAGTATGTCTTTTAGACAACACTTTGATGAGGATCTTGGAAAAATTCAGGAGCCATCACAGCTTCCAGCCAGCCATTTACTGAAACCTGAACAACACTTTAAAAAATCTCTGCTGAGACAAATCATTGTTAGGTGTTTACAAAGCATTCTTTGAATGTCGGCCATCTTTGTACAACCATAGAAAACAATTTTCTAGAAATGTGGATAACGCTTTAAACAAGTATTTGCTTAAAGAAACTGTTTCTCCATAGCTTCCTATTTTTCTGCAAAAGTCGGCCATTTAATTACCACTTCTATCCCAATTCCCTCTTAAAAGAAATCTGAGAACTGCAAGTTTCTTCACAAACTTGAATTTCGAGTGACATGCTACTTAGTTTGTAAATATTTTTGGAAATGGAATTGGGGACGGGAGGAAATCAGTAAAGAAAAGGATCCAAGCACTAAAAAAATCAATAGAAAGACTTTCTACACTGAAATAACTTCCCATCATGCTTTTGGAAGAAATAAATTTAGTCTTGAAATAGCGACTCCTGAGTTATTGAAGCATTGCACTACGAGAAGCGAAACTGTACATGAAACGGATAAAATTGAGTTGATTCACAATAAAAGAGACGTTGGTTTTTGGTACAATATTCATTATATATATTTATATATTGGCAATCCAATTGCAAGTCTAAAATAAACAACAATGATAGGCTTGTTTAGGCTCATCCGATGCTAAAATACATTTTTCTTACAGTGTCTTAAATGAAATTGTTAAGCATTGAGATTGCTAATCCAGGACGTCTGTTAAGAATCAAAATTGATATTTCAGAATTTGGTCAAAACTACTTCTGCTTAAAGCTTAGGTTGCCTTCTTCTAATATTCTAACTGAGTCAAAATGTTTGTCTTTAAAAGAAATAAATTAAGCTTCAGGGCTGTACTCAGGTGTTGTACAAAGAGTAGAGGGAATTCTTTTCTTAAATTCATCAACAAAATATGCTCTTGTGAAGCATTTTGTTAGTAAAAAGTTTATCTTAATGGTTTAAAATGGCTTGAAATAAAACTAAAAATAAATATTATCATACAGTTAAGATAATAGATATCTGGTTACCTTTTTGGAGAAATGGTATAACTTCATAAAGCTTTTTCAAAGTTACATTTGAAAAAAGTTCTCTGTTTTGAACCTCAAATCTACCATTTTATGCTTCCTACTGCTAGATCCAGTTGTTGACAAGTTTTTGTGGGAAATAAGTGCCTTTTTGGCACAGTTATGACCTCTCTCTTTTGAGAAGCCTAAATACGGCCCTGAGCTAACTGGAGCCTGTTAAAGCACTACTAGATAGTAATATTTTTTTCATACAGACATGTCAGAAAATAACAAATTGATAAAGAACACGATATATTTGATAGTCATTGAATAGAAGTCTTGATTTCTTTTGCACATGCTAAAATTCTAGGTTACAACAATAACTAGTTAACCTTATATTTTTAAAAACGAAAACAACCAAACAATTTTATTGTATTTATTGTATTTAACATTTATTGTTTATGGGCTATAAATGCACAGTGTACGAGTTATTAGATTGAATTACTTTTAGTTATTAGAATTACTATTGCAGAAACTGTTAATTTTCTCTACTAAGCATGATTCAATATAACCTTCCCAAGAGGAATTGAAACATTTGCTTCTATCTACTGTTGTAAAGAATATTACATATTTCTAATACTAGGGACTCAATTATATAATAACTGAACAAAATAATCATATTACTACGACAAAAATGAAGGTAGCAAAACAACACAACCTTCCCTCTTTAATCTTTAAAAAGGAATAGTTTTCATTCCAAGATCTACTATTTTGATACTAACAAACTTTTAGAGAAAACTGGCCAAGTAGATGTCTACAATTGCCAACATTCTCTCTTCAAGTAGAATTTGCAGCTTCCGTACAGCATAGAAGCAGTTAAGGTAATTGCTTCCATGTGCCTCAGTATTAAGACTGATTACGTTTAGATAGTGTCTAAAAGGAAGGTTTTGGAGTAAAGCTAACTACATTACAAAACTTGACTAAGGGAAACCCAAGAAAGGCAAGTAATTGTACTTACTACAATGAAGATTCAGTTAGTGATTAGTCAATTCTATTATTAGTACATTACTGCTATTAAACTAATCTATTTAGTATAGAATGCCTTGGATTTTAAAACTAATGACAGAAACAAGCAAATCGACACAGATGAAACAGTATTACCAACATTGATCCTAAATAAATTTGGTGAGGTTCAAAACTTACAAGTTATGTGGACACGAATGTATTTGCAACGGTTGTCTTTGATTTTCTAATATTAATGGTATACTGCAGTGAATTTAAACAAACTACTAATAAAACGTAATATATGATATATATATATATGATATATATATATATATATATAGAGAGAGAGAGAGGGAGAGAGAGAGAGAGAGAGAGAGAGAGAGAGAGAATCGCGTGAAGTCGATTTGATCTTAGAGCTTTGAAACATATTGGAAACGATCACTTAAATATGGTAACTGGGAATACCGGGGGACAATCAAAGGCAAGATTTTTTACATGCTGCTAAAGGAGAAAAAAGCATTTATTTGATTAATAAATTCTAGACTAGTGGAGCCATCAATATGAAGGAGAGTTTTTGGTGTCGAGGGGCTATTCGCCTTTCTCTGCAGGCAAAGAAAAAATGAGACAAATTTTGTGAGCTGGTTCCAGTCAGCTTGACTAAGAGAAAAATGGGAACTATTTTGGTCAAATGATGAAAAAACGGGATACTATGTTTACCTCCATATTTGAGTAATCAGATTTGGATATAAGGTTTCTGCACTATTGCGATCATTCTGGTTTCATTTTGTAGCTTAAGAGAACTAAAGGGAAGGTACAGTGTACAGGTTCTAGTCTCCTCCTTCATGGTCAGTCATTCTCAACACTGTACCAAAATGATGGCAGAGAGTGTACCTCCAAAGTCTTTCGGGACTAATGGGTGTTCACTACTACTCAAGAATTTAATTTCAAAAGAGATACAAGAATAAAAAAAGGAAAGAAATTTTCAGCATAAACTATACACAATAGCAAAGTATCCTTAAAAGATACTGCAAAGTGTACGGTATTGAAATTGGTATGTCTCTTGCAGTTCCTAGTTAGTTTGTTGATGTACGTGTACTTGTGTATGACTATGATGGTAAACAAAAAGTTTACTAAGGACAAGAAAAGATGAAAGATAATTTAGGGAGAAGAAGCAAATAGTTAAAAGAAAAGGATTTTAGTAATATATATAAATATATATATATATATATATATATATATATTTATATATATATTTATAACTTAAAAACTCATCAAGACTACAATTTTGTATTCACGATCCTGGCAATCTGTTTTGGCTTTGTTTTCCGGGAATAAAGAAGAAACACTAGAGCAAACGTGCTTTTATTTTCTTGTGAAAAAGAATTCATTTTACTGATGAATTTGGTGTTTTTGCCAACAAACGTTGCAAGTACAATACAAGACAGAAAAATCGATAAATATTACTTAATAATTTTAATTAACGTGACATTACAATCTGAAGACAAGACGAAGTAAAGTAAAGTGAAATATTGGTTTCTAGCAGAAACTTAATATACCTATGTACAAGAGCATACAGAGCCAGACTCATATAATTGGAACTTCTCTCAGGTTAACAGGTTCGGAAAAAGCAGAAATTTTGAAAACTAAATATCTTTCAGGGTGGACCAGTTATGAAAGGCTTTGGTGGAATGTGAAAATTGCCTGATAGCTCTAATACAGTGTGTTAAAATGTGTATCAAAATATTAAGACCTGATTAACGCTACATACATATCGTACCCATTTCATTCCTTAGTAGGAAAAGTACAAATGAAAACGAGAACAAATCCTTTCGCAACGAGGTTAGTTTCAATAGCACACGTATGAAAACGCTTTAGGTATTTTTATAAGGACTTTGGCATTTTCATTAGGGTAGTTTCATTAGGGTTTTTTTGCATTATTACCGTATCTAGAATCACGAAAAAGGCTTTTAAGATAGTAGATACATAGTTAAATGTTGACAGACGTTATGAACTCCCTCAAGAGTATTTGTCTCTTAATAGTCTTTTTTTCGCTCTGAGTTAACCAATATCTTTTCAACCTAAGATATTAATTTTACTTATGTTGTCAGACACCAGGGTTCAGAATTTGCGCTACTAGAATCTTCAGTTTTATACCTTCTAAACCAGCTTTAAAAGCTCTTCTAGGATGTCGGAGCCAATCCCCTGCCTTCAAAATATCAAGCTTCAAACATAAAGAATATACTTTGAGTATAAAAGAAATCGTGAACAAAAAGTTCCAATTATATTAGTTACTGCCTTGAAATGCAACCTAAGCTATATAACTGACTAAAGATACTAATTAATATATTATGCCACCACCGTATTCTACAATATTTATATATAAACTAATGTGACATGTGTACGAGCCTCTAGGTTTATAATGCATGTCCATGGAATGTTTCGTTAGGGACCAAATTACCAAAATGACCTTAACGAACTAATGGAATAAAGAAGAACTTAGCTTTGGATTATATTTTAGGAGACAGCTACTAGCTAAGATTTATTTACTGGGGTAAATNCTTTCGCAACGAGGTTAGTTTCAATAGCACACGTATGAAAACGCTTTAGGTATTTTTATAAGGACTTTGGCATTTTCATTAGGGTAGTTTCATTAGGGTTTTTTTGCATTATTACCGTATCTAGAATCACGAAAAAGGCTTTTAAGATAGTAGATACATAGTTAAATGTTGACAGACGTTATGAACTCCCTCAAGAGTATTTGTATCTTTTCAACCTAAGATATTAATTTTACTTATGTTGTCAGACACCAGGGTTCAGAATTTGCGCTACTAGAATCTTCAGTTTTATATCTTCTAAACCAGCTCTTCTAGGATATCGGAGCCAATCCCCTGCCTTCAAAATATCAAGCTTCAAACATAAAGAATAAACTTTGAGTATAAAAGAAATCGTGAACAAAAAGTTCCAATTATATTAGTTACTGCCTTGAAATGCAACCTAAGCTATATAACTGACTAAAGATACTAATTAATATATTATGCCACCACCGTATTCTACAATATTTATATATAAACTAATGTGACATGTGTACGAGCCTCTAGGTTTATAATGCATGTCCATGGAATGTTTCGTTAGGGACCAAATTACCAAAATGACCTTAACGAACTAATGGAATAAAGAAGAACTTAGCTTTGGATTATATTTTAGGAGACAGCTACTAGCTAAGATTTATTTACTGGGGTAAATGATAGCGTGAAAAGTGAAGAAACGTTATATGATTTTTGGATCAATATGTGCAGTGTAAAACCGATTTGTTACAAATACCATTATTTAGCCAGGCTATAAGTCTCCGCTTGGTTAAAGACTATATGCACTGATTTTTCCAAAGGTAAATATTCTGAAATATAACTGAAAGATTAAGCTGACTGATAAGTCTAGTTAAGGTAACAGAGACCGGCTTATCAGGCTTAATAAAAACAAGAGAGATACACAGACAGAGTAAGAATATCTTTTGTTTTTGAAATCCGACCGTCGGTGTGAAAAGAATTTAAGCACGTTTTGTTTCTTTTGTGAGAATATTTTACATCTTGTATCCAAAGTAGGGCTGTTGTTGTTTCCTCCTTCTCTCTATAGTACATACCAATAACATGATATCGCATTCAGAGATAATAATATAAGTTAAGATACACAGACAAACAAAAAAACTATCTGTCTCTCTGTCTCTCTGTCTCTCTGTCTCTCTGTCTCTGTCTCTCTGTCTCTGTCTCTCTGTCTCTCTGTCTCTCTGTCTCTCTGTCACCCTGTCTCTCTGTCTCTCTGTCTCCCTGTCTCTCTGTCATTCTGTCTCTCTGTCTCTTTGTCTCTTTGTCTCTCTGTCTCTCTGTCTCTCTGCATCTGTCTCTCTATCTCTCTGTCTCTCTGCCTGTCCATCTCTGTCTCTCTACCTTTTATTTTCTCTTCCTCCTCTACTTCTGCGTTTTCTCGTATCCCTACCGAACCAATGCTGTCTCATTCTTTGAAATAAATGACCTACCATGTTTTGTTCAGAAAATAGATTTCCATTAAGTAAAAAAATATTATGAAAGGACGTGTCAAAAATGCAGTGCTCTGTCTCTGTTTCCCTTTTGCTGTAAAGTAATGAATAATGTTGCTGTATTTGCATGTTATCTAAGACCACGGAGACTCTAAAAAACTAGATACTAAATTACAAGTAATATTTACAGACGATCCAAATATCCTAAACTATGCAGGACACTGAACAGGTAGTGTTATCTTGGCGAATGACTTGGAACCTGGAAGAGAGTTAATTCAAAAATCATTTAGACAAATTGAATGTTAAGTTACCTTTAAAAATTTTGAAAACTACAGTTATGTTTGTTTCAGTTAATAAAGTATAAATTAAAAAAATAATATGCCGGTTAAGCTTTATGTTCCTTTCTCTAATATGGTCACAAAGGTAAGCTATAATTTCAAGATAACTTGCTGATGCGAGTTTCAGTATATTTTTAGATGAGATAAAATCATAATTTAAAAATATACAATTATTTACAGTTATCTGTTAAATAATTGAAATAATGAAAGAACAGGACATGGGAAGCTTTACCTAACATGTTAAAATGGAATGGAATAGCGAATAGATCATGTGGACGATTCCGAAGAAATTTTAAGTGAATTACTCAAGAGGTTTAAAAACTTGGAAATCGAAAGCAGCGATGATGAGGATGCATCTGAAGAGGTTGAGGATGAAAGCGAAAATGATTGTATTGTTCTAGATTGATTGTAAATTTCTTATTTTCCGTTAGTCATTCTTTTGCATTCAAATACATTTATCCCTTAAACAGCATTTTTACATCTCTTGGGCTATTTTGGCATTCAGGTATCAAATTGCTAAAAAAAATTTTTTTTTACTGAAAGTTTTTTCAAAGGAAGCCGACAGCATGGTACAAGCCACGTGTAAAGTTTCCACTGAATTTATTCAATTTTTGTTTAGAATAAAACGCATAAACGTACAAACGTACAAAAATTTTGGAATTTCCGCAGAAAATTAACGTTGTTAAAATTAACTAACACAAAAATTAAGAGGTAACTGAATTAACAAATGTCAAAATTAACGCGGGTATAAAATTAACGCGGAAAAATAAAAACCGCGTTAATTTCATCATTCGTTAATTTTGTACAATAAGGTAATGCAAGAACAGGACTTGGGAAGCTTTATATAACCTTAATAAGATGACACCTTCACTACAAACAAGAGCATAAAATATGATTCTTCATGCAGCTTGCTGAAAGTATCCTTAAAAGGTGGATAAAAAATCTAACTTGTTAATAAAGGAGGCGTCAAAATATCAACATTACATATGCCTATTGCTTTTGTAGAATACTTTCCATTAGTGTATATTAAATCCCTGTCAGTGATTGGCATGTAAAAGTACTGTTTTGACGCCAGATAATTTGAAAGGAAAAAACAATTTTCAGATCAGTGTTGCATTAAATTACATAATAATTACTTAGGAACACTATATCAGGGATAAGCTTCCTGATATAGTGGTCATGGGTAAAGAAGGAAAGTAAAGATCATAGACGAAATGATTGCAGCTGATCAAAGAGTTGAACATATGAAAAGAGAAGATATACAAATATCAAATAGTAAGAAAAGGGTAAGAAGATAGTGAAAGATGGATAAGGTCAATGTTCTTCCTGTTGCGATTGGTTCACTGGAAGACGTATCAAAAAATCTTGCTGGATACCTGAGGAAGAATGGATTCAGAATAAGATTAGAGATAACATAAAAGAAAGCACGTCTTGGTACAGGGAGATTGTTAAGCAAGATTCTGTTCCTCCGAGGACACAGGAGTGCAAGTGTCTTGGGACACTTGATGACTTCCTTTTGCGTGCTACAATGAGATATACAAACATCTGCATCTATTTTATGTAAAACCAGTAATAATAATAACAACAATAATAATGATAATATAAATATTATGCCTATATTATGCCTATATATTATTGTGCCTATGTAATGTTGTTTTTTGTCACCAAACAGGGAAATAACAAACATCTGGTCTGAATTTAATGGTGTAATACCAGACGTGGTACTAGTCTCTTTCTATATATTGTCAGTTATCAGCCCAGGAGTGGGGAGTGCTGTAGTCATGAGTAGTTGTCATACGCCAACAACCACTTAACCAATTTGCCTTTCCTCATATGTTGTGAGGCGCACTTGCAAGAGTGAAGTCATGTTGCCATTTAATTTGGGTTATCTTACTCTCTTGGCTACAGTACATGTGCCTGATCTCACCTTACCTAGCTTGTTCCTGTGCATTGAGTGTGGGTTTTTCACGCATCCATCGCTGGATGGTGTGTAAGCACTCGATAATAATATAACAATAATATTAGTAGTAAAATAATTATAGGGTAATAATTTTTAATTTTTGAATTTCTTATGATTAGGTTGGAAAAGACACGATGTAAGAATACAAAGATTGTTTCACTAAAGAATATAGTATATAGAGACTGTGAAGAGAAATGATCTGGCCTGATAATTAAAGTATAGTAAAACTTCCAGTTGCAATTATAATTCTTATTTTCAGTGTTTCACCTATTATGTATATATGTATATATGTATATAAGATATAGTATGAATGTTGGACTCATAGCCGGATATGTTAGACGGCAAACAGAAATAGAACACATAAACAAGATATGCAGAGGGACAGTACAAGGGCAATACAATGACATATATGAAAAATAAAGTAATGCGACAATAGGCGAGCAGAAATGTAAGTAATACGTAAAAAGATTGTGAAAAGAATGATGAAAAACACAGGACAGATGTTAACTTGAAGTCGGGGATCATCAATCGATGACCATATTAGCTACTTCGGAGAATTTTTAATTTATATATTTATATATAGACACATACATACAAATACACATACACAAATACATATATACATTCATAACATACATACATCCATATATACATATATACGTACATACGTACATACATACATATATACATATATACGTACATACGTACATACGTACATACATACATACATACATACAAACACACATACATACATACATACATACATATATACATATATACATATATACATAGGACTCTTCCTCAATATCGAACTCTCTCATGTATAACAGAGATAGAGAGACTTCGGTCCCTTGAAAGTTCGAAATAAAGAGAGTCCACTGTGTATGCTTTGGTATTGTAGCTTTGTACGTTTCAAATGATACGTCTCTCATCGTCAGGCATCATTGTGTATAAAAAGTGTTTTTAGTATTTAAGGTGGAAGATCAAAATATTGAATTCATTATTGGGGACGTATATAAAAACGCCTTAGTTGTAGAAGTAATTCAACTCAGTGTAATGCTGTTTCAGTTTCTCGGTTGTTTATCAGCATTTCTCATGATAGGCCTTCTTTCTTATGTCATGGCTTATCTGTAAGTCATCTTGTAATGCTTCATGCTTGTACTTATGGTGACTTATCAGTTGGACAAATAGGGTAACAAATAGGTCGGTATTGCAACAGTTCAACTGCGAAGATCGTTTGCTTATCACAATACAAGCACGCCAGCTATCCTTCATAGGTCACATCTTGAGGCATTACAATCTTGAAAAAACTCTCCTTGCGGCCATGGTTGTTGCAAAGTGAGGCAGAGGCAGACCAAAAACTAGACTGAGTGATAACATTATAGAGCTATGTGGAATGACAATGGCAGAAGCAACGAGAGTTGCTCAAGACCAGAACATCTGGAGAGAGCTGGGGAAGAGGGCCACGGCTGTTCAATCGAGCTATCCGTTCCTGATGATGACGTATGGTGATTGAATAGCTTTGTTTCTTAACATGTGAAGCAAACTAAGTTTTTATGTTTAGATTTCAGTATTTATAACATTTAAAAACAAAAAATGGAAGGTTATGAAGCTTACCTGTTAAATGTTAACTCTTACTCGTAACAGATTTTTTCACGTCGATATCTCGCTCTAATTTACCGCCACTTTGCGTTTCACTTAACCAGTCGTTGCAAGGAAATTCGTATAACTGACCTTCTTCATCAGTAACAGTTATCTGTTTTATAATAAAAAAACAAATGAAGGAAAATGAATAACGGTGATGATAAGTGAACACGGTAAGGTAATAAATTCTTGACAACAAGCCTCTATCTGCACTTGAGCTGTATCCACTCTTTTGTTTTGTATCTGTATGGTATTTGGGCAGGGGGGCGGAGGTGGGTGTTTTTACTGTCACTTTTTACACTTTGTTTACACAATTGTTTAGTAGGCAGTATGTTTACATGACCCCGGTGGACTTCCTGTCACGCTTTACATAATTAACGTGCTGCAGTCAAGAGGAAAGTAAACATTGACCCTTGGTATATAGTTTCTTTTAAAAAGGCGTATTGTCAACATGAAGTGTCCAAATGCAGTTTGAAATTTTTGTTAGAGGTGCACTCTGCAGAGAAAATCTTCTTATTAGCTCATTGAACTTATGCTTGAGCAAGCTCACGAGCTCACCGAACACCAGTATTCTTATCGTATATGTACCAAAAATCTACAGTTAATAAACTAGTCCTATTTACACTTGATAAGTGTTTTTTCTTTATTAGCTAATCATATAGAGGAGCTACAAAGATAAATTAAGAAGGGCTACGCCAGCCATGTTTACTAAAACTAGTACCAGAAACAGTGACGCCATTAAACAGGAAAAAAACAAGGATGACATCTATCATGCAATTAATTTTCAAGCTGGCCTTTGACATCTGGCATTTGACATTTGACATTGAGTGCCGAATGTGACAATATATTTACAATTTAGATGATAACTATACATAAATTATTTGGACTTGCAATAGCATTTTATCAAAGCGAATTCTAAAAAATCCAACTCTTTCGAATAAAGGGTGTGCACCTTTAGAGGCACCTGAATTTCAATACCTCAAATTCTTGTAACAAGTCTAACTTTGGTTTACTATAAGCCTGAAAAAGCTGCAAAATAAGAAATTGAGATATCGTAGAAAATTATCAGTGTGATAATCTAATTTGTCAACCCTGAAAAAACAAGCAGACAGTTAGATTGCTATGCAAGAGAAATGACTTGGACAGTAGCATTAGTTCTCTTTCCTCTGCTTTATTTCAACATCACGATGCACTGAAGAAGACTGAATCCGGTCGTTTTAGCCAGTTTATAAATGCTTTGAAAATAAAAAATTAACAGCTGCCATTTCATTGGAACCAAGTATTTTTTTCCCTATTCATTCCGGAAACATCATCTTGTGTGAAACAAGGACTGGAAGTAAATAAACAAGTAAGCAACATAAAGTAAGTATTATCACTAAAAGACGGGTGTACCATTTGAGAAACTGTAAAAACAATTCATAAACTTCTTGCGCCCGTCTTCTGTCACTCCGACCCATCACTGCAAAATCTGACATTTTCGTTTTTCAGGAACAAAAATATTCTTCATAAAAAGCTAATTTAATCTCTAAATGCAATAAACTAAACACAATACACTAATACACTAAATGCAACAAACAATCTCTAAATGCAACAAACAATCTCTAAATGCAATAAACTAAACACAATAAACTAATACACTAAAAGCAACAAACAATCTCTAAATGCAATAAACAACCTCTAAATGCAATAAACTAAACACAATAAACTAATACACTAAATGCAACAAACAATCTCTAAATGCAATAAACAATCTCTTAATGCAATAAACTAAACACAATACACTAATACACTAAATGCAATAAACAATCTCAAAAATGAAATAAACTGCATACTTATTTAAAAACCAGCTTGGCGCTGTACCACTATTATCATGTAAAACACGNAATAAACTAAACACAATAAACTAATACACTAAATGCAACAAACAATCTCTAAATGCAATAAACAACCTCTAAATGCAATAAACTAAACACAATACACTAATACACTAAATGCAATAAACAATCTCTAAATGCAACAAACAATCTCTAAGTGCAATAAACTAAACACAATAAACTAATACACTAAATGCAACAAACAATCTCTAAATGCAATAAACAACCTCTAAATGCAATAAACTAAACACAATACACTAATACACTAAATGCAATAAACAATCTCAAAAATGCAATAAACTGCATACCTTATTTAAAAACCAGCTTGGCGCTGTCCCACTATTATCATGTAAAACACGTATTTTGTTTAACTTTCCAAGATCTGGAAGAATTAATACTTCTTTGTCAACACTGAAAAAGAAGAGAAATGGACAAATTATTAGACGAAAATTGATAGATGCATTTCTGAAGTTGTTTGGCTTGAGAAAACTCTGAATTCCAGTGGACAAAGTCTCCGGGGGCAGGAAATGGGGGGACAGTTAACTGTTATGATAGGGTAATTAAGTATGTATTCGGGGTCTAAAAGCTACGTCAGACAAACAAATTTAGGGTGTAATATCTTAAAGACTGGAAAATATTGAAGGTGTGTGTGTATGGGAAGGGGGGTTAAAATTGAATGGAAATTACTAACCTCTTGGTCTGAGATGTTGAAGGCTGAAAAATGATTATTTGGGGTTTCGAGTTAAGAGTCAGCCTGATTCTTGTTTCAAAACACTATTGTCAAGAAAGGTCAACAAAAGTCGATTATTTGGGGCTTTCAAAATTTGTTAACACATATGGAGTCTTTGATGATTTGGTCAATATTCATTATTCGGGAATAGTTATAATGTTTAATACTATACAATACTACACATAATTAAGTTTTTCATAATATAGTGTACCATGGAGGATTATTTTACGAAACTAAGAAGATGTCTCTCCTAAAGTAACGCTTCATACCTCAACTTATTTCATAAAATTATGTAACTTAATAAAATCCAGTCTTTGTCATAAGTCTTCAACATAATTGCGTTTTGCTTTCTAAATATGTTGCTTATACGAAAATCCAATGAATAGTACTTGGCATTTAAAGATTCTCACCAACGCCCCTCTATATTCCGAATGAATCCACGCTCATTACATTTAGTTAGTCAAATTCTGTGGAATTAATCATTGTTTTTCATTTTTAAAATTACGGAAGTTTATTTCAGTGAAGAAGAAATATTGACAATTTACCTTCCTGGTTCGAACTTGTCCAGTTTATGATCAAGTTGTCTGAAGTCAGAACTTCCTCTACTGCCTATTAATTCTACAAAGACCTTTGCATCAGTACCAGCACCAAATTTATTGCCTGTATACGTCTTCACGGTGTAATTTGTACCTGTAAAAATGATTTTAAATGATAGTAGTAAATTCGGTAAATACATTACATTATTTTATAAATATCTCGTATAATACGCAACAGACTTGTGATGCTGTTATTCAATGCAGATGTTCTTCGGATGTCTTATTCTGATAAGACGTTGGTGATCCTGCTTATCATCGTCACAATCATTATCATTATCATTATCATTATCATTATCATTATCATTATCATTATCATTATCATTATCATTATCATTATCATTATCATTATCATTATCATTATCATTATCATTATCATTATCATTATCATTATCATTATCATTATCATTATCATTATCATTATCATTATCATTATCATTATCATTATCATTATCATTATCATTATCATTATCATTATCATTATCATTATTATTATCATTATCATTATCATTATCATTATCATTATCATTATCATTATCATTATCATTATCATTATCATTATCATTATCATTATCATTATCATTATCATTATCATTATCATTATCATTATCATTATCATTAGCATTAGCATTAGCATTATCATTATCATTATCATTAGCATTAGCATTAGCATTAGCATT
This sequence comes from Morbakka virulenta, assembly GCA_003991215.1. NCBI lineage: Eukaryota > Metazoa > Cnidaria > Cubozoa > Carybdeida > Carukiidae > Morbakka > Morbakka virulenta. Next base: position 1,188,169 of record RDPX01000221.1, read on the forward strand.
AGCATTAGCATTAGCATTAGCATTAGCATTAGCATTAGCATTAGCATTAGCATTATCATTATCATTATCATTATCATTATCATTATCATTATCATTATCATTATCATTATCATTATCATTATCATTATCATTATCATTATCATTATCATTATCATTATCATTATCATTATCATTATCATTATCATTATCATTATTATAATGAGGCTAGGGTGGGGATGTTGGTAATTATGGTCTATAAGATTCCTGTCTTTTTCTGCTTTCAGTGTTTCCATAATAACTCTCATTCTTCATACTATTTTTGTCCTTTCCCAGACAATATATTGAGGCTCTTTCAACATTTCACGAAACTCATATTCCGTTGCCAAAGTCAGATTTAATTGACCAGGCAGTTGCTTTTTCAGTACAATAGTTTCTGGCATTCAATCCGAAAAGAAAAAGCGATGGTTCCCAAACAATACCAGTTATCCTTTTTTCATTAATGACCAACAATATATTATATATTATATATTATATATTATATATTATATATTATATATTATATATTATATATTATATATTATATATTATATATTATATATTATATATTATATATTATATATTATATATTATATATTATATATTATATATTATATATTATTCTTTCCATCTCTAAAAACATGTATAAACTCAGTAGTTTGTGCTAACAAAAGTTATGAATCTATGGATTTTTACATGGCTTCAGATTGACATCAAACCACCGTGTGCTTGAATTTAATCCCAGGTGTATTTCATTCTCATTTTTTATTTGTTAAAGATAGATACGAAGCATAATGTTACTAAGTCTATGGAACTGTAAAGAAATGACAGAAAAAAAGGAACGAAAAGAGTATAGAACTTTAAGACAAGAGATTAGACTAAGTCTTATTTATAATTATGAAAATCTACATTGAATGTATTTTTATAACCGTTTTCAGCTGAATAATATTGTTTAATACTCTTAGAGAAAATGTTATTTTTATGAAAATCAATGTGTGGGAAATAATCTTCTCTCCCACATAAATAAAAATACTAAATGAAGAATAATTGTTTTTTTCTTTTGTCCAGGCTACCTTGTAATTCACACAATAATGATTTTAATTATCTCCATTTAAAAAATAATTATCCTCATCTATTAATGAAGAGGAGTTTAGAAAATGGGAATCTTTTAACATTTGAGCAGATGGAAATAGAAAGTTGTCCTGGTACTTAAAATTATACAAACGCAATGCAGCCAATGCTTGTTTAAAAAATAAACAGGTTACAATATTAATAACTGTCTTCGTGATTACCAGCGATAGATTACTTCTCCCTTTTCTATTTCTTTTTCATTCTCCTTCTTCTTGGCATTGCGGTTAATCTGATTAAACAGGGTTAGCCTCCCGGACCCTCCTTATTCTCAATAAATGAATATACAGCCAAGTAGAATATATTTAATGGAGGACTAACTTGGCCAGTCGAATTACAAAGAAGACCATGTGCCAGAAAAAATCAGAAATGAATTTTTGAAAAAGAGTTAATAATCAACTTTGATGACTGTTTGTTTAGCTTACCTATTCCAAAAAAGAAAACTAAATTCTTGTCCTTTCCTCCGCAGTTCTGCTCCGCGTTGTCTTTGCAACGTAAGCTGCAGTCATTATCTGGTACTTCTCCATATTTTCCGTACTTCTTACTGCAATAACAATCTTTGCCGTTTTGTAATCCAAAGTAAGCGAAACCTTTGTCTTGCAAAGCGCATGCTCGCACACACTCCTCTTGAGATATGGAATGCAGAGGCACTTTAAGTGCTAGGTCTCTACGGTGACTGTCGTCTCTATAGCAACCAAGTTTCTGATATAGTAGAAATATATCTTCTTTTTTTTCTTCAGAAGTCTTTGGTAAACCTGAAGTAAAAAAGAAGAGGAAAGCAAGAAGGAAGAAGAAAATATAGAAAAGGGAAAAGCGAAAAAAAATTGTTATTGAAATTTGTTTATAGTTTCTGTCTACGACAATTCATCAGTAAAGGATGAATAGTTTTCCACTTCTATTTTAAATTATTTTACTTCTTATTTTAATCAAACATGAAAACAGAATGTTCACTTGGATGGCTGTGACTTTGGTTTACTGAAACTTTTATTAATATTTCGTCGTACATTCTCAATAAAGTTTCCTCAAGATGTTTTTCTCTGTTGCTCCATTTATTTCCCTTTATTGCCTTTTTGTGTCTCTTTCAAACCAGCCTTTAACTGGTAGAGAATTGAAAGATTTTTATAACACAGGTTGAGTCCAAGACAGCTAGTGAGAATATTGAAGGATAAAAAGCACTTGAAATCCATCATCACCTATGAATCTAATGGACGCATACAAAGAATATCTAAGGTATACATTGCTTTTCACTTTTAACAAAATCTTTTTCTCTGCTCAATGTTCTGTATTTGTGTGCTGAGTCAGGTAAAATCCATCGCTCAGAATTACAACAGTGGCATACATATACATATACATATACATATACATATACATATACATATAAATAGACATGTACATGTACATAAACATGTACATGTACATAAACATGTACATACACATATACATATACATATACATATACATATACATATACATATACATATACATATACATATACATAGACATAGACATAGACATAGACATATACATCTACATATAAATATACATAAACAAATACATTATACAGTACATATAAATATACATAAACAAATACATTATACAGTACATATACATATAAATATACATGTACATGTACATAAACATGTACATAGACATAGACATGTACATAGACATAGACATAGACATTCTTTCTGATTACCAAAGAAAGAGTTAATTTTAACTTTTATATTTTTGCCTGTTTTCCTTCGATTACAATAATTATAAACATCTTTGTTGTTTTCATAATGACTTTTATCAATATCATTATAATTACTTTCCTTCTGTTACTATATCTAATAGTTTCAATACTAGATAACAACGAAAACATAAAATCATTTCATTGGCAATTTTCCTTTTTCTTCATTCATGAAATTAGAGATTTGTATCTTTATTCTTCTCATTCCATCGTCTCATTCCTATGCTTCTTCTAACGTCAATAAACATTTATGTAAATAATAAATTTCTTTATTGACAAATTCACTATATACATGAAAAATATATACAAGCAAAACATCTTGAGTAAACAACATTATTCACCAGACTCCTAAAATACTATCCAGTAACCAAACTGAGCAGTTTTATTCCTATTTGCGCCATAAACGTTTTGCTAAACGTGTGTGCACCAGAGTAGATTCAAATCATGACTTTCACTACAACATACTATAGTACATGAACTATTGAACCTATATCCTTAATGAATTAATTATTTTTATGAATAACTTTATATTTAGTTAATATTTTTAATATTTTAAGAGAAATATGGGTATTAAATAAAATTATGAGACTGATCGATGAAAAAGAATAATTATGAAAACAACTTTTCCGGTTAGGTAGTGAAAACATAGCTGAAAATTGAAACATTTTTGTAATTTGAAAATGTTAGAATTCTATCCACCCATCCACCCACCCATCTAGCCATCTATCTATCTATCTATCTATCTATCTATCTATCTATCCATCTATCCATTTATCTATTCATCTATCTATCCGTCCATCCATCTGTCTATCTATCTATCTGTCTATCTATATATCTATCTATCTATCCGTCTGTCTATCTATCCATCAATCTATCTATGGATATATCTATCTATCTATCTATCAATCTATCAATCTATCAATCTATCAATCTATCAATCTATCAATCTATCAATCTATCAATCTATCAATCTATCAATCTATCAATCTATCAATCTATCAATCTATCAATCTATCAATCTATCAATCTATCAATCTATCAATCTATCAATCTATCAATCTATCAATCTATCAATCTATCAATCTATCAATCTATCAATACTATCAATCTATCTATCTATCAATCTATC
>RDPX01000221.1:1198888-1228801 GCA_003991215.1 Morbakka virulenta
AAATTGCAGGATAGATGGTTTAACAATCCTGTGTTTATAATAGAACGTTTTAATTTCTTTACTCACCTGCAAATCTTGCCAAAACACCTATCCAACAAGAGGACAAAGAAGAAAGGCATGAATTCAAAATGATTCAAAGCAGTGGTAAGAAATTTTAGTTGTCGTTGTTATTCGATGTCGGCGTAGGTCAGGGCTGTATCTTTTGTATTGTCGTTGATTAGTATCGTTAGTGCGTCTGTCGAGTTCTTTAACAAAGATGGTTTTGTGTGCGATTGTCTGAGGTTCGGCTGTTATATTAGCAAGTAATTGGGCATATAGTTGTGCTTATGAAATACGTAAGTAAGTAATTTGTTATGTGAAATAATTTATTTTTAAGATATCTTTTTCCCAAAAAGCAAGAAAAGATGGGGAAAAGTTAACAACTAGTAAAATGTCTATCAGGAAAAGCATACTAGTTTGTTGTTACTAACATCACAACTTAAAATAGAAGTGTGGAATAAAAATTCAAGAACAGATTGGACAAGGATCAATATAATGTTTTGATATAGCCTGGAGTTTGTATTTCTACTCCTCGTAACGACATAGATGATGTTTTTACCTTAATTCCTTCATCATTATTTCAAAATCTATTTTAACAGTCTGTCAAAGAAGTATTTGGTAAATAATGCGCAAGATAGAAAGGTATTCATAAAGTGAATTGGACAATCATCACAATACTTGACGTATATAAAAATATATTTCCTTCCTAGATTGTTTTGATTACATTGCAAAGAAGGAAAATATTTATAGTCCCCTTTGTTGGTTAAGTTCACGCAAATACAAAGGTGACGCTGCAATGGACCATTGTGATAAAGAGTTAATTTTATTGTGATAAAGAGTTAATTTTGATTATTGTAATATGTGTAGGTTCAAGATATAACTTTTAGAATATTAAAATGGAGATACAAATATTAGGAAAAGATTAGGGATAGAGCTTATTGTGTTACAATTGTAGTAAACAAAACTTCAAGAGAAGGTAAATTAACTCTGTCGTTTGTCTGAAAGGCAAGGTTTTGAGTGAAAATACCAAGATATACCAAGATTGATATGCTTTGATATAAGGATAATTTATCAAGCAAGATAAGGGCCACCTTATTCTCTTCTTGAGATTTTCTTTTTTAGTAAGTGTAACAAGCAACTTGTTCTAAGAAAAGAATGTTACAGATTGAATATGAAGGATATGTACGACTCAAAATGACTAAATAGGCAATGTGTTGTATTTGGAAAAGTAAAATGGCGTCTTTAAATCTTTATTTTGAAAACGTTTATCGGCTTATTACATAGATACGCTTTCAAGTATTTTTATAGGATTTACAAAGTAAATCTGCACAAAGGTATATGGTGAAAATAGCAGAGTCTGCTATTTCTTGAACTTTGTTTGAATACAGTTTGTATGGAAACACACATCGGCTTATATTGCAGAGATGTATGAAGGATAGCTGTTTTTAATACCAACTGGACATTGAAAACGGACCTTAGTTTCCAACACAGGTATCAGAAGTCTCAAATACCCAAGCCAGGTATTCTAAAGATTGGTCGTCGATTTTATTTGTGATAAATCAAGTAACTATTTTGATGTTGTGTCGTGCAAGTGCTTGTGAGTACTAATCCGAATAAGCAATTAACGTTGCATTGTGAATGTCACGCACAGTACTGGAACACATGTTGTTTTTTTGGGCAGGGGGCTTATTTGCCTGCCATCAGTTGTATTTCAACTCATTGCATATGTTCTTTCCAGATTGTGTAGAGTTGTTTCAAAAAGGAGAATTTGTAGCGGTTTCTCTTTCTTTACGAAGCTTTTATTTGAACAGGTATTATCAGAACAGAATTGAAACAGTCAAAACTGAGTGTTTTTCAGAACTAATATGAATCTGCGGAAGAATTACATTTTATGCATCACTGACAATACCAGAATGTCAGTTTTTTGTTGGGTTTTTTTCCTACTATCGGTTGTGTTTTGAATCATTGTTTATGTTGTCTCCAGATTGTGTAGTGTGGTTTCAAAGGGTAGAATTTCTACTGCTTCTTGTTTTTTTCACGAAGCTGAAAAGCCTTTAGGCAAAATAAAGAGAAAGTTGAATATGAAAGCAGAGTTACAACAGATAACTATGAAAACATTAGAGCCTGTTTAGCTGACGAGCATCAAGATTGATTTCATCTTGCCACAAAAATACTGATAATGAAGGTGATAAGTTTATATTGTTTCGTTTATTTAGAAGATTATTATTTTGGTGTAGTCATAACCATAAACCGAAGCTTCCGAAGAATGACTTCCTTCTCTTGGTTGAATTAGAAGTTGAAGCTTTGAAAACTGTTCGAGTCAAGTTCCATTAAGATCTGCCATTAATCTAAATAAAGGTATTGTCTTTCCATAGGTATGTCCTTTTTCTTTCTCTTTCTTGTTTTGGAATAGATAACAGGTTATCATTTACTCTCATAAGAAGTGCATCTGCTTTGCTTTTCATTCATTTCCTTGAGAAAATAAACTCAGTGTGGTTCTTTCTACTGGTAATATGATTTGTAATGATGAATTAAGCAGAAATGCACAGTCATATCAGTTTTCTCGATTTCTATGATAAAGAAGGTAAGCTCGGTCTAAAAAAAAAATTAGATTCTGTACATCATAACTGTGAGACTTGATACCTTGATGAATGCAAAATTATAACTTGGCAGCTAAAACTTTTTCATCTTAATAGTAAAATCTCTGGAAATGGACCATTGTGTGTACTTGTTTTCAATGTTACTTAAAATTTCAGATAACAACTTTGGTTACTCCCTTAATAATTTTAGCCCTCGACCTAATTAGAGGAATAGTGTTTGCAACATCTCTTGTTATAAGTATCACTCAGGTTTAATGCTTTAAAATTCTTTCTTTGATTATTTAACCTTGACTGACAATTAACTTGCTGTCAGACAACTAAAGAGTTGTCTCTTTTCAATGGTGATTTACTAATCATCAGTGTGAGGTATGTTTCTGTGACAAATCTACCGATGACAATGCTACACAACTTTATGAACTGAATTCAGATTGATCAAAAATATTTATGTATTGATCCTGAATTGAATGATAACAAACTGATTTTGAATCCTTTTTAGATTACCTGATAACCGTTATACTGTTATTTTATAATGAATCTTTGGTCTACATTGCTGTAGCTTTAGGTTTTTAGTTCTTTAGTTTGCTAGAGCTTTATTGAGTCGCATGAGGCATTTGGATCTCAAACTATCAACCAACAAACTAATGCGTCAATTTATCCAGGTAGAAATGTGTTTTCTTCCAGAGAACAATCCCAAACGTGCACAGCAGATATTATTAAACAGACCTTGCACTGACTTTAATTTTTATTGTACCTTCTTATGGATAGTTCACCTCTTTTGAACAAAGCTGTGATATTATTGTGGCATCCAGAGACCCATTTATGTTCTGATATATGGAATCTCTACGATACGGGGTACCGCTGGAACTGTTGATAAACGATAGAGTTTTTTCAAGATAATATTTCGTTTTATCCACTCTTTCACTTTTGGCTAGCAGCTAACTTAATGCAGGGGGTAACATAACTCTTTTTCTATATTCTTCACAAGTATTATTTTCACATAAGTCTTTCAGCTTCTCTCTCATTTTTCTCTCCAAGAACATATACGAACTCACTAGTATACCCCTTATAACAGAAAACGTTCTCGGGCACAGTAGTTCCAGGGACCTGGCTGAGGCTCGAACCAGGGACCTCTGGCATAGTAGTCTATTGATAAACTACTCGGGTATTGCTGACTTCACTTGTTCTGTATTCCAGTTTCTCATAATAGTTCTTTCCATTGACCTCTCAGTACCTGACAACATGAATTTCAAGACTGAAACCAGATGAGAACAATATATATTACTATCTCTAAATCTTTTAAAGCAATTCCTTATCAAATAGCATTTAAAACAATGTTATAATGTTCGAGACTTCGTCATATGTAGCTAAAGTGTTCTGAAGTGTTTTACATCAACAAGCTGTAAACACGTCAGAAAAAAACCCCTTGTCATGGAATATTTCCAATTATATCTTAATGATGAAGCTTGTATAAGAAATAAGTTTATTGCTCCAATACTAATAAGCTCTTATTTTTTAAGGTGAAGCACATTTATCATGAAGTATTTGAATCTACAGCCTGATGTTTTAGAGTGTAGCATAGGGAGCTGAACTGTTCTAATGTTTCAATAATTCAGTGCACCTTAGAAAATACTCTTGGAACTGTTTTGAAATATAGGGTAAGCACCATGGTTTGTTGGTGAACTAAACAACAAACATTGTGTTATTCAGAAAAGAACGGTACACCTGGTTACAAATCTTCTTTCGTCGTTTAGGGATCAGTTATACTTGGCTCAAAGGATGTTTCATACGGCACCAATGTGAAATCACAAGAAAACCCTCCTGTGAGAACTACCTAACTCAGGAGAATTCACTTTCCTGCCGTCTTAATGAGGAAGCAATATCAGCATTATTTTATTCTTGTATATGATATGTAAAGGTAAAGAAAATTATTTGTTTTCTCTTTCTCTTTAACGGCTTTAGTTACAAATGTAATTCCTTTCTGTGTTGTTGAAGAAAAAAGACAGGGGTAGAAATTTGTAAGTCTTATACAGTGCTTAAGGCATTGTGGGATTGTGAGGAGCAAAGGTCGGAAAGAAGCCATTTCTTTGACTTAATAACTAAATAATGAAGTCACGTTTGAGCAATAATGGACGATATGGTTAATTCTTACCATACTTTTAAAAATCACAAGAAAGGAAAAACAGGAAAATAATATTTGCTTAAAATGTGCTAGACAAACAGATTTTGAAGACAGTACTGCGCTGTGGGCTTTTGGCTTCAGAAATCTTATGTCTTTAACTAAGATCTCCTGTATTGTAATAGATTAGCCTACATGGAGTTAACTTTGATATACGGGATTTAAAACGTTGTTAAGGTGCACGTTATGTGATTTGCACGTATCATTTAGTGACAATAGGATAGTCTTACTCTTTGTGGGTGTTAATGTTAGTCACTCAAGGTTGGGAGTTAACTTGCATATATTCTACATCAGAAAATAAAAATGTCTCATTGATGTTAATCTTCAGCTATTCGTTTTGTTGCAGTTACAAAATACCCTTTTCCTTTAATAGCTCTTCTTTCCTTTCTCTTTGTAAACATTTTCAACATTTTTGTCTGCTATAATTGCGTCGCTATTAAGGGCGGGGTAGCTATGGGGGTCTCTGTTTGGATCGGTTGTCTATTTGGCTCTTCCTAAAAGAGTTTTATCGATTTGTTTCTTACCAGCTAGTTCTTCTTCTGTATCTTCTCCCACTCTGTTTTCCATGAAATACATATCTGTAAATGCAGAATACTAATAGTAAACATGTATATCAAATACACTTTGAAAAAAGAGAAAAAATTATCTTCCAAAAAAACACCTATTGCTTAGTATCAGGAAGGGGATGAAATACCCTCCTGTTTCAATGGAGTCCTTTTGAAAGTAAACTTTTAGCGCATAAAGTGGGGAAAGAACCCTCAAGGTAAAAGGATCAAACTAACGGACAGCATTTTCTTTTCCCCTTTACTAATCCTCGAGTGTTAAAGAAATAAGCTGAACTAAAGTAATAAAAATAGCAATGATAATAAAAATAGTCATGATAATAATAATGATAATGATGATGATGATGATGATAATAGTAATGACCAACAAATTTCAAGCCGTATTCTCTTTATTAAAGTACGGGAAAATTCAATAACCTTATATTTACACAGAGAGAAATAGTTCTGGTGAACTCCAATCATTGAGTCGTCGACTATATATGTAGTTCTAATAATAAACTAATAAAAATAACATAGTTCATGTCAAGTATGACAGCCCCCACAGGGAGATGGTATTCACCTGCCAGACGAGAAAACTTAACCCCGGCTACCGACCAGTAGCTTTAGAGGTTAAGCACCTTACTCAATATGTTGGTGATAATAATAATAATAATAATAATAATAATTATTATTATTATTATAATTATTATTATCATTATTTTTAAACGTCACCTGTTTTCATTTAAACAGTTCACTATAATTTTGCGATGTCTTCTCTTAATTAAAGAATGAGCGAGTTTAAAAGCTTACATTTATAAAAAGAGGAGTAGTTCTGGTAAACTATAAGCCTTGAGTTATCGATTACAAATGTTATAGGAACATCCAAGGAATAGGAGATATACTATATATAGGTAAAATGACTCTGAAAGAGTGAAAAATCGAAGATGTCAATGGCATGGGTAGATTATCAGACGGCGCATGACATGATCCCAAACTCTTGGTTAATGGAATGTCTAGGAGCTTTGAAAGTATACCAACATGTTCTTAACTTACTAAGCAAGACAATGAAATCATGGAGAGTTAAAATGATGTGCACAGATGCAATATTAGGAGAAGTAAGAATAATAAGAAGGATCTTTCAAGGGGATGCCTTGTCACCTTTGTTGTTTGTCATATTAATAATTCGACTTACAGGCATCTCGAGCCTGGTAGTCGAATTATCTCGAGAAAAGCTGCACCTGAGTATATCGTTGTATGACGTAAAGCTAATGTTAACCATTTTATGCATGTGGATGATTTAAAATTGTACGGAAAGATGATGCATATTTATTCTGCAAGTTTACCATCAAAATTTGTAAGCATTATTATTCATCTGCTCTTACATAGTAATACTGTTTCTCATTTTATTAATAATGGTAATAAATAGTACTGATGTTTTTCATTTTAAAAATAAAATAAAGCAAAATTGTCTATTACGCCAGTTGCACCTAGACTCAACTTAATGTAATAGACTTTGTCCCTTTTGGATAGGTCAACAAGAAAATGCTCGTAAAGGTTTGCTTTGCGATCAAAACTTTTTCTTATGTTCTATTGATAACAATTTTTCATCTTTTGTGATAGCAAAGTTTGGTCGTTGATCCTCACCTGTTATAAATGAGTGATTTGTAACCCTCAATATCTACAAATACTTGTAACCCTAGTGATTTGATCATTTTGTAAAGATATAATAGTATTGAATNCTTTGAAAGTATACCAACATGTTCTTAACTTACTAAGCAAGACAATGAAATCATGGAGAGTTAAAATGATGTGCACAGATGCAATATTAGGAGAAGTAAGAATAATAAGAAGGATCTTTCAAGGGGATGCCTTGTCACCTTTGTTGTTTGTCATATTAATAATTCGACTTACAGGCATCTCGAGCCTGGTAGTCGAATTATCTCGAGAAAAGCTGCACCTGAGTATATCGTTGTATGACGTAAAGCTAATGTTAACCATTTAATGCATGTGGATGATTTAAAATTGTACGGAAAGATGATGCATATTTATTCTGCAAGTTTACCATCAAAATTTGTAAGCATTATTATTCATCTGCTCTTACATAGTAATACTGTTTCTCATTTTATTAATAATGGTAATAAATAGTACTGATGTTTTTCATTTTAAAAATAAAATAAAGCAAAATTGTCTATTACGCCAGTTGCACCTAGACTCAACTTAATGTAATAGACTTTGTCCCTTTTGGATAGGTCAACAAGAAAATGCTCGTAAAGGTTTGCTTTGCGATCAAAACTTTTTCTTATGTTCTATTGATAACAATTTTTCATCTTTTGTGATAGCAAAGTTTGGTCGTTGATCCTCACCTGTTATAAATGAGTGATTTGTAACCCTCAATATCTACAAATACTTGTAACCCTAGTGATTTGATCATTTTGTAAAGATATAATAGTATTGAATCATGACACTAGTTATACCTTAATAATTGATGATATTATAATTATAATGGTATATTAATAATAATAAAATAATAATAATAATAATAATAATAATAATAATAATAATAATAATAATAATAATAATAATAGGTCATGCAACTGACTGGCAAGTCTGCGGTTTGAGCGGGAATGTTTGATTTAGCTCAAACCGCAGACTTACCGGGTCAGTTGCATGACCTTAACTAGTTGTGCATGTTCCGAAAGGGCTGACACATCACGCATTTCTGTTTAACGGGCGGGAGAAGTGGGGGAGCATCATATCTAGGTGTCGTGAGCGTGGATCTCAAATTCTGAAGGGCTGAGTACCGAGTTCGCACTTGTTACTTAGTCCTGAGGTCTTGGGTGAAGCCTCGCTCCGGAGATCGTTTTAAGCAGAATGGGTCACCTAAACTGGGAGACCTAAACAGGCCCCATCTGCAAGGTCATGCGCAGTTTCAATTTACATCAATATCGCACACACCTGGGTGTGATGCATGCACTCAGCTTACCCTTATCGGACTGGGAGTGGGTTTGTTAGGGTTTCTACCCTTGAGTCCTTTGTGGACTCGTATTGCTCCACCACATAACAATAAAAGTAATAGTAATAAACCTACCTTCATTTGATGCATCTATCCCTGACCCAATCTGAGTTAAAGCCAATAAGGAATCCTCCCTTTGACCATCTGAAAAACAACAAAAGTGTTTGTGATTATTAAAGACTAAATCATGCTTATGTAGAGTAAGAGAGATACAAATTATTCAGGTGATCTTCTTTCATTTCTTTTCAAGTTAATATGTTCTCAGACACAGAATACAGGGTAATAATAAGCTGTTATAGGTTATGATTATCAAGGAGATTTTTCAAACTAATTAAGAATATTAGGTGGAAAAGCTCGTTTTTTGTTTTTATTCCTGTCTGGTCGAGACATAATGAAAACTTTGCATTGTATAAAAGCTTTACAAAACCAGTTTGTAGAAGTTGCGGTAAAAACACTTGGAGTTACAAAACCTGTTTCGAGTTATCTTTTTTCCTTGTTAAATCTTGAATTTTGCTGTGGCATTGCCAAAATTTTTACTTTTTAATACCCTAACCTATTTATTGCATAAAAATAGGGTTATTTCAGAAGTAATTAAGCACAGAAAGTTTGTATTTTAAAAGTGCTTTAGATAAAGTTGACAAAAACCTTATAAAAATTTATTAATAATAAAAAAATTATACAAGAAACCAAAAACGTCTATAATAATAATACGATCAAATGGAGCTGACTACGAATTACTTGTCTTTATTAAAAATGGCTAAAATGCTAAAAATAAGAGATGAAATTATATTACTGTAAAATATTTTATCTAAAGAATTAACAGCTAGTTACCTGTTAAGCAATGCAGAGCAGAAGAGGTTTGTACAATACAATACAATAAGGTATTAATTCCAGATGCTCGTTAATAATGAAATACATTTAACGAAAGGAGAAGTACTAAGTTATAGCAAAGGATTCAGAGCAAAATTTAAAGAAATATACAGTATTTGAGAATGAAAATAAAATAGAGTTTGAGAAGCAAGAACATATATGTTCAGTTAATGTACCTTTCTTTGGGCATTGTCTCACTTCACCTATCTGTCTCTCAGTCAAGGCCCTATCGTAGAGCTGCATACAAGATATTTTTCCTTTAAAATATCTATCATCTCCTTCTCTTGCACCAACTCGAATTGGATACTGCGTTGCTAAATCTATTTGACCAATGTTTCGACTTTTTACCATCTTTCCATCGTGCCAAAGTTGTGCTACTCCTGTGTTGTTGTCATAAGAAGCGCCTACCTGGTTCCAGTCATTAAGCTTTTTGTAAAAACCATAGAAAATATTATAAAGAGTAGGTAAACACATATTAATATTAATATTGGTGGAGACATACAAAGAAAGGCATATCATATATGACTACTGGATTTGTCATTGATAGAACTCCTGATAAAAAATGGGGCCATTTTTTGTCTTTTACAAATGTCCATCTATGAAATCTACCAAAAACAGAAGGGACAGAACACATAAAGATGGACAGAAATCAAGCAAAAATCAATAAAAATAGAAATACGGATCGCTTCTCAGAGCTCCTTGAGAGAGGTGTACTTCTTCGTGTTTGACCGAGAAGCAGTGCCTAAGAATACCAGACAACAGATTTTGAAGACAAGAACTCGAAACTAGAAACTGGAACAAGAACGGTCTGGAGCCCTACATTTGATCTAGCCAGAAAGCTGAGATGAAAATATATAGGAATATTGGGTCTTTTAACAATGGTACTCCCAGTAAACACTAAGCCCATTTTTGTCTTTCACAGATACCCATCTACCAAAGACCCGAGGGGAAGGAACTGATGAAGAAAAAGTGGGACAGGAAGCACGCAAGACAACATAAAATGCGGGACATACGGATCGCCCCTCCAGGACCCCCTGCGTGGGAAGGCTCCTTCTTGGTTGGTCTGTAGTTAATGTTCAAGCATCTCGAGACCACCTTTCTTACATGGCTGGGCCCTATAGCCGAAGCCCCAACCAAGGAAAGACCAGAGTTCTACACTTGATCTTAGCCAAAAACCCGAGAAACGATTACGAATATGAATACGAATACGACAGGTACAAATCGTTTAGAGTTTCTGCAAGCTATTCCACCATAATTGCTTAGCATATTAGTTGAAATATGTATTTTTTGAAATTCTGTTGTATATTTTTTAGCTTATTTGGTAATGAAAGAATATTATAAAAGTGATTTTCCATTTATTAAATGCTAAGATAAGACGTATCACTGTTAAAAAAGTGCCTAAAGTTAGTTGCGGTGTTATGAAAAATGAAGTACCTTACAGGCATGAAATTCCATTCCTTACCTTTGTCGATCATTGACCGATTTGTAAAATCACCAGATTTTTTTAAAACAAGATTAATTTGGAATTTTCGGAAAAAAAAATTTCGCCAGTTTCACGGCTGATAACAATAAAGACATGAAATAAAACTTAAACAATATATTATCCTATCTAATATAATCCTATCTTCACATACCCGGATTAATCGCCTCTCTTTTTTCCAACAAAGTAATATCTAGTTTTTGCACTATGTCAAAAGGCTGACTACATCATAAAACATAATGATCCTATTTATAATCTGTCTACAACAAAAAAGCAATAATAATATAATAAACAGGAAAGTTTTGAGCAACTGAGTGGCATAGGTTACATTCATTTTTGTAAACTCTATCTTTAAATAGGTTTACTAATCCTACTTTATACAATTTTTGTCTCCTTTGTGTAGGTTTTATCCCAAGTAAGTACTTTTGATTTCCATTGCGTAAATTTTATCCCACTTACGTAATTGTTGTCCAATTTACGTAATTTTTATCCCACTTACGTAATTGTCATCCTATTTACGTAATTTTTACCCTATTTACATAACCCGCACGCGAATTCGGAGAATCTTGTATATTTAAGGATAGTGGATGCTAATCTGTTTATGTAAGACAAAGACAAATTTATTCTTTTTATTCGTTTTGATCCATAATGTCTACTGTCTACAGTATTTTGTTAGGATTGACAGTAAAATAGCATTACCTGCAGAACTCTAGTCCCTAGCGGCTGAGTAGTCATTTCATTATTACGTGTGACAAATCGGACAAAGAGCTGACTCTTATCAAATTGCCACAAATGAACTCCCCATCCATCTTTACGGTAATTAAGTATTGGACCATCCGTTCCTGTTGGAAAAATGTTCGCAAGGACGGTGATTGCATTTTTGGTATCTAGCTTTCCATGGTTTGGAATTTCTACAAAGGAATCTTTTTTACCTTTAAAAGAAAAGGCTGTATCTTTGATACCTGTAGGAATAAAAAGAGGAGACATTGATAAAATAAAGAAATCCTGGTGCGGAAATTCCCAGTTATGATCTAAAAGGAATAATCAGAAATAACATTTCGCCTAGGAATTTCTTAAAATACTACATATTTCGTGTCAATCGTTGCATGACGTGCGAATTCATGTTAAAGAAACTGTAAACCTCTAAGACGAAAACAGCTAAATAGACCTCAAATAAGTTTAAAGTCGCAAATAAAATCACTTTCATTTTGATGAAAATGTTTTCGCTGGCACTCTGCAAGACCAAAACAAAACAATAAAAAAAGGTCAAGTCGATTTTTATAAATAGAGAAAACAAGGAGAGGATCGAAAAAGACAACCACTTTTTGCACATAAAAACAGTTTCAATTTGGCAAAAATGTTTTCGCTGGCACTCGGCAAGACCAAAACACAACAATAAAAAAAGTCAAGTCACTTTTGGGGTGTGAAAGAAAATGAAAGATGAAGAAAGCCCGCTATTTTTGGTTTCTATTCATTCATGGTTTCTTTCACCTATAACTCATTTCTTTGTTAATGTGTCCGTCACGCTCTTGATCCGTAAAAACTGGGTTTAAAAGGTTAACTAGAAACCTTCATCAAACGACTAAAGTAAGCTGTATTTCTGTTTTCGCCTTCGTCTATCAATAAATTAATGTAAACGAAAAATTCAAGTGATGCAGTTAATTGCTGGTGGAATGACCCAGAACACAATACACAAATATCCCTGTCATAGTCGTCAGATTCATTTAAATATCGCAATTAAAATCACAAAAAGAATTCGTTTATAATAAAAAACCATAATCTTTAATTTTTTTAGAAAGAGTGGTAAGCTTTACAATCCCTTATGGTTTTTTTCAACCAATCAGAAAGAGTGGTAGGCTTTCACAATCTTTTATGTTTTTCTTCAGCCAATCAGAAAGAGCAGTAGGCTTTCACATTCCTTTATGATTTTTTTCAGGCAATTAGAAAGAGTGGTAGGCTTTCACAATCGTTTTATGGTTTTCTTCAGCCAATCACAAACAGAAGAATGCTTTCTGGATTCTCTCTTTGAATTTTCAGTATTATCTAAACACAATTGACTTTCGTTTTCTTCTCCTGGCTTTCCGGTCCATTCCGTTACCAGTGAAATAACTACGACCTAAGTAAACCTGATTTTAATTGCGATATTAAAGTTTTGTAAGTTTTGTTTCTTTCTCATTCATTTAAATAAAGTGATTCCTATAAGGACAGTAAACAACAGTCTAGATTGCAAAATAAATTGCATGTTATACCTCCAGGACCAGTTGTCATGTCAACATTGTGGATCATCATGCCATTATCACCTGTTATTACATCTCGAAGAGATGCGTCATTCAAACGATATACTCCTACAGGCTNTCATGGTTTCTTTCACCTATAACTCATTTCTTTGTTAATGTGTCCGTCACGCTCTTGATCCGTAAAAACTGGGTTTAAAAGGTTAACTAGAAACCTTCATCAAACGACTAAAGTAAGCTGTATTTCTGTTTTCGCCTTCGTCTATCAATAAATTAATGTAAACGAAAAATTCAAGTGATGCAGTTAATTGCTGGTGGAATGACCCAGAACACAATACACAAATATCCCTGTCATAGTCGTCAGATTCATTTAAATATCGCAATTAAAATCACAAAAAGAATTCGTTTATAATCTTTAATTTTTTTAGAAAGAGTGGTAAGCTTTACAATCCCTTATGGTTTTTTTCAACCAATCAGAAAGAGCAGTAGGCTTTCACATTCCTTTATGATTTTTTTCAGTCAATTAGAAAGAGTGGTAGGCTTTCACAATCGTTTTATGGTTTTCTTCAGCCAATCACAAACAGAAGAATGCTTTCTGGATTCTCTCTTTGAATTTTCAGTATTATCTAAACACAATTGACTTTCGTTTTCTTCTCCTGGCTTTCCGGTCCATTCCGTTACCAGTGAAATAACTACGACCTAAGTAAACCTGATTTTAATTGCGATATTAAAGTTTTGTAAGTTTTGTTTCTTTCTCATTCATTTAAATAAAGTGATTCCTATAAGGACAGTAAACAACAGTCTAGATTGCAAAATAAATTGCATGTTATACCTCCAGGACCAGTTGTCATGTCAACATTGTGGATCATCATGCCATTATCACCTGTTATTACATCTCGAAGAGATGCGTCATTCAAACGATATACTCCTACAGGCTTCGGTAAAGCTGAAATTTAAAAAATTAATATGATATAGACGAAGTGAAAAGTAAGTAAGTAAAGAATTGAAAGATGTGTTTCAATTATATGATCAGGTCGTGAATGAGTGATGATATCACAACTGACAGAGCACGTGACTATTACAACCACAGTTACTGGTTCGAATTAAATTTGTTGCAAATATACTTCCACTTTTCTTTAATTCCAAGTTCTCTCTACAAAAGTTATTTTCATACTTTTCTTACCCTTCATGATTTTTTGGATCAGTTGATTTGGTCTAAAAGGAAGGTTTTCATTCTGTTAAAGGCACAGCCTTGTACGCATCATTAGGATGGGGTACCAAATGAAAGGGCATTGCGTCAGCAGATCGGGTGGAAGCGCATGAATAGCTATGGGCGCTAAGCTAAATTGAAACGAATATTTTTCATTTTTCTACAATTCTGTGAAACGCTAAATCTGAATTTTTATTCACTTTAAAACACTAAGTAGATCTAAGTTAAAATACTGTACGGAACAACAAAGTGAAATTGTTATTAAACATTCGCCATTTTTAGACTTTGATATTTAAATGCGAGTCCTGTTATGGTCAGGCCTATTAAAAAGAAGACATTGTTGAAAATAACTGTTAATTCTTAAGAATGTGCATAAATGATTAAGTGCTCTTCAAGTTATCTTACTGGAAGTAATTTTTCTGGGTACAAATTTTATCGCTTGGGGCCTTGGGACGAATTTACAATATTAAGTTCCTGAGAAGTAAGATACGATTTGGAAAACTAATACACGCGAAAGGTATTTTTTTCCGACAGGCGAAATGAAATATCCGCGAAAATTAGTTCAATGAAGGTAACATAAAAAGAGTAGTAGTATGTTACCCCTGGGCTATCTTTTCGTAGGGTTACTGAACTTGCCTTTCCATGTCTTTCATCTACCTTTCTTTTCAAACTTTAGGGCAGGGGATCAGTACAGCCAGTCTTTGGTGTTTTAGTTCCCTCGTTTTTTATATTTATAAATTTTTATATTATATTTATATTATATATTTATACTATTTATATTTTGAACCTTTTTTTTCTTTCCAGACTCATGTCTCTCTCCCTTCCCCCCTCCTTCCACTATTTACTGACTACCAATCACTGCAGTATTCCACCAGTGATGATACTCACACCTGTAATAGGTGAATGGCACACATAAGCACACATCCACACACACAATCACCCAAGTAAATAATTACATAAGTAACATATAAAACACCAGTTTGAATGTAGTTAATGCTTTTAAACTTCTGTAAAACACGTGATCAAAAAACAGGTAAAACAGGTCTAGGGATTCTAAAAAGAGTTCGTTCTAGTAATTTTGATTCTGTGACAAAACATCCTACCCCAAGAACTTTGCCACTAACGTCTTTTACTGTGACGCTTTATTGGGACCCGGGGCCTATTCGACGAAATACAGTACCTTTAACAAAATTCTTTAGTCATTGTTTTTCCAATCCTCTGATCCCATCAGAGAAATTAACCCCCCTATCTGTTGACACTGACTGGTTCAGGCTTTTTAACAAAAGCAAAGTGTATTGGTTGTTTTCCTAAATAAATGTAAATGAAGATAAGGAGATTTGTACTGTTCAAATAATATTAATTAAAGTCAATGAAGATGTCAGTACAGGGCTTTCGAAAACCTACGCTCGATAAGATCTCTTGGGCCTGGTGCTGTTTTCCCATCTGTTAGAAACGAAGAAGGAATTTGTCAATTAGAAATGAAAGTAAAAATACAAGTAAAATACACCTGCAAGAAAAAAATTCCACAGTAGCTTAAAAAAATGCTGTTTTGTAGTTGTTTACTGTTTACAACAAATAAACAACTAATAAATAAGAACAAAGAAAACAAACTCGAGAATGAAATATTTAAAAGAGAGTAGAAGCCACTACCAGGAAATGCTACAGACACCTATTTCAACGCCATTTTGTGAGTACGAAAATAAATTCCAAAACCCAAGATTAGAAATTTAATTTATTCAAATTATTACTAATTTATCTATAATTAAGTCTGTTTGGAATTTCACCATCTTATTTTATCTTCCTCTGTCAGTACAAGATATTAACTGGCTATTTATTTTATTTCCAAGTAAATAAAAGTTACAAAAACTGACTTACGTGTTACAATCTTAAATTTGTGAATAAACTCAGTGCAAATGTATTATTATTCAAGCGGAAGTTAATGAATCGGAACTTAAATAATTGAGGCAAATATAAACGTTTATAAAGCGAAGAAAATGCTCATTTGAAATTATTCATAATAAACTATTCCTTTAAAAAAATTATTCGTTTGAATAAATTATCTCTTTTAATAAATCAATCAGATAAATTATTCACCTAAATTAATGAATAGTTTAAACGCAAATTCATTGAAATAAATTATTCGTTCAAATAAATTAGTTCTTTGAGTAAACCATTTAATCAAATATATTATTCATTTAAATTAATTCATCGTTTAAATAGAATATTCATTCAAATAAATTATTAGTTTAAATAAATTAGTTGTTTAAATAAATCATTTGACCAAATAAGTTTTTCATTGAAAAAAGTATTCGTTTCAATATATGACATTTTTATCATAACCATTTTGCATTTCTCTTTATGACATTTTTTCACGTTCCTGCATTAGGGGAAGAGGTGGCCTACTTTTTGCTGTCAGTGAGGTTTATTTATGTTTATAAATGTGAGACTCATAAAAATTACGTATTATTATATATATTATCGCGTATCTTATTAAGAATAAATATATTATTCATGCTATTACATTTATATTACATATTTACATATTTATGTTAATAAATTACATGTTAATGTGCATTAATGTTCTAAACATTTTCTGAGTACTGCATGCCATGTACTTTTAGTATTTACTTGCTTGATCATATAAATATATGGGGCCATAAGCAGAAATTTCGTAATCATAATGATCACATGACAATAATTACTAATAATCATCGTATTGTGATGATGATGATGATGATGATTATTATTATTATTATTATTATTATTATTCAAATGTCTCACAACATTGATGTTATTTGCCGGTTAGTTGCTGGACATCAGGCCATCTCCCTTGGCTTTAGGTATCCAGTACCTTTCTAATAATCCTTGCAGTTCCTAACAGGCAAGCTTTCTGTAAAAGTTCTATGCTACATTCTGTTTCAATCTTCTTCAACCATCTTTCAAAGTTCTTTCCAATTGTGCCCAGAGCTCCTATAATTAATGGTACAATGGTAACCTCTTTTACATTCCACATCCTTTTGATCTCTCCCTTCAAGTCTTGATATACCTCAGCCTTTTCCTTTTCCTTCCTGTCAATTCTTTTATCAAAGGGGCAGGATATGTCAATAAGCAAGTATGATCGATCCTTTTTATTTCCAAAAACAATGTCCGGTCGGTTTTGTCTCAGTCTGTATTCTGTCTGTATTGGGAAATCCCATAATAATCTAAAGTAATTTGTTACAATTGCACTGTCTATTCTATGATTATACCATCTCTCTATATATCTTACTATTATTATTATTATCATTATTGTTAGCTATTACCTCTAATGCTATTTCCCTTGTGTACCTTAACAAATTAAAGATTTTTTTTAGTTTTAAAGTTGAAGGTTTTACTCTTTCAGGTCAAATTGAAATATTCGTGGGTTAGGATAAAAAAGACCATATTTTTAGTACAGATAAGAATTGAGATCAGTAAGGAAAAAATGAGATCTTGGATAGGGATAAGCATTTCCATTTTCTGGAAAAACCATTTTCAAGTAGAGGGACTAGCTCCTTTTGGATAAAGATAAGAATTGAAGTCTTTTGATGGAAAAGACTTCGGGGCAATAATTATTTGTATAATTTAGACAGAGATAAGGCTTAGGACTTTTCATTTAAATATACAAAACTCTATAAGAAGGGTAAGGATTTGAACATTTTTAATAGGGATAATTATCTCTTGAAAAAGGATGAGTATAAATAAAATTTAGACAGAGGAAAAGATTAAACATTTTCATCTTAAAGTATACAACTTCACAATAACGATAGGTATTTCAACAATGTGGATAGTGGTGATTATCTCTTAAATAGGAATAAAAAATTGCTGATTTTAACAAACCTCTTTGAGTAACTTTTAGCAATAAGTTACAGTAAGCAACAAAAGCTTATTTTTTATTCAACATTTTTTAGGTATTTCCTTACATTTCCTTTCTTTAAAATTGTTTTATGATGATTTAATTAAAAAGTGGTACCTTTCCACTTTTCTACTTTAATTCTTGTTTTTCCTGTAATTATATTGTGCTAACTAGTTAAAGAGAAATCCAGATGTAAGAGCTTTATCATGTCATGAGTCGTAAGCTTTTTTCTGAGCTACGTTTCGAGAGAAATCCAGATGTTTAAATGAAATACCAAAATTTGATTACTGCTTCTTTTTTAACTCCATATGTTCTGGTAGCTAATCTTTAAAAGTTCTTTAAAAATAAAAGATGGCTAAACTATGACCTGTACCCTGTTAAGTATAAAATTATTCGAAATTATATGAAATTTAAAAAATGGTAAAAATTAACAGTGTAGATGTAATGAACTTCCCTTTAATTTATTTTATCGAACCAAAAGCAAAGAAAGTTTGGCTTTTAAATTAAAAAATATTATTATAATATCACTAGTAGAACAGTTTAATAACACCGAGGAATGAGAAGTTCCTTGATGCATCTTATACACAATGCTCATGCACTGTTTTAACGTGTACATTGGTTTGGTATCGTTGTTCATTTTCAGTGTAGATAAGCTAAGAGAGTTAAAAAACCAGACTGTGTACCTAGAGATATTAATCAGATAAAATATCAATTAAGACAGAAAAGAAAATAATGAGAAAAGGCTTAATTTTTCACCAGTGGTCAGCTCCAAATTTCTTACCATCTGAACAGAAGTCGATCAAATATCCTCAGGATAAGCAGATACCTTCTTCAGTAGAACCAGGGAGGGGATATCAATACAAAGTGTGGTATCGTAGATTGCTTGTGCCTTGCCCTAAACCCTACCAATTAAGCTTATAACAATGTAATTATTAGGGTTAAAACTCCTTCTATTAAGCAACAGAGTGTTTATACACATTTGAAGCCAAGGATCAAGTGAGTTTATCCTGTTTGAATAACTGGAATGTGTAGAAAAAGGCTAACTGTTACCTTTATTGGTGTAAGATATTTGAATGCATAATTACTTCACTGTCTTTACTGCTTCATCATAAATTTCATGAGACCTCTAATTAAATATTTCAAGAGTGATCTGAATAATGTTTTTTGTTCTGGTTATGCTAAATTTTAGCAAAAGTTATAATTGGAGAAAAATTATTTTGTTTATCCATGACGAAACAAGAAGGACAATAAAACACAACAAAATAGAAAGGTCAATGCCATTGATAATAACAAAGCAAGTGAAGAATTGCCCTTTGGTGAGAGCAGTCACAAACTGGACTTGTAGAAAGTTACCCATAATGCTTGATAGGCCCGGGCGTGATACACTTGGTGTTACAGGTAAGCCTGTTTGGTAAATCACGTGCTGTGAAATGATAGAGAAACTGTTTACATCGTTTGTTCATGCCACAGGGGATTTTTTGCATGAGAAAGGAATGGTAAGGTTAGAGATAATTTCAGCAAAGTGATTGGTTATGTTACTGTTATGTCTTTGTCTTTAACTTATAATCGTCTATATGTCTTCAAACGTCGATTTGTTGTTATGAATAGCAAAAGAAGATGCTGTGAAGTCATGAATGTCACGTTATCATGTATGCCATGAACTAGACTTGCTCCTAAGCAGAAAATATAGAGCATAATAATTAAAAGCAATGATATAAGAACTGTTATTGCCATACTGTACAGTCAGAAATATAACATACCATAGGTTCAATTTTCGGGAAAACATTGAACATTCATAGCATTGAAATATTATATTAATTAGGAATTAGCAATCGAGACTAAAGCTTTAAAAATGCTTATAAGATATTATTTATTAAAGATAAATGAATTGTTATAAATGAAAGGAAAATATGACGAATGAAAACTGGAAAAAGTAATATTGAGACGCGAAATATTATCTTCAAACCTAGTAAGACACTCGGAATATTAATACGTCGAACATTCACATTTAGAATAGTGTAGAGAAAGCTAAAATAGTGGAAACCCTCGTGACGAATACTTGATATTCATTTTTTGGTAGTTGGAGTTCTACAGTTGTAAGTGAAAGAAACAACATTTCTTTTTTGATTAAGGAATATTTCTGCACCTTACTAGCTCTTTTTACCTTTTATTCAATATAGCTTTATTTTCTCATAGTTTGTGGGCTTAAACAAATTCATGAATTTTGAAAACTGCAAATTACAGTTATGCAAAACAAAGGGTTTGGGAACTAATCACGAGATCACTTTGCAAAAAAAAATCATAGAGATAACACCCTAGTTATGAATTAAGGAAAACCAGAGCTTCTCGCAATTAATATTGACCTTCAGAGATGGCAAAATTCACGTATATATATATATATAACACTTCCTTTATAAGAGAATGGGGGCCCTTCTTTCCTTTTGCTAAGACTTTGAAATTGTGCTATTTTGTATTATGTCCTCTTCCCCCATATGTGATTTGAAAGTGCAATGTTTATATGTTTTGCTTAACGTGTCACAATTGCATAATAGTCATTTGCAGTTTTATTTCATTCTCATGAGTATCTCAAGGGATTGATAACCCGTCAAGACAGAACTTTTAACTATTTTATTATGTTTACTAGTGTTATCCGTTTGCAATTTTTAATCAAAATAAGATGGCCAGGTAGGAAAGCATTTTCGAATTAAATCCATANTATATATATATATATATATATATATATAACACTTCCTTTATAAGAGAATGGGGGCCCTTCTTTCCTTTTGCTAAGACTTTGAAATTGTGCTATTTTGTATTATGTCCTCTTCCCCCATATGTGATTTGAAAGTGCAATGTTTATATGTTTTGCTTAACGTGTCACAATTGCATAATAGTCATTTGCAGTTTTATTTCATTCTCATGAGTATCTCAAGGGATTGATAACCCGTCAAGACAGAACTTTTAACTATTTTATTATGTTTACTAGTGTTATCCGTTTGCAATTTTTAATCAAAATAAGATGGCCAGGTAGGAAAGCATTTTCGAATTAAATCCATACACAGTAAAATCCAATGAATGTTATGTCTTCAAATAATGTCTATCATCATATTAAACCTAATACTTTAAGCTAGTTTTCACAATTAGCCCCATCTAAATTTGAAGCTAATCGACTTATGTTAAGGCTTTCGTATCAATAAAATAGAACTAAGTTAGTTTTTTCCTGCCTTATTAACACAAAATTTGCAACTTTGATTACTTTTAGATATGTTAGATTTAGATTTTTCCAATTCAATGGTTTTTCCATTTTCATGATAACAACTTAGATTAGGTTCTCTGTTACACATTTAAGTCTTCCAGAGAAAGAGAAACCCTCAAATTATTTGACAAAAGGCAACTGAGACAGTTTGCCAGAGGCTAATACATTTAATTTCGAAAAAATGAGTCAATTCTGGACACGATTCAAATTAATATGTTTTCTCAAGCAAGCCCACCCTCAGAAATAGTTTTCTCAAATGGTCTCCAGTGTTCTCTTTTTAACTACTTTTACCTTAAGCAGAGCAAGGTGGCACTTTATTACAGTGGGTTAACTTTCCATTAAATTTTTAAAAATTCTTTCTTTCCTCTCAAAGTTTTATCATCTAAGATAGTATAAATTATGTCATGGGAGATTTTAAGCTAGCCCCTGGAACTCTTATATAATTCAAATTTATTGTGTTTTTAATACTGTTATGCCTATGGCCATAAATTGCAGTTGATCATTTGTGTACGATCGTATCATTTTCATTATTAAACAACAAACATGCTTCGAATTCAACTTGAAAGTATTACCTACTTAAAATAATTTTCTGAGGCATTAAAATGTGTCTATTAACAAGGCTTTTTCCTATCCTTCATCTCATGGATCCTACAATTTACATTTATTTGTAACGTTATGATGCTAAATAGAGTGGCTACAACTTCTTTGGTTTCTGTAATATCTATATTTACAGATAAAATAACAGAATTCATAGCTTTGTCAATAGCTACAACTGTATAAGTAAATTATATTTACAGCTATTCTCACAATTATTTTGAAAAGACATTATAATGTCTTTGATCTGCTGTTTGCTAAAAACAAACCTACGAGCCAAAGCAATCCAATTTACGCTAAATAACTTTTCCCAGTTATAATCTGAACTTAAAAATCTATTTTTCTTCGATCTGCAAAGATGTCTCTTTGAAGCAGCTGACATGAGGTGAAAAAATAAACAATTGCATCAAGAGTAATTTAAGCATAAAGTACTTACTTGGTAGTTTCCAACTTAACCTCTTGCGTTTGATTGGTCCTTCGAAAAGTCCACTTGGAAGTTCAACTGCCACAGATACACTATCACCAAGTTTATCAGCCTTTTGATATGCTCTCATGTAATAGTTCTTGCCAGCAAAGAGATATATTTTATCAGATTTTTGGTCAGTGTATCTACAGAATAACATGTTATTAAATTAGTTAAATATAAAATTATACAATGATATGAAGTATGTAATAACACTTGAATTGTATTTCAACACTTAATTTTTCTGTATGTCGTGCATGTTTATATAATATATATATACATATATATATATGTATATTCCTCTCTCTCCCCCTTGCTCTCTCTCTCCCTCTCCCCCCTCTCTCTCCAACTCTTTCTCCCTCTAAATGTTTTTTAAAAGAGAGAGATAAACCTGAGAAAAAAGGGTAATAAAGATACTTGCATTGAACCTTAATTTTAAGTTGTAATGCACAGTCTTTAATTTAGGCATTTAACATTTTGCTATACACACAGACATATATATATATATATATAAGATATATATNGTCGTGCATTTTTATATAATATATATATACATATATATATATGTATATTCCTCTCTCTCCCCCTTGCTCTCTCTCTCCCTCTCCCCCCTCTCTCTCCAACTCTTTCTCCCTCTAAATGTTTTTTAAAAGAGAGAGATAAACCTGAGAAAAAAGGGTAATAAAGATACTTGCATTGAACCTTAATTTTAAGTTGTAATGCACAGTCTTTAATTTAGGCATTTAACATTTTGCTATACACACAGACATATATATATATATATATAAGATATATATATATATATATATATATACATACATATACAATATTTTATCTGGGTATGTAGCTTTATCCTCAGATATAACCTTGAGTATATATAAATGTATATATATATAAAACGAAAGGAAACAAGACACAAGACACAATATCTTGTCAAGGGCAATATTAGTTGAAACATCTCTTTCGAGTGCGACCAGCAGATAATTTCCAACACAATGGTAAGCCTAACAGCATTTTGGGGTCATCAGGAGAGAAAATGCTCTGATTCGAGGGTTTTCTCTCGACAGAATATGTGTATACTGTCTCCTCTCCCTGATATGAGGTCCCTGCTATCAGATCTGCTAGGCAGGTGATGTAGCAAATTAATTTCCCATCCACGTTGGATCTTTTGAATCAAATTGTTTTCCATTGCTAGCTTCCCCTACAGCACAGGAACCAAAATGTTAAAACATTTCTTTTGAGTGTGATCAGCAGGAGTTAAGGGACCATAAGGACCCATGCAGGGTCTGTACGTGCAAGGACAGTTGCTTTCATCGCCTTGATTTATGGGTTACTCTGTTTGAATAATCTATCTGGTCTGTTTTAGCTATGAAAAAATAAATCTACAAGTACGAATTGTAATAGTATTATGTTTTTAATGTGTTAATAATATACTGAATGAGTTTGAAAGTGAAAGATATGGTTGGAAAAATGAGCTGGTGAGCGACAGGCACAGATAGCTCTGTTGGTAGAGCTTTTGGCCATGATAGCCAAAGGCCCTAAGTTCGAATCCAGTTTTTCTACTTAATTGTGTTTAACAATCATACTTTAACCATTCATTATGGTCAGTCCATCCATTAAGTGTTATAACTTTAACTAGATTTCTCTCGTTGTCGTCTGAACTGATCCAAAGTTCGCCAGTGCTATCACTTGCCAGGTAGAACCTATAATGAAACCATAAAGAATATTAACATTACAGGTGAAACAAGAGTTAAGGTATTATTATAACATAATTATATACAAAGACGATGATATAGTAGCATGGATATATGATGATATGTTAATGTTTTATTGCCAGGATACTAAAAATCAGGGTTAAGGGAATGGAAATTTAGCAGGAAAGAGATGGGAAGAAAAGAAGTCTGACCTGGAAAATATTACCCAAAAGGTTTCAAGATAAATAAAGCAAAAGAACTTTATCAAATTGGTAAGGCAAAACAAATAGTACCGATCAAGGAAACACACCAAAAGCTTGAAAGGAGGAAAGTAGCAAACAAAAGGAAAGAAAGAAAGAAATACGAAAGAAAAAAGATAGAAAAATATAGAAGGTTATAGTGGAATGTGATGCCACAGTGATGAGGCATTATATCCTGAATGTCACTGTGATAATACAACCTTGTGGTAAAATCAATCAAGTGTCATGCAAATTCTTTGCGTGGACTACCCTGATGAGCTAGATTTTTCCTGCTATTGGCAGCTCTGGTTATGTTTATAGAAGTTTCAGGATGCAGTCATGCTGGTAAGCTGTCCAAGAGGTTCTTATAGGGTTGGCCTTTATCATTTTCCTATCCATCTTCCCAGAGGTAACTAAATGTTCATTTCATGTCATCTCATCACATGTCCGCGGAACTACTTCTTAGTGTTTCTAATGTTGATATACAGCTTCCTCTTATGACAGACCTCCAACATTACTGATTGATTAGTTTTCCTGGAAGTCCACAATATATGCTAAAACACCGCATTTTTCGTTGCGTAAATATGCCTTTTCACTTTCTTGAATATAATTCAAGCCTCACATCCACACGTCATTATAATTTAAACGCAAGATAGTAAAATAGATTTTCTGAGTAAACACGGTATAATCTTTAATAATCTTGAAAATTCTGAACTTTATGAACTCAGAGGAAGCCATAGATGTAAGAACTTTACCGTGTCATGAGTCCTAAGCTTTTTCTGAGCTACGTTTCGAGAGATAAATCTCCCATCGTCACATTGACGATGAGAGAAGTCTCCCTTACTGTAATTCTTCGTTATGGACAGGTAGATTGTTGACCTCTCTGGATTCTGCCTGCTTCCCTACGTAAAATGACTTGTAAGTTTTAAAGTCTTGTCAACCCCTCATCTCTTGCCTTGATTGTTACTTTTCTTTCTGATTGTTATCTTTTTTTCCCTTTAGAGCACAATATACTTGGTGTTTTTATGGGTTTTTAAGCCTAATATGATTCTTAACCATTAAAAGTCCCCCAAAGTAAGACAACAGTTTGATACTATAGTAAAATATGACAATAAAGTACCTTTGCTTTATGTAATAGAGTCAAATAGCAACAACACCGTTTTTTAATTTCAAAAAGGGGTTTGTTTAAAGTGTACTTGAAGCAAAATGTCTTATTTAATCCTATTTGACTTACCGTAATCGTTTGAATAAGCGCCCCTCTCAAACAAGCACCCCTCTCGAATAAGCGTTTCCCTTTTCAGAAAATATTTTTATAAGCGCTACTCTAGAATAAGCGCCCCTCCCAGAAAAAAGCGGGCGCTTATTCGAATTTTCGAAATTTATGGAGAAAATCAATTTAAAAATTCAAGACCTTACATGGAAAGAAGGGAACACTTGAAAAAGAAAGAATAACACTTTTTCTTTAACAATTTTTTTTTTGTTTGTTTTTCTTATCAGGAAACTTCTTCAATTCACCGTCCACTACCGTAATCTTTTTTAATAATAAGCGCCCCTCTCAAATACGCTCCCCAATCGAATAAGCGTCCCCCTGAAAAGCATGAAAATTAAATAAGCGCCTGGTCGCTTATTTGAATGGTTACGGTATTTGAAATTGACTAGATAATAAAATAGCAATATATTTTTAAGCTATTCTCTGGAAAATAATGCTGAATAGATAAGGTAGTATATACTAATGAGGTGAATGTAATGTATCCTATGACGTTTCCCAGATTCAAGAAACAAAAAGAATTATTGACACCAACCTCTGTTGGAATTCAGAATTTCTTTTTCAGATAAGAAAATATCTTTGAGACATGTAACTGATAAATAATTAAAAGAGCCTCGTTTTTATATTTTTGTAAAGAAAGTAGACAGTTCCAATGAAAAAATATTCAGGAAACCATGCATTGGAATTTTAACTGATACGAAACAATGTAGATTTTTGCTCTGTGTGTGTGTGTGTGTGTGTGTGTGTGTGTGTGTGTGTAAGCTGCTGGAGACCAAGTGAGTAGGCTGCACTGGGAATATCTCTCCCAACTACAGGGGCGTCGAAGACGCACATTTCCTGGTTGGATTTTTTAAAAAATTTCTCAAAATCGACGACGAACCAGATTCAAAATCACATGAACGACGAGATCGATTTCTTCAATGGTACGGAAGAACAGCTTGAATCGAAGGCTATTCGTTACTAACTAGTCAGAAAAACCTGGCTAATCAGCATCCAGGCATCACCACGTGGAGGTTGCCTTCAGATTTTTGCTCTAATTGTGTCTGCTCCACTTTTGGGAAGGTCTTTTACTACTCTTTCCACTATCGAGATAATCTCCTTTGCAGGGATAATTTGGGGAGTTACAGAAATGTAGATTTTATCTCCTTATACTAAGGTCTTGAATTTATAAAAGCTAAAAAATACTGAAATAATTCCATACTGGCTCTTTGTGTGCTGACAGGCCAAGATAACTGAGAACAATTTTTAAAAATGCAGCTACCAATGATTACTGATACCCATTGTCGAAGAAAAAGCGAAAGCTCCTTGGTTGAAATATAAATAAACGTACCTATAATCACCGGTCTCTGGTGCCCGAAAGAAGGCCGATAGCCTTGATCCGTAGTTATCGTCAACATTAAAAGGTGCGTCAAATTTATCTAGAACTTCTATACTTGAAGGATTTTCTGGGAAATTTTTATCGTTTTGTAGATCTTGTATTTCATAACCAGGAACATCATACCAGACTTCACGAATGACTCCAGCGAATGGATTGCCTGTAAAGTGACAAAATGCAGAATAATATATATATATATTTGCTTAATGAAAAATGGAAAATTATTTAAGGAACTGTAATATATTTAGCAAAAAGACCTTTTACTTTGGCTTAATAACAGTAAATAAATGACAACAGCTTTTCTGCATAGACACGGCTTGCAAGCAGGCATTGCTAGTGGTACGTCCATGCCATAAATGCTTCGAATACCTTAGTTATTGAAAACTCTTTTGGTAGTCTTTTTTTGGCCATATATTGGTTTTACTTGATGCGAGACCAGCAGTAAAAGTTAGAAAATTCCACTTTGAAATATCTTAAAAAAGGGTTCAGATGCAGGTTATGTCAAACAATTATAACAACACCAAATAAAAACACCATACGAACTAGATCACTAAAAAGAGATATTTATCTGTGTATGTGTGTGTGTATGATTGGAGTCTACAATTGTAAGGTGCTTAATGCTTTTAAGAAAAAAACCAGAGCCAAAATGGTAGTAAACTCGAAAAATAACTACAGTTTTTGTTGAACTAAGAGTTGCACGTATTCAGCGATCACCTGGCACATGCTAGATGTTTAGAAACAGAACAAATTCTATACCACACAGATCGAACGTTCTATGATTCTAATTTTTGCTCATGTAGTTCACTGGGGTGTACTGGTTCTAATAATGAATTTAAAAATTTCTAAATTGTTCACAGTTTTTGAAAAAGGTTTTGAACAATATTGGACATTTGGTTTTCCCTTACCTTCATAGATTCGAGATCAATGTAATTTGATTCCAGATTCCGGATTAATTTGAATGGGACTTTATTTTCTTTGATTCGAAATTAGAGATGAATCGCGTTTGAATCAAGATACGAGGTCAATGGGATTTGATTCCAGATTCGGGATTAATAGGATTTAATTCAAAATTCGAAATCAATGGGATGGCAGTGATGTTGGAATCAATTGGCTTTGATTTGAGATTTGAGATCAATGGGACTTTATTTTCTTTGATTCGAAATTAGAGATGAATCGCGTTTGAATCAAGACACGAGGTCAATGGGATTTGATTCGAAAGTCGATATCAATATGTTTCTATTCAAGATTCTTGGTAAGATCCGATTCAAGTTTTGAGATTAATGAGGACAAAAAATAAAGAAAAAAGAGTTACGATTTCGCTTGCAAGGGACAAGTGAGTTTCGCGTTTGGGTAGTTCGAATCTTTTATTTCGATAAAATCCTAAATTAAGTAAGGATAAGATTTGAAAATACCTTGTAACCGCCACTGTAGATTTTCTTTATTAATTGGTCTTTGGTAACGGCCGCTAGGCATGCGTACTCCAACCGACAGAGAGTCGCTGTTTTCTTCTCCTTTCTGAACAACCTCAAGAAAATAATATTTTCCTGCCACCATGAAAATAGGTTTTGATGATTGGTTAGAATATCTGGAAAGAAAAAAAGAAGAAGATAGCATATCTTTAGCACTATTGTAAAAACAAATGTATGAATACAAGCAAGAAGGCTTCTAAAACCCAGTGTAACGTAGAGTTAAGTAAATGTCTTTCAACATTGGGTTCAACATCGAATGTATCAAATGCTAGTAAAATCATCATGATAAAAATATAAAAACAGTTCTTCAAAATTTCGTTTTTTTTATTATTATTAAATTCCACCTTACCAATGATTTCAATAAACAAAGACAGTAAAATGCTGTGAAAATGTTGTTGGTATCAGCATTTGTTTTGAAAAATTCAGCTATTGGAGCTTCATTGTCAAAAGTGGCATTTTAATAACGTGCTTTTTATCACTGCAGTATGCGATCTCGTTTCTAGATCTCTGTTGTTTGGCATGTTATGCTAACTTGCGAATATATTGGAGAAGGGATTCAGAATAATGTCTTGCAATCGCTTGTGGTTTATTTCAGTGAACAAAAAATCTGTGAGGAGATAATGTAATTGTTTTAAAAATGGGGACATCATCATATCCATCATCATCATCATCAAAAACAACAACATTATCATCATCATCATTATCAAGATTTTCGACTGCAACTAACACCCTCCTTCGTTATGGAATCAGCCATTTAGATTTGATTTTGCTACAAAGTTATATTTTAACCGTTTTCTGGATATACGCATTTTGTTTTCATTCAGCCATTTCTTTGTCATTCTCTTCTTCTTTTCCTTTCTTCAATTTTCATCCCTTAGTTGTTTTATTTCACTTTTCTTTGCTCCTCGTCACACATCGCTTAACGTTTCCAAAATGCTCACAGCTTCTAGCTTTCACACAAAAGTATAAAATTAAATTAAGGGGAGCACAAGTCCATGTTCTTTTGGCCTATAAGTACAACACTCATAGTTTATGTTTATACGTATACACATTAGTGCACAGTGCTCAGATCAAGTAAGACCACGGCAATGTCCATGGTTTTGTAGCCACTTCAAAGCATTAGTGATTTTACTGATTTACTGAAACAAAATTGAGTATTTTTATTTTTCTTCTTCTCCTTCTCCTTCAAGTGTCAGGTCTGGAACAGACATAGACGACCATGGTGCGCCTTATCTCCCTGTTGTCCGAGTTCCTTATAAGCTCGGCTTCCCATGATGTGTTTTGAGTTGCCCATTAATTAAGACTGTCCATGAATGTTATTCTCTGTCTGCCCCTACTTTTCTTCCCTTCTGTCTTGTCATCTAGCATCTTCTTTTCAAGTTCGTCCTTTCTACATACGTGCCCCAGACTTTGAGTATTATCTTCTTAAATACTAGACATAATGAGGTAAATTAATATTAATTAATTACTTCAACTTACTTATTCCACTGATTATGCCATGTTGGCTTGTAAAGTTGT
>RDPX01000221.1:1229456-1247462 GCA_003991215.1 Morbakka virulenta
AATAATAATAATAATAAAAATAATGGAAATTCCATAAAAATCTAGGAGATATGTCAGTTCCAAGAAAACCTTATCATTGAGTATTACTTTATTATTTTCTCTCCGTGCTACAATTCAATAATAATAATTATTAAAATAATAAAGATGAAGATAAAAATAATAATAATATTAATAATAATAAAATAAATAATGATAATAATGATGATAATAATAATAATAATGATAATAATAATAATAATGATAAGATAATAATGATGATAATAATGATGATAATAATAATAATAATGATAATAATAAAATAATAATGATAATAATGATGATAATAATGATGATGATAATGATAATACTGATAATAATAATAAAAATAATGATAATAGCATTTAGGGTAATAGGTATAGCAGTCCCTTCAGATTGAACTACATTGTTATTAAAAGTGACCGAAAAACTTTTTCAGTATAAAGATCTGAAAATTTAAATCTCAAAAATACAGGAAATGAATACGGAAACTGTGCTAGTCGTCATCGGAGCATTAGAAGTAATTAAAAAGGCACCAAGGAGCACACGAACAAGATTCCAGGAAACAAACATGTATAAGAAAAACACAAAATTGTCCTTCTAGTATTAAGGTATACCCTTATATAAATACTATTGATTAAATAAACACCAAATAGCCAGCCTTTAAAACCCAAGAATTCTTTTTGGATCTGCAAGTATTGGCAAACAAGGAAACAGAAAAATCAAGGGAAGTCAGAGATAATAACAATGATGATAATTATAATTATCATTATGATAATCATAATGTCAACAGCTAAAATTATTTAAGAAAGTAAAGCAAATTATAAAGTGATGAGGAAGATGGCTTCAATCACAGTGATAACAAAAGCTATAATTATATGATGTAATCATATATATTACCAATATATTGTACTATTACCACTACTATTATTACTACTGTTACCATTACTACTTGTATTACTACTATCACTACTAGTATTACTACTATTACTACTATTACTACTACTTTTGCTAATACTACTGCTACTACTACTATTACTACTACTACTACCACTACTATTACTACTACTACTACTACTACTACAACAACTACTACTACTACTACTACTACTACTATAATGGTAGCGATACCACTGCTGATTATTATTATCTTAAAAAATTGACAGCAATGAACATAAAGTACTAATCTAAATAAGGGTTTGTCCTAAGCTGAGTCTCCTGGGATTTCACTAATTTGCAAGCGGTTTTGAAAAGTCCAAAGTTTTCTGTTCATTTAAGCACCTGCTTTCAACTTCGATTTTGAATGTTGACCCCCTGAATCTTCGGTTTCATCTTTTTTGACAAAAAGAATTCAGAAACTACTATATGTGAACAACAATCTTAAAACACCATTACTTGGTAAAAAGGAATCACACTTTGGTTGATTATTTGCCATTCTCGAACAAATGCTTCATCTTATTAAGCACTTCCCACCTAGATCTAATTTGAAATAACCACTTGGCGTACTTTCCTTGAAATAACGTATATAAGCCTATACCACCAATATTAAGGAATGATTAATAACGATTATCATTGTATACATAAATAAACTTAGAAAATTAAACAAATTTTCCTAACACATTTAAGGTAAAGTAACTGTTAATCAGTGTGACAATAGCTGAAACAAACCTTTTTCTCCAAACACTTTCTCGGCATCACTTCGAGACAAGAATCGGCTGTAAATAGCTAATGACGAAATACCAAAAATAGCACCCTGATAATCAGGACCAATAGTCTTTCTACCGATAACAAAGCGGTTCAAGTCATCTTTGATTATGATTGGTAATGTTCTTGGTGTTTTAGTCAGTCCCCGGAAAGATCCATCCAAATAGACCCAGAGACCTTTGTCTAAGCGCCATGACATGACTACTCGCTGCCATCTGTCAAAAGAAAAATTATAAATACAAATTAGACTAACTCAATATTTGTTCTTCATTTTTTCCTGTACTATCATGACCCATACATAAGCAGATCAAGAATTTTGGATTAACTCCAGGCTAAGTAGATCAAGAAGGAATCAGAATAAGGTCTACTTCATCAGGATTCAATGAAACGTTCTGACTGGTAAAATCTTAAAAAGTCACCTAAGTTGTAATACAGGATATTTCTTGTCATGAAGTTTTTAATTTCCTTTGCAAGAGTGGCTTTCCTACTCAACATATATCTATCTATAAAATAACCACAGAAAGAAGGGATTGAAACCGTATTTATAGTTGGTGTTGTTCTGTGATATGACTACATATATTGTCAAAGGTTCCTCGAAATACCTTGATCAGAAAGTTTAAAAAAACAGACGAGTGCTTAAAAAAATGGGTGTAAATAATCAAATACAGATCAACGTGAAAAGTCGACAATGAGAACGTATGAAAAAAGGATCAAATATTAAGAAAAGACTTCAGAGGGAATAGCTTACGCAAGAGAACAAGAGATAGTTTAAGAAAACAATGTACGGAATAAAGGGATCAAAAAGAACTAGAGCAATTTGTGGATAATAATCTACAAAAATACTCGATAGAGATTTGTAACATTTTGCTCGCTAAGGCATGCGGGGTAAGGACCATTGGTAACGTGAGGTTAGTATATTCATAATATTCTTTTAAACACACTAGTAAACACGAAACAATTCTATTCATGAATTTGGTCTATTATATTGGAGAGGATTTGAAATGGTAGAAAAATGAAAAATAAGTGTGAACCGAAATGGATTAAAACCAGCGCCTATCATAGCCAAATTCTCTACCTCCTGAACCTCTTTTTACCCCTTTTTTCTCGAGATCCTTTATTAGAGGTTAAGGACAAGACAGAAAGTGTCACTGAGCCTCTGGTTGACCAGGGGCTAGTCTCTTTCTAGCTATCATGGCTCTTTATAAACGTAGCTCTTGCACAAAAAATGATTTGTTAAAGGACAGATACCCATACCTCACGTTTTAGAGCATGAGGTCCTGATAGTCACTGACACTGGTTTGAATACAGTTCATTGAAAATATATTTTTCACTTTTCTACTGTTCTAAATCTTCTCTATCTATATTATATTTTCACAATTTCCTAGCCCCACGTGTATGTTAGGATCAGTTGATCTGAGTTTATGATGGGAAATCGGATTCAGAAAAGGATTTGGAATTGTAGAAAAGTGAAAAATATGTGTTCACCCAAACGGATTTAAACCAGTGTCAGTGGCTATCAAGACCACATAATCTACCACTTGAGCTATCTCCCCTCTTCCTTCACCAGATCACTTTTGAAACCAAATATTTCACTTCTTTAGTACTGCTTTTCCTCCCAGATCCTTGTCGTTGGACATCACATACGAATAATGCATATCGGGCTGAACCTCGAACAGAACAACGATTTCAACTCAACTTCCAAGCTCAGATTAACTGATCCTAACATACATGTAGAGCAAGGAAATTGTGAAAATATTATTATATATAGAGAGAAAATTTAGAAAAGTAGAAAAGTGAAAAATTTGTTTGTATCAAACTGGATTAAAAACAGTGCCTATAGTAATCAAGGGCACATACTCTATCAATTGGGCTCAGCCCTATATGCGTAATTGAGACGTGATGTCCAACGATAGGGATGTGGAGAAAGAGCAGTGGGTTTAAGTGAAAGCTGTGGTTGCCAAAATGATCTGATGAAGGGAGAATGTTGATAGCTCAGTTGATAAAGCAGGTGATCTTAATTTCCATAAGGACCGGTGCGAATCCAATTCAGTGCAAACATATTTTTCACTTATCTATAATTTAATTGGTAAGACATACAGTAAAGATACATTCTTAATGTCAAACAATTAAAAGTGGGAATGTTGTTAGCACTACGTATCGACTCCTACCTAATATGTTAACGCTTTATTGAAGAATGTCTTATAAAATTAAGGATTATTATTTGGTCTACCTTTCTGGCAATATCGAGGCCACAAATTATAAATTCCAAATTGACATTTTTTTATAAGGGCCAGCTGAACAAGCGGCAGCAAAATAAG
Source organism: Morbakka virulenta (assembly GCA_003991215.1). Lineage (NCBI taxonomy): Eukaryota > Metazoa > Cnidaria > Cubozoa > Carybdeida > Carukiidae > Morbakka > Morbakka virulenta. The sequence continues at coordinate 1,233,494 of RDPX01000221.1, forward strand.
ACCCAGGAAAGAATTTCTATAGTTGAGACGTGAATTAAATGCTGTCCTTCAGATAGGGCGTTTTAACACAAATAAATATTGGAGTTGAAACTTACCTGACCGTGTAAACTGGTGTTCGTACAGTCCAAATCATAATGTCTTCTTGGGGGCTCATTATGACCTGGAAATACAAGTTGTCGTTCACAAGGTAAACAGAAATTCCTTTCATTCCTCCTTTATGACCACCAGTATCAATTACATAATGGGGTTCTTTATACTCTCTGACAATTTGCTGGAAAAAAAGAAATAAGTAAAAAAGTCTATAAAAGGTGATGACTTTAATCTTAAACTGTGGCATCTGCTTAATAAAGTAATTTCAGAGAGTACTAAGAAAGGACCTGTATGGTAATCTGTTGACCTCTCGCTTCTCGGCCTTTTGGCTAAGATCTGTAGAGCTCTGGTCTCTCCCTGGTCGGGGCTTCGATTATAAGGCCCAACTATGTAGGACAGGGGTCTCGAGATACTTGAGCCTTGGTTGAAGACTAACCCAAGACGGAAGGCCTTCCCACGGATGGTCCTGGAGGGGCGATCAGTATGTCTTGCATTTTATGGTGTCTTGGGTGCTTTCTGTCCCATTTTTTAATTTAGGAAAAGTAACGATGGGAAAAGTAACGATGAAGTATTATTAATAGCACAATCTAAACAATATTTAACCAGTCGTATCCGAGAAACACAGCCACGATTTTTAGGTCAGATTATACCTTAAGAAGGGCTAGAAACTACAATTGTATCAGGAAAAATACAAGCGAGGCAGAGAGTAACATATTTAAATAATTTTTGGAGATGAGTAAATGAACGAACAAATGCTAATTTAACTACTGTTACAGCTTTGTAGAAATAGAAACGAATGGAAAACCATGATCGCCAATGTCCTTAGAAGGTATGGCATTTAGAGATAGATAGATAGATAGATAGATAGATAGATAGATAGATCTGCCTTAAAGCTGGTTTATATTCAGTGCTTTTTGTAACTGGCGCGACTTTTTACGATTGATCTTCCGCAATTGTTCGCTTGGCCAATTTCCGTTTATAAACTTGATGTCCTTGAGTTGAGCGTCAAAAGTTTATGAATACTATCTAAGTGGGAGCTGTAAATAACACCACNAGTCGTATCCGATAAACAAATCCACGATTTTTAGGTCAGATTATACCTTAAGAAGGGCTAGAAACTACAATTGTATCAGGAAAAATACAAGGGAGGCAGAGAGTAACATATTTAAATAATTTTTGGAGATGAGTAAATGAACGAACAAATGCTAATTTAACTACTGTTACAGCTTTGTAGAAATAGAAACGAATGGAAAACCATGATCGCCAATGTCCTTAGAAGGTATGGCATTTAGAGATAGATAGATAGATAGATAGATAGATAGATAGATAGATAGATAGATAGATAGATAGATAGATCTGCCTTAAAGCTGGTTTATATTCAGTGCTTTTTGTAACTGGCGCGACTTTTTACGATTGATCTTCCGCAATTGTTCGCTTGGCCAATTTCCGTTTATAAACTTGATGTCCTTGAGTTGAGCGTCAAAAGTTTATGAATACTATCTAAGTGGGAGCTGTAAATAACACCACTCTGATACTGCGGATGGTAAGGTTTTTACTTCTTGTACATCTTCGATTAAAACACAACGACAAAAGATTCAGGATACGAAGGATTCTTTTTAAAAGGGAGGATAAAAGCAAAAGTTATCTGCTTGTAAAAGATGTTTTTGGATTTACACTTTTCATTAACTTGGTGTAGCTGGTTAGTGATTGTTTGGAAAAAGTAGAATGAGATCGTACTTTCTTTGAGATTGCGACCTATGAAAAAATTGTTTAAAATATCAAATCACGCATACCCAGTCAAAAATTTCATGGCAAATTGTGCCGCACACAACAGAAAGCATTGAATGAAAATCAGCCGCGAGAGAAGATAATATGCTTGTTAGAGGTAGTCTGTAAACCAGAGGTCTAAGAAAATAATAGGTAGACGAGCTCAAGACGCACTTAGTTAAATTTAGGAAACTGGTGACTGCAACAATAACCCAGACACAAGACAGGAGAGATTAATTCTACCATGACGTACTGTAAAAACAGTACGTAATTCCTAAAAAATTGGATGTGTACCGTAATTATTCGATTTACCGTACTCTACTTGAATAAACACACCTCTCGAATAAGCGCATCCTTTGGAACCCAAAAAAGTTAATAAGCGCACTCCCTCAATTAAGCACACCCTCATTGGCAGATTTCCTTTTCAACAACCGCACCCTTTTTCCAAAGTAAAAAATTGAAGGTCAAGAATAAAAGCACTAAAAACACATATTTTATTGAGAATATTCTATTTTGTTTTTAACATCATGTGCGTAAATCACAATGTTCATATGTTGACAGATATCTTTGTATTTGTCAATTTTATTTTTGAACTTGATGAATGTCGATGTTGATATTTTAGACATTTAGATATTTAGTGCTTTGTAAGTTGACTTCGTGCTGTTTGTACTGATCAAAATATTTTTGACATTTGGTGCTTTATAAGTTGACTGACTTTTCCAATAAGCGCACTGCCTCATATACGCGCACCCCCTAAATAAGAGCACCCTTTAGAATCCCCAGAATTATTTAAGCGCACCGTGCGCTTAATTGAATAATTACGGGTACCTCTTAACTGCTAAACTAAGCGTAAGAGTGCATATCAAAGGTAGTGATTTAGAATTGATCAAAGGTCAATTAATTTAGTGTTTTACATGTTTTCACTCTATTTGGGTATCACTATAGAAGTTTTCTACAAAATGTATTGTTTGTAAATGTTTAGCAAGTTCAATTTTTTATTAATGCCAACATTAATGAAAAATTGATATTCCATAAATCATTTTCTGAAACGTTTGATAGGTGAATGATTTTATCCGTCGCTATCCAAAACGGGGTTGAGTAAAATCTTTGAAGAGGATTCGAAACCAAACGAATTTTGAACCAATGCCTAAAGTATTGGTGAATTATACAGCTAAAACATTAGCTGGCTGATAATCTAGAGCTCAGTCGGTAAAACGTGTGGCCATGGGAGTCATATGCATTAGTTCGAATCCAGCTCAGTGACAAAGATTCGATATAAATTGGTTCGAATTTAGTTGCGTGACATATTTTTTGGTTTTTTTAATAGATCCTATTTAATGCGAAGAAAACAATTAATTATTGGCATTATTACATTATATATTACACGAGTAATCATGAGAAAACTAACTGAAAGCTGTTTATTTTATACTGAATTGTATCAGAAAATTCTTCCCACAGCTTTAAAAGATAAAAAAGAGGAAATATAACTAAACTTTCAGGTAAATTAAAAAGTGGTTCTGAGTGCCGGCTGATTAAAGAATAAAAATTCCTACAGTTTCATATTAAGTACATAATTGAAAGGACTATAAACCTCTCTAAATAACTTCCTTTTTTATTGTGTTTTAAAATCATGGAAATGATATTCTCTTTTTAATATCATACCTTACAATCAGTCAATTAACGAATATCAAATATTTGATTTTTGTTTGTAAAAGACAAGAACAGTTGTACGTAGAGGCGAAATAATTTCTTCATGCATACATAGTATGTAGTTTATAATTTTATATTAAGGAACAAGTGTTATCTTCATGAAGTCACATCTCTTAAATATTTCTAACGAGCGTTGCCAACTTTATTACTACCTCAACATATCTCTCTTTGTTTACTGCTACCAAACCCATCTAATCTAGTGTTGTTGAGGAAGGATTCAAGCTCTTCCAGGGCATTAATGATAATAATAATAAAATAATAATGATGATAATAATGATCTTTTTTTGTCTTAAGTCCCTAGGTAAAGTAAAAGAAGAAATTTGATTTTTCTCACCTGGTCAAACTTCAATTTAAAGCTTAATGCAAATCCGTGTTTGCATTTGCTTGGGTCTTGCAGACACACATCATAATCTGAAACTTCTAACCACCCTTTGTCTCCATCAATGAGAATTCCACCATCAATATCTGAAATTTCTTTGATGGCTTTAACTTCTGCTGATCCAGGTATATTGTTATTTACAAGATGTGGCATAATCCATCTGTAATTTGCTACAACTAAAATTAAGAAAATGAAATATGATACAAAGACTAACAATCGTTGCATTTATCGGCATTAAAGGTATTTCAATAATGTTAAAATATGAATGTTTTCTGTTACAACTATCATTGCATTACTTTTAAAAGGCTTTTAACGGTATTTGTAGAATGTAACTATAAGAACATTTTTTGTATAACTTTTTGTTAAAGGTGTTTAAGGCGTAAGGCCAGTATATACATTTTTCCTCTGCTATCAAATTAGGCGGAATGAATATTTAAATATAAAGGGGATTGGCTTGTAACGGTACCACAACGAATACAAGAGTTACAATTGTATTCATTTTTATTAAAATTGTTTAAGGCCAATAAATGAATTTCCTGTGATACTAAATATGACAGAATGCCTGCTAGATTTTGTCCACATTTATCATGATCTCTTTTTCGCATCATCAGTTCTCTCTTAGACTAGATATTTTTCACTATGGGAAAATGTAGAGAGAAACAAGTATGGCATAAGGTTGTTATAGATCTGGAAAAAGCTTCTGGTAGAGTACCTAGGAAGAAGTCTGGAGAGGTGTGAGAGGAAGAGGCGTGCATGAGAAATATGTCAGAATGATACAAGAAACCTAAAGAATTGTAGCAAAGAAAGTTAAAAGTACGGTTAGAATAAAAATTAGTTCCACCTGGAGACAGATGTCTGCCAGGGATCAGCACTCAGCTCTTTCCTCTTCCATATCATTAAGAGGGTATTAGCTGGTAGATGCGAGAAGAGCCACCTTGGATAACATGGTGTGATGACATAGTATTGGGAGCTAGAAAGACAAAGGAGCTTCAGGGGGAAACTTTAATGGTGAAAGATTGCAAAGGAAAGTGAAGGTTTAAGTATAAGTAGAAATAAAACAGAGTACTAACCAACAGAAATAGAAGGCGACCAGAAAGTTACCTTAGAGGAACTTGCAGGAAGTTGGAGGAAGTTGTAGAAAGCTGGAGAAAGTTGGAAGGAATTGGAGAAAGCTGGAAGACGTTTTTGGTTTCATCTGTAATAGAAATGCCAGTAAAACGTGTCCATAAAACGAAAAGCTCTCATATCTGTTGTTCGGCCGACCATAATGTACTGAATAGAGGCTTCACCACTAAAGATTGTTGAAGAATGAAGAATGGATATAGCGGAAAAAATAACATTGTAATGGGCATCCGGTGTAAGAACGTTGAATAAGATCATCATTTTTATCATCATCATCATCATCATCATCATCATCATCAATCGGGTACACCCGAATTCATAATCAGCATTCTCCACGCGTCTCTGTTTATCATCGATTTCTGGAGATCGTGTATTGGAAGACCTGTGTCTTTCTGAAGCAGGGTAGCATAGTCCAGTGTAGGTTGGCCAACATTTCTATAACCATGGCGCGGTTTCCACAGCACAGTGAGCCCTGCAGGTTCTGGACTTCTGAAGCAGTGTCCTACGAAGCGTAGTCGGCGTACTCTAATGGTATCCGTAACTTTGGTTAGGCTTCGGTATAATTCTTTGTTTGTAACATGTTGCTTCCAATTGATGTACTTAATGTGTCGAAGCATACGAGTGTAGCAACCATTAACTTCCTTTTCTAATTTTATTGTTTGGGTCCATGTTTCTGATCCATAGAGCAATATACTTTCAACTGTGGCACGAAAGAAATTGATTTTCTGCTTGCATGGTAGCAATGATCACCAGAAGATGTCTAGCCTGGGCCTTTGTTTTCCTTATTTGTAGGCCTTTTTCTGAATTGTCTACCCACGACCCTAGATATTGAAAGTCGTCTACTTTTCTAATCTCTTGTTAATTTACCAATAATTTTGGTTTGCGTTCCATGTTATAACACACGAACTTGGTTTTTAAAAAATAAAATAAGAAATCATAAGAAAAATAACATACTGGGCTAACATATACTTATGTAAAAAATAAACTAAAATTAAATGTCTGGCTTCTCTTAGTCCTTTTTTAAAAAATATTATCATGGGGAGTGTTCTAATGAACTTTCCTTGGTGGTACTAGCTCATTTGTTTTGGATCCTGTGTGACCCATTTCGCTCAATGTCTTCATTTTAATGCAGTTTTTTCTCCCCTTTGTACTGAACCTATTTATGAATGTAGATTCTTTTGGCTTCTACTGTTTTCCTTTAACTTATGACTTGATTTTTTTTTAATCTTTCAGCTCAACTCTCATCTCTTGTCTTAACTATTTTCTTGTCGTTTCACAGTTCAATACACTCAGGGACTCTATGCCTTGTAAATTTCTTCATCATTGAAAAAAGGGTTTTGATTTATAGAATTATTCTCACCTGTGTCATCGTATGTAAAAGCATAAGGCACATCTTCCACCGTAAGCGATTTTGTAAAAAATGTAAGAGAAGCTACAACCATTCTACAAAACACACAAAAAAGATATAAAAGTTACTTTCTAATTAGCAAAATTTTGCTCAAGAGGATTCCGTCCTATTCCATTAAAAATAATATTCGATTTTTCAATAGAATTTCTTTTTGATAACAAGCTATACCTCTATACATCTATACATCTATACATCTATACATCTATACATCTATACATCTATACATCTATACATCTATACATCTATACATCTATACATCTATACATCTATACATCTATACATCTATACATCTATACATCTATACATCTATACATCTATACATCTATACATCTATACATCTATACATCTATACATCTATACATCTATACATCTATACATCTATACATCTATACATCTATACATCTATACATCTATACATCTATACATCTATACATCTTTACATCTATACATCTATACATCTATACATCTATACATCTATACATCTATACATCTATACATCTATACATCTATACATCTATACATCTATACATCTATACATCTATACATCTATACATCTATACATCTATACATCTATACATCAAGATTGTAGTGTCTTGGCGCGTTTTCCAAAAACCTCTTTTGATAAAACCTGATTCCGCAAACGGCTCTGGTTATTATATTTGCTTCAAAATTATTCAAGTAAAGGTTTCATAGATTAAGTAGTAATAGACTTTTTAAAATAAGGCTATTATTTTACGAGGTATTATTCAAGGCTAGAAAAAAATTCTCTGATTAGAAAACTAGTGAACACAGTCTTTGAGGAGATACAGAGATACAGCATAAATAGTTAAGAATAAGTAATATTAATAGAATACAACCCTAAAAATAAGTATTTTATTAAGTTTCACAATGAAATTTATCCTCATAATTTATCATGATAATTTATTGTAATAACTTTTAATGATAATTGATGATAATTTATTATGATATTTTATCATAATGATTTATCAAGATAATTTATCTTAATAATTTATCATGGCAATTTACTATGATAATTTATTTTGATAATTTAACAACTAATTGTTCAAAAAATTTTCATACCTTGTGAAAAGGAAAGGCTTTTTATCGTTACTTTGTCTTCCTATCAGAAGTCTTGTAAAGCCATCTTGGTTTAAAGCTCCGGCAGGCTTTCCTTCTGTCACGGAGTCCTTGAACGCTCCATTCACGTATACAGTTAAACCTTTAAATCGATGCCAGCTCATCACAATTTCTTGCCAACGATTTGTTGTAATATCCGTTGCTAATTCCCATATAATGTTAGATGCGATTACTTTGTAGTGTAGTTTGTTATTTTGAATGTAAATGGTAAAACCTTTTGATCCTCCCGATGTGTCCACGACACAATGTGGTCGTTGATATTTTTTTACAGACTTATCAAAAAGAACCTGAAACAAAAACGTTATTGTACATTGTAAGTTCTTGTTTTGACAATCCCATCTATGAATATAGATTAAAAAGTTTTAATAATAATTACAAATAAGCCTTAATACTGCCATTATCTTTCAATTTTTAATTTGTCGTTTTACAGGTATGACTTTTATATCGCTGGAAAAAATCCATGACATACCTAGCTTGATTTTTATAACAGTAATTTATGTCATGGCTTTTATGATTTTCACATTCTTAGATATAATGTATACCAAAACTTGCAAGATTTTTATGTCTCTAAATTTTATTTTTTTTGTAGCTCGCATGATTTCCCTGTCTTTAAATATAGCTTATGCAATGGCTGCTACTATCTACAAATTCTCTATACCAGCTTAACTTATAAAAATAAGAATTAAATGAAGAAACAGAATACAGATAATTCACAACTACGTTTACAAAAACGTTTACAAAAGGAGATCTTACATTTACTTTTAATATATTATTTACTTTTAATGAAAAATGAACTTAATGCTTGATTATTATTATTTTATTTTTTTGGTTTGAACGTCATTTTTTCTCCAGTAACTGGGGCTCAGACGATGCCCTTCATAGAGACTTTGATTGTGAGGGATTTCTTGGCCGGATGCCCTTCCTAACGCCTACCAATGACTTTTTCTTTGGTGAATTTCCAAGGCCTGTCCGGGGAATTGTACCCGGAATTCGTGGTTACGGTGCAGTTGCACTCACCATTAAACCACGGCTTCTCATGCTTGATTATCATATGACTACCAATTTTTTTTTCTACATTTGTACCCAACAATAGGAAGGCAAATCATAACCCAAAATTTCTTTCCTCCAAGTCCATAACCCAGCTATTTTTATCCCAAATAAAATCAGTCTTTAACTCAACACTTCTTTTATTGAAATAAAGATCTGGCAAATACCTACTGTAACTATATTTTCCATACTTGATTTCAATGAAATAAGAGATATCTTGACCTAGTATACAATGTATCTTCTTGTTACAGCTACCGCCTTGACTTCTAAGGACAAAGTTTAGTCACAAGCCCTACAGCTCTTACCTGAATTGCAACTGCAAATCCTTTTGGACATTTATCAGGATCACTAACGCATTTTTCATGAAAATCTCCAGCATCCATGAAAGTAGTTGCTCCATCAAAAGCCACTCCATTTGACATTTCATTCTTTGTTCCATGAATACGTATGGGGCGACTTCCAGAAAGACCAGTTTTTGAACTTTTCAGGAGGGGCCAGAAATTAATAGCAACCACTGTAAGTAAAACAGTAATAAAAAGGCTGTTATGAAAAATCTATATTTTATGCTTTTTAAATGTTTTGTAGATATAGAGAGAAAAACGTCCAAGAATTGTATGAATGAATAAGATATAACAGTCTTCTTTTGCTGAACTGTTTGAAAATTTAAGAAAAAAACATGTATCTTTCATTAAATATTAAAACATACCACTTTCCTACATATTGTTTTTTATCTAAAAGGAAAAGAAGTTTAAATAAACAACAAGCTTAAACATAATAACAACCTCTAAACTGTATATTGCTCGTTTTTAAAATTTATTTGGCAAACGTATCTACTCTTCCTAGCAAAAATCTCTGTCTCTTGCTCCTAAAATGTAGATTCAGAATAATTTTGTATTGACTGATCAATTAATTATGTATAATCATAATCCGTTTTTGGTACTACCGTCATTATTAGCAATGGTAATAGTGGGTGTTAGTAGAATTAGTAGTATTAGTAGTATTAGTAGTATTAGTAGTATTAGTAGTATTAGTAGTATTAGTAGTATTAGTAGTATTAGTAGTATTAGTAGTATTAGTAGTATTAGTAGTATTAGTAGTATTAGTAGTATTAGTAGTATTAGTAGTATTAGTAGTATTAGTAGTATTAGTAGTATTAGTAGTATTAGTAGTATTAGTAGTATTAGTAGTATTAGTAGTATTAGTAGTATTAGTAGTATTAGTAGTATTAGTAGTATTAGTAGTATTAGTAGTATTAGTAGTATTAGTAGTATTAGTAGTATTAGTAGTATTAGTAGTATTAGTAGTATTAGTAGTATTAGTAGTATTAGTAGTATTAGTAGTATTAGTAGTATTAGTAGTATTAGTAGTATTAGTAGTATTAGTAGTATTAGTAGTATTAGTAGTATTAGTAGTATTAGTAGTATTAGTAGTATTAGTAGTATTAGTAGTATTAGTAGTATTAGTAGTATTAGTAGTATTAGTAGTATTAGTAGTATTAGTAGTATTAGTAGTATTAGTAGTATTAGTAGTATTAGTAGTATTAGTAGTATTAGTAGTATTAGTAGTATTAGTAGTATTAGTAGTATTAGTAGTATTAGTAGTATTAGTAGTATTAGTAGTATTAGTAGTATTAGTAGTATTAGTAGTATTAGTAGTATTAGTAGTATTAGTAGTATTAGTAGTATTAGTAGTATTAGTAGTATTAGTAGTATTAGTAGTATTAGTAGTATTAGTAGTATTAGTAGTATTAGTAGTATTAGTAGTATTAGTAGTATTAGTAGTATTAGTAGTATTAGTAGTATTAGTAGTATTAGTAGTATTAGTAGTATTAGTAGTATTAGTAGTATTAGTAGTATTAGTAGTATTAGTAGTATTAGTAGTATTAGTAGTATTAGTAGTATTAGTAGTATTAGAAGTATTAGTAGTAGTATTTATTAGCAGTAATAGGTCTAGCATGCTTTCTATAATTTAGATTTAGTACTTAGAACTCCTAAACACTTTGAAAGGTAAACAAACGGAAGGAGTTGTAAGGCTACTTTATCTTTAATATTAAAAATACAACCATCCTTAGTAAAAGTTTTATTTCGATTCTATTCTATTTTGCTGGATGATTTATTTAAAATTTCTTTACATAATAAAGCCCTGTTAATTTGTTACCTGGAACTGATAGCTTTTTGGCCATCTCATCAAATGCAAAATTTGGTGCTGTGGCTGAGTTATTCATTAAACGAGACACTGGCATTAAAGATCCACCTGCATCTAGCCCGTCTAGCTTTTCTCCTTTCGGACCTAAAGAACAAAATAAACAATGTTAAGAAAAAATAACATTTAAAAAAACACAAAAAATAAAATCAATGCACGTTTAAAACAAATATAATGCACATTCGATTATTCATTTTAACCCCTGCAACATTGGGTGTCAAGGAAAAATATTTGTTGATCATTTTCGTGATTGTCATCACCATCTTTGACACTTGCCTCACAAGCAGGTGCCCTTATCCAACAACTTTGCTTCACAATCTATAATCAAAATTCAATTCTCTTTCACTTACAATACACATAAGTTTTCATAATTTGTATTTCTTAGCAATAGAAATTGTTGATTAGTGATTAGTCCTTTTTTTAAAAACAAATTAAGCAAATCATAAGCCAATGAAACGGTTTACTTTAGTGGTCCATGGAGAAATTCTCCTTAATTATTTTGATGTTTTTATTCAAACTATTGACAAGGTGAATGATAGTATGCTATTATGGTTGTTCAAAGGAACGATTGATGCTTCAAGGAACTACTCAACACAAAAAGGAATTTGATGGTTAAGAACTGATTTTTCTGTCTGTAAATGCATTCGGAAAAGGAGTGAAAAGTTGAGATTATTGGTCTTTGTGAAGTCGAGAGACCAACAATTCAGTGAATATTTTGGTGTTTTTCACACATCATCAGACCAATCTGAAACATATAAAAGAATACAACTACTCAGTTATATGACTACAATGAGAAAAAACACATGACGTAAGTCTATAATCAAGACTTTTCAGTGGTCAACAGCAGCTAACAACAACTAGATTTTGATTGTCAACGTTCTGCTCCGGTACTCATCCTTGGTGTTAATCTCTAGCTTCAGATCTTTTATCCAGAGTGCTTCCAGCGTGAGAAGATAAGCTTCCCCTCTAGATGATGATTTTACAATTTCTATGTTCTCATTTGATAATGTACTAGTAAAACTTGTAAATAGTGTCTCTTGACTGAACCTGTTATGGTACAATAGGTTTTTGATTACACAATTGAACAGTATTTTACATGAACAATGGAACCAAAGAAAGAGTCAAAGAGAATCTGTCATTGGTTGTTATTGGTTGCCTAAAATAACTGAGGACCGTATATTAATTGTTTCTCTTTGGAAAACAAAGGCTATGCATATCGAAATACCATCGCTTAGCGTTGTAAACAATATTATTATGTTGCTGTCTCTAATAGCTAGTTGTGGTTACAGATATGAACAAACAGTAAGGTGCACTGGCACGACACTAGTTCCAAGAAGTAGCGGTGGCAGCTAGGGAACATCAAAGGCGACTTAGCAAAATGATTAATTCAATCATTTAAAATATTAAAAATTGTATATAGCTTCTGAAATACATATTTACCCTTTCGTTTACATATAAAAGGCAGTTTTTCTGAGCATGGTTCATCATGCCATTTTCCACCCTCAAGCATAGAAGCACAGGAGATCCCTCCGTTATTTGGAGATCTTTCATCCCAATTTGTAAAAGATGACGTACTACGATCACTCCAAACCCAGTCTCCTTCACTATCTTTATCATTATATCCGATCCAGAAACTTTTTGAGGAATGTACCTGATAGGAATTTTAATCAAAAACAATTTTAGGATTATTTCATACACCTACAAATACACACATGCACACATACACACGTACACACATACACAAATACACACATACACACATACACATACACATACACACATACACAAATACACAAATACACAAATACACAAATACACACATACACACATACACACATACACACATACACACAAGCACACATACACACATACACACTTTTCTTGGTTACTTAAAAATTGAAAAACTTCGAAACAAATAATTACTAAACTAGAGCAAGTTTGCAACAGAATAAGCTATGTTTTTCTGATTTTTTTGTTAAGGATAGCTTATTTCTTATTTTTAACTACAGATAAATACTTAATACCTTTTGTCATACTGTTAATTCGTACAGAAGTCTTTTTAATAATGGAAAATCTGAAGTGGTGTAGTGAATTTTAGCAAAGAACCCCCTCTAAAACCTGTAAAATCCTAACAGTTTCTTTCAGATTATTTGCAGATAATTAAATTTCGGGCTGCCAAAGATGATTAGTCGTTCAATTTAATGTAGGATTAACTTTTGAATTAAGCATGTAAAACCATATCCAAGACCTATAATTATAACTTACTCGGAAAACCATGGTTTGTTCTTCATCGCTTAAGATACTTGCTAGGTGAGCATTTTGTAGCTCACAGGCCTGCTCTGCTTCCTCCCAGGACTTCCTTTCTTTAAAGAGTTTGTAGCATCCTGAGGTAGTCTCTAACTTTAATTTATTCCATTCCTTTGGACACGCTAAAAAAATAAATTTAAACTATTGCATATTTTATGTCATCAGGTAAGGTTGAAGATACAGTTTTTGGCCTAAACCTAGTTTGTCCTCAAGATTAGAACAATAAAAAGCTATACCTTTCAGTAAGTTCTTAAAAAATTACCCATTTTCAATCCATGAAAATATTCACACGCTCATAGAGATTTATATAATAACAATGATAATAATAATATTAATATTATTTATGATAATAATACTAACCTTAACCGGTTGTGCATGTCCCGAAAGGGCTGACACATCACGCATTTCTGTTTAACGGGCAGGAGTAGTGGGGGAGCATCATATCTAGGTGTCGTGAGCGTGGAACTCTTGTTCTAAAGGGCTGGGTACCGAGTTCTTACTTTGTTACTTAGTCCTTACGTCTTGGGTGAAGCCTCGTTACGGAGACAGTTTTAAGCAGAATGGGTCACCTAAGCTGGGAAACCTAACCAGACCCCACCTGCAAGGTCATGTGTGGTAGTTTTATTAACATTAATTTATCACACACACTTTTGTGTGATGCATGCCCCCAGCTTATCTTTATTGGGCTGGGAGTCGGATGGGTTTGCTGGGGTTTTCGCCCCTGAGTCATTTGTGGGCTCGTATTGCCCCGCCACTCGATAATATTAATAATAATAAACAAAGTTCATGTCCAGCATGAC